>WOVY01012753.1:0-205058 GCA_013436015.1 Rhipicephalus annulatus | reverse complement strand
TATTTCAGCTACAGAGCAATACTCATTATCGGCTGGCTTCCTTTCTCATGGACTGCGCGCTCGCCATTTTTTTCGATATAAAAGTGCTTTGTCACACTGACAGCTGCACGATCGTGACCCAAGGTGTACCGGGTGTGCGGTGATAACAGGAGGTAACCCGATTGGGTAAGTGCACGAGATAGATGATTGCTGATGTGTGATAGAAAAACGCCCCAACTGTACCTTTTTGTTAATGGAGCCACAATTAAAGGCGGAGAGGGCACTACTTTGCCGCATTGCGACTCCCTTCGGGGCAGTGGCTGCCGGCGGCAGTAAACTGACGTTGGCAAAGAGCGAGATTGAAGTGACGATGTAACAGAAGACTGATATATGTCATGACGCCTCTGTAACATTACCGAAAAAGGATGCGGCTTTTTCTTTGTTTGCAATTGCATGGAAAAACACTTCAGCTCATTTGCATGACTATATATATATATACACTACCATGAAAATAAATTTGGAACTATGGAGACTATACCGTATTTACTCGTATAATCCTCGCACTTTTTTACCAGAAAACCGATGCAAAGTTGGGGGGTGCGAGAATTACGTGGGGAAAACTTTCCACGAAAACGCAGAGAACAAAACAAAAAAACGTGATTGCAAATCGGGATTCTCACACCAGCAATAAGAAGTACTAATTAGAACTTACCTCAACAACAAAAGCAGAAAATTCAACACAATGCAAGATTTATTTGAGACACAAAAAGTCGAAGCAAATAGTCAAGATTTAGAATACCATACGCGAAGCTTGTGGGGCGTAGCGGTAGTGGTCGGCGCTCAACAGGAGCCCTCGAAAGGTAAGCGTAGGACTTCAGTACTGGGCTGATGGCTATTTAACAGAATCATCCGCAGTTTTTTTCTGAAGAAATAAAGTTTACCATCAATCCCAGTTTTAGGCACAAGGCAGGCCCAACGCGTCCTGGTGGCTTTCAGCTGCCGTCACCAGTAGCAAACACAAAACTCGTAGGCTCCGAAGGGCCTACTGGCGGCCCTGTTGCCGTTGTTTAGTGCATGATCTATCACTAGCAACTTGAAGCAGCTGTGTGGCTTCAGTATTGTCCCATAACGTGCCAAGATTACCGACACAACATACAAAACACGCCGCAATGCGCACTGGCCACTTTGGCTTGGCTTGGATTGGATTGAATCTCTCTGCAATAGTATGCTTGATGCTTAAGAGATGGCGCCAGATGCGCACGCTATCATCATAGCGCGCCAGGAGAGGAGGAGGAAACTTCCGAACACTTGATAATGAACACTTGATCTGTAAAGGGCTTCACCCTATAGTTCAGGATGATGGCGCAGAGTTTTTCAAAGCACTGGGGTTTAGGGACAGGGAGGGCAAAGTAGACTTTAAGCAGGTAGAATTAACTAGAAGGTTATCCGACTGGTGGCTGAAGTCAAGGCACGAGTGAAAATTAAACCCTTCACTGCAAAGTGCCAGCCCTCAACTTCACTACTTAAAGGGGAAAAAAAAGGTAAATCTAGTGGTTAGTTCACTAAGTATTACGGCTAAGTGGCGTTAGCCGCCGCCCGATCTAAAGGGTACAGCCACATCCACCCATCCATCCATCCAGTGGCTCGAACGAGCAGACGACATTATTGCGGCAGTTTTTGGGGGTTCAATAATTACTCGAGGAAAAAAAATCGTATTTTTCTTGGGCGATGTGGGGGGTGCGAGAATTATGCGAGTGCGAGGATTACGACAGTAAATACTGTACATGCTTAAGTAGCAGCACAGCTGACGGACGACTCGTCAGGCTTCCACATGTGTGCGTACACTTGTACGACGATCCATTAGCGAAAACTGGCGCAGCTACACGTGAAAGGTGTTACCATCGTACATCAAGCTAAGCACCCCTAGCTAGCTGTGTGCAGTGCGTCTTCTACTAAGCTCACTCCATCAGCACGGCTTCCTGAAACGTACCCGTGCATCTCGTGCATTTGCCCCTTGCACACGGATTTTTTTTTTTTTTTGTACTCGCTCGACACGGGAGTGAGCAAAGGTGCGGCGTCTATTTTATCGAGCCAATACGGCGGCGGCGAGTTGCCTTCACTTCCATGAGCTATACGCATTTTGTCGAGGCAGCCCGCGCACAAGTGCGTGACAGCAGAGAGCGTGGTTGGTACCCTTACACAAACATAAACAGCACTAAACTGTTAAGCCACCGTACAGCCGAGCAGGCAGTACATGATTTAGAATATTTGACATGTTTATCATTGGCAGGTTTGTTGCGATTACGTGCCGCCACATTCATTGGTAGCAGCCATCATGCTCCTATGAATTTCTGTGCAGGCATCACCACACTCGAGCCGAAGTAGTAATCGCCGCATGATCTACTGTCGATGCTCTTATTGCAAATGTATCATTAGTTGTTCCCAGTGACACATGTGACCGAGTATTCGTAAAAATAGAATCATCGTGTTAGTTCGAATAGCATCCACGATTCGATAACCATGTGGTTATCGAATCAAATACGAATATTACACATGCAATATTTGACGAATATTCAGAACTTTGAAATATTCCACCTCGAATACCTATTCGAATATTCAAAACTTACAACCATATAAATTTACGAATTAAAAAAAGACGGGGTGGGGTCTAACAAAAGAAGGCATCATCACAGAAATTTGCCGACTACCGTATATACTCGTGTAAGGGCCGCCCTCGTGTAAGGGCCGCACCCCAACTTTGAAAGCGGATATTTCGAAAAAAAAAAAAACAAAAGTTCAAAATGTCCCGCCAGAAAAGTGTAGTTAGTTCATTTACAGCCAGATGGCGCTGCACGCTTTTCCGCTTTTATTCTACTTCCGCCGACGCGCCGACCACGCTGTTGACAGCGCGCCGCCATATTTGCCTTGTGCGGCCTCTTTGTTGGCATCGTTCCTAGCATCGTGTCGATACGTTGGCAGCGCGACTTCAGATCGGTGTCGTCGGTGTCACTTTGTTGGTTGTAGTGAACCCTGCAGAAGCCAGCGCACGTGACGGACGATGGGCCGGCATCTGAGATCATTCACTGCAGCATTTAAGCTGCAAGTGATTGACTATGCCGAGGAGCACGGGAAGCGGGAAGCTGGACGAAAGTACGACGTCGATGAGAAGCGCGTGCGTTACTGGATGAATCAGAAAGATGCCCTCGCCGCTACTAACAGGAGCCGAAAGGCGTTTCGCGGGAAAAAGTGCAAGTACCCGCAACTCGAAAGCGAGCTCGTCAACTACGTCGTCGACACACGAAGGGACGGCTACGCCGTATCGACTGACATGATACGCGTCAAAGCCCTCAGCATCGCTCGCCACATGGAAATACCCCCGGCACAATTCAAGGCAAGTCGGGGCTGGGCTACGCGGTTTATGAACCGTAACCAGCTTTCTATTCGGCGCCGAACGACGATTTGCCAAAAACTGCCGCGCGAGTACGAAGACCACGTCATTAAGTTTCATCGCTTCGTGAATGCTCTCAGGAGGGAGCATGAATACGACCTGTCCCAAATTGGGAATGCGGACCAGACACCTGTGTGGTTCGATGCACCGGAAAGCACCACAGTGGATTTAAAAGGTGCGAAAAGTGTGTCTGTGCGCACGACTGGTGCAGAACGCCAAAGGTGCACTGTGATGTTGTGCATCACGGCAGACGGCAGGAGGCTTCCGCCGTACGTCGTATTTAAAAGGAAGACTCTCCCAAAAGAGAAGTTCCCTCAGGAAATCGTCGTACGTGCGCAAGAGAAGGGCTGGATGTCCGAGGAACTGGTCGTTGACTGGATTAAGACCGTCTGGGCAAACAGACCTGGAGGGCTGTTACAACGGAAAGCCCTCCTTGTTTTTGGACAGCTTTAGGGGGCCACTTGACCGACCCGCGTCAAGAACCGAGTTGCCGCAACTCGTACGGACTTGGCCGTCATTCCCGGTGGCCTGACGAGTGTGCTGCAGCCGCTCGACGTATGCGTCAACAGACCATTCAAAGTGGAATTTCGCCGATGTTACTCTGAATGGATGGCTGGAGGCGTCCACGAGAAGACCCCTACAGGACGGCTGAAGCGGGGCGTCGCTCCAACAGGTGTGTGAATGGATTTTGAATGCGTGGCGTGCCATGTCAGTAGAAGTAGTTGCTAAAAGCTTCAAGGTAACGGGAATTTCGAACTCCATGAACGGCACCGAAGATGACCGTCTCTGGGAAGACGCGGACGCCGAGGCGAGCTCCTCCGAGAACGAGGACAGCGAAATGGAATCCGAATAAAAACATTTCTGGCATGTCATTTGTGACTCTTGCACTCTGCTACTGTTGCATAAACAGTACAGACCTTTGGCCTGTACTGCCTGTACTAAATCGGCCTGATTCGTGTAAGGGCCGCACCTAGCAAAATTTTCGAAAAAAAAGTGCGGCCCTTACACGAGTATATACGGTACTTCTCAGACTGCCTCAATTATGCACATAACACAGAAACTGTTGAATCATGTCTGGAATATCATGTCGTTCAATTTCATAGGCACGCACGTCACAACCCAATCATGAACCACCATTCGAGTGCTGCACGTGCCACTCTCATTTTCATTAGCAATATGTATCTCTTCCCTTCAAGTGCAGCCACTGCAAAGAGTTGCAGTGATTACATACCAAAACGCAACTTAGCACGCGACCACTACTGAAACGCAACTAGCATTGAGTAGGCATAGCCGATATGTTGTCACGGAAAGTTTGTCCAAAACATGAAGACCCAGCGTAGAGAAGACCACGCTCACGCGCTAAACCAAGAAAAGCATGCATGATACGAAGTTCACGTACGCGGCCGAGAGATCAACAACAATTAAAAGCCGCCAAGCTTACGTAAGACAGCGCACTGGCAGCAAAGACACGAGCCATAAAGCCGCAAAGAATTTAAATTTACGGACGGGATCACACGTGCCATGTTGAGCTGTGTGCGGCTGGTGCCCGCTAGCAACATTAGTGCCCTATAGCCGTGCCACCGGGGCAGCCGCCCTCCTCCCTTAGCCCACACAGGGTGCCGCACTCTTTTTCTTCCCTCTGCCCTTCGTTTGTTCACTCCCCGTCCCTTCCTCCGTAACCACCTCGTCGCTCACTCCCCAGCCTCCTTTCAGACGTGCAGCCGCTACCGCATTTGTCACAAAGATTTTAGATTTTCCAGCAATCGTATCATAACCGGTCGCTGATGTCGGGGGGGGACTGCACAATAAGCGGTGTGCATACACGTGAGATTCTATGGGAAGGTAGAAAACGGCAGTAGAAAAAGACCGCATTGCAATAGGTTCTGCACTATAAGCAGTTACGTTATAAGTGGTCTACATTACAGCTCGGCTCTAGATTGATTTTCCTTTCTTAATATTTTCCCCGCAGCTGGAGGGAGCATTTAGTCCCCCCTAGCATTGATACGATCTCAAAATTTTGCGGCTTTTAAATTAAGAAAAATAAAAATAAAAGCAATGCAACGCCCTTCGTGATGGCACACCCAGACATGGTGCAACCTTCCATGTAGGCAGCACAAGGTGTTCACTGCAGCAGTCTTAGTCTTTACCAACACCGCTTTAAAGCTACTGCACTCCACATAACATGCTCCAGCGTACAGAAATTGATAAGCCCTGTGTTTACAATCGAGTTACCCATTGCTTATTCAAGCGAAATAACTACATTCACCATACAGATGGTTTTGCTTGAAGGACCAGAAAGCAATCTTAGAGAGCTGGAGGGAATTGCACTTTCTCTCTTTTTTTTTTTTTCTTCCGCAACAAGGTCTTGCAGGCAGCTACCTGAATGGCAATGTTGGGAGGTGCCACTCCATGGTTGAGTAGTTCGTTGATGCTTTCGGGTCCGAATGTGTCGGGTGGCTGCTGCTGTGTCTGCATGGTGAGCTGCTGCTGCTGCTGCTGCGCCAGCAGACGTTTCTGCTGCTGCTGCAGGAAAATCTTCTGCCGCCGCTCCAGAAGGTTGCGCCGCATCTGCGTGCATATCGACAGAGAGGGCAAGGTAGCGTCATTGTCTCCAACAGAGGCCATAATGCTTTTCCAGGTCCTATCAATATGAGCAAACTTTTCTAACATGCTTTCTTTGATTGCAAAAAAGGATGAATCGATTGAGCGTGTTTTAGCCCACGAGGAGAGTAAATAAATATTTAGTCACAATGAACAATAAAAAACTACATCATTGGAATACGATTTTACATGAAGTATAGACAGCCAAATGAAAGTTTAATGCCGGGCGTTCTTTTTGCCTGATAGCTAAATGTAATGCTACTTTCGGAAGCAGGAAGCTGACAGTAGGACTGAAAGCTGGGACAGATTTTAAGGCCAGTTCTCTCGCCTGCTCACTATAGGAGACAGAAAATGTTAGAAGAAATTTCTACAAGCACATACCTCAGCATTTAAGGGGAGACGCGGGTCGAAAAGTCGCGTTTTTTTTCCAAATTTCACCTTTTCTGTTTTTTGTTGCTTTATCATCTTTATACATTATATTTTGACATCTGAAAATATCACAGCGAAATAAGCATCAGAAGTCAGTGAAAAACGCGTCTGAGTGAGCGGCAGTGACGCGCGGCATCACGAAATTTACACAAAACGGGCTGCTGTTCGCGTGCTCGCGGGGCCGCGAAGAGAGCTGTCCGCCATATTGCGGCCGCTGGCTCGTGTAGAGTTGTCCTTACTCTCCACGATCCCGGTTCTTGAAGTCTCGTACGTTCACGAAAAATCTAAAAAAAAAAGCAACAAAAACAGTCTTTTCCCGCCGTTTCAAACCGCGCGCCACTAACGCAGGGCCGCCATTGGCTGACAGCACCCGTGTTTTCTTGCCGTAGTTCGCTTCACTGTTTTCCGGAGTTATTTTTCGCTGTTTTCGTGCGATGGCAAGCCCGAAAAAGGCCGTTGCCGACCATCGGAAATACAGAAGTAAGAACAAGTTCAGAGGGAAGCGGCGGAGGACGTACAAGAAAGCCACCGCCAACGAAAATGTCCGCGACGGGCCAGCGGCCGGTAGGCCTAACATCGACCACGGCAACGTCGACCATGGCAACTGCGACGACGAGATCAACGCTGCAGTGAATTTTGTGAGTGCATCGCAGAAAAAGATCGTGTTATTCGAAAACGACGTCAGGCCGAATGCCGATCGTGCCGAAAGCGTAGTGCTGTGCGAGTTGGGTGCATTGACGGCCGTCGTCGCAGGCGCGGCATGCCCCGTTTGTCACGAGAGTAAACTCGCAGTTCGGGCACCGAATAAAAAGCGGAAAGGCCTTTCGGCGTTTCTGGAGCTACACTGCGAGAATGCGGAGTGCTCGGAGAGCATCCTTTCGTCCGCGTACTCGTCGAAGCGCGTCGCGTCAGATGGCGGCCGCGGTGCAAGCAGAAGCTACGACAGCGGGAGTTCGCGTGACGCCTTTGCCGTGAACCTGAAAGTGGTGCTTGCAGCGCGTGCCGTCGGTATCGGGCATGAGCAACTTTCGCGATTTTGTGCAGTAGTTGGATTGCCAAACCCTATGCACCATAAGACCTTCCATGCTATCGGCAAAAAGATTCACAGTGCGGCAGTGAAGGCTGTCTGTGAAAACATGCAAAGGGCACGCAGCGTCACCAAAGAGGTGGCTGGTAACAGTGACGTGCCAGTCATGTTTGACGGCACATGGCAAAAAAGAGGCCACAAAAGCCACAATGGTGTGGGAACTGTAGTGTCCTTGGACACTGGTTTGTGCCTGGACTATGAAGTGCTTTCCAACTTCTGCCTGGCGTGCAGTTTGCATAACGACATGGGAGGCGATGAAGAAACATGGCAGGCGTTTCATCATCCCGTTTGTGAGAAGAATTGCGACTGTTCTTCGCATGCCATGGAGGCCGAAGCTGCAGTGCGCATTTGGCAGAGGACTGTGGACTATGAGACACCCCTGCGGTTCACCATCTTCCTAAGCGATGGAGACAGCAAGGCCTACAACGGGGTCTGTGATGCCAACGTGTACCCTGACACTCCAATTGAAAAAGAGGAGTGCACCAACCACGTGGCGAAACGTCTGGGCACCGGCCTGCGGAAGCTGCCAACGCCACTTCCACGAGGGGAGAAGCTGAAGGAGACCACCATCCAGAAGCTTCAAACTTACTTTCAGGTGGCCATTGTGAACAATCGGGGAAATGTCCACAAGATGTACACTGCCATATGGGCCTCATGTTTGCACTCGTGCTCAACAGACGGTGCTGGAAGTCACAAGTTCTGTCCTGCAGGCCCAGACTCGTGGTGCAAGCACCGACGTGCTGAGGCGCAGGGCAAGCCTGCACCGTGCCACACCCCCCTCCTAACCAAGGCCCAGGGTTTGGCAGTCCTCCCAATCTACAAGCGTCTCACAGATGCGAAGCTGCTTGCCCGGTGCCTCCACGGCAAGACACAGAACGCGGCCGAGTCCCTGAACAGCAAAATATGGCTGCTGTGTCCAAAGACCCGGTTTGCTTCCCGGACTGCTGTGGAAACAGCCACAGCCATTGCAGTCCTGTGGTTCAACCGGGGCCACGCGAGCTTTGAAAAGGTGCTGGAAGAGCTTGGGGTGCTTCCTTCGGAGGCCCTGGTTACCCTCAGCGACCGCCGAGACAGCATGCGCATGCACAAGATGAATGTGCGTCAGACCGCTGAGGCGAGGGCACACCGTCGCAGTGCAGCCAAGAGGGCCCGGGTGGAAGAGTCCTGCCGCACCAGCCGGGAAGGGAAAACCTACGGTGCTGGAGAGTTTTAGACAACTGATATTCCCTCTGGACATGTGTGTATGTGTTCAGCACAAGTTTCGTGCTACTGCGTTTTTCATTTTTGTAAATACAGACTTTCAAACTTTCAAACGCGTTTTTCTCATTTCGCAATTTTGGCCAATTTGCATTTTTTGCGGGAAGTGTTTCGGGCACTTAGAATGGTCATACGACGACGAAATTTGGCACACACATTGAGGAGAGTGCGTAGGGTGCCGATATCTACTTGAATCAGCACAACCTATCAGCTGTAAATATCTATTAATAAATTTAATGGTGGTCGAGTGGAAAAAAAAGGGTACTTTGCTACACAGATGTTTTTTTCATAGTTTCAAAGTTGGAGCACAATTTCTAGCTAGATATCGGCACTCTATGGCTAATAGGGAGCAAAAGGAGCCATTGAACAACTCTCTGCATGAACATTTAGTATGCGCGAAAGTTCCCGGAAAACTTATCAAGTTTCACCATTACTTGAAACACAACTCCCAAACTATTGCACTTATGTAAAAACTGATTACAGATTTGGAATCAGGAGGAAAAACTGCATCAGTGGTCCAATTTCTGAAGCTCTAAGTTGAATAACAAAAAAAAAGTGCTTTCGAGGAGCGTCTCCCCTTAACGGCGCTGCATTCAAACACCATAAATTACGCGATAATGTGAACACCGGACTGTTATTTTATGTCATTTCTTCTTAGTATAATTGCCAGGGGAAACCCAACGACAACATGCATAAAACGAGGCTCGACTCGCAATGCCTGGATCGGTTGATGGGCATCTCACAAAAGATGCGCACGCCGCCAAGTGTGCAGCTGCCAGTACAACATGACTCACCTGCGGAGACACGCTTGCCATGCTGGCCACACTGGGTGCATACTGCCGAAGCCCTTGCTGCTGCTGCTGCTGCTGTTGCTGTTGCTGTGGCTGACCCGACTGCTGTTGCGCAGCCAGTCGCATCCTCTGAGCGGTCGCGCTGTTGTACAACGGAGGAGCTGCCTGGTAGGACGCAGAGGACACGGGCGCCGCATAAAGAGGAGCCTGTGTGCGCACCGAGATAGACATTACATTCGCTTGACACCATTGTGAAATTTCAAAAAGTACTGCGAATTACACTTCAGCCACACCAAAAATATTCATGAAGGCATGCTGGGCATACTTATTTGGGCAGGAACACTGCAAAACTACACAACCAATCACCTATACAAATTTACATTTCTTGATGTTAGCCGGTAAAAAACAAAAGAACGCAATGCAATATAATTAATATTGCACAATGCAATGCAATATAATTAATATTGCACAAGGTCCTTCCTACAAGTGTTTTTTATTTAATTTATAGAAGCGTGGAAAATTATCATGCTCTGGTATTGGAAGTGGAGCTTCTGAGGCTTGTCGGTAAGTAAGATGGTTAGGTATAGCGCGATGAAGACAAAGGCTGAGGAGTGCAGAAGGCACACGGGCAAGCGCTGACTCGCAACTGAAAAGTTTAATGTGAAGAGGTGTGGGATAAGGGCCAGCCAGAGGTGTGGAATGTGGGTCAATGGACCAGAGGTACAGGATCGAAGGACAAGAAGTGTGGGATGAAGGACAAAGCACTGGATGAATGTCGATGGGCAGAAGGTGGATGGTACGGGAATCAACGGACAAGAGGTATGATGAGACAACAGATGAGAGGTATGGGATGGAGTTCTATTCACGTACCTGGGGCTGCAGCTGTGCAGCCTGAGCCTCGAAGCTCATCAGCTGCTGTTGGATGACGCTGATGGCCATCTTTTCACTTAGCTCGGGCTGTCCCTGAGGAGCACTCTGCAGCCCCTGGGAGTGCAGAACCTGCGGCGAGTTCTCGACAATCTCTTCGAGCAGCCGCAGCAGCACCGTATCCTCCGAGGTGGTTGTAGTCTCCGCTTCCTGTTGCAAGCTCCACACCTGCTGAGCGAAATTCAACATACATCCAAGCACGTTAGGTGCTGCCAACAGTTGATTGGGGTTCAGCTTCATCAAAATGAAGCGAGGGAGTTCTTTCTTTACCATTGGGAATATTGTGAGTTTTTTTTCTTTAACTTTGCACTACATTTTTTTTTTCAGAAGAAACTATTGCACTCGCAGTAACTGGCATGCAAATATTCAAAAGCTTGGAACATCAGACTTAAACAGCCTGAAATTTAATCCAAAACACACTTATATTATTCAATGTGTGCACTATATTATTTATGCAGTTGAACTGACTTATAACGATCCCAGATATAACAATCTATCAGATATAATGACTATATTTTGATGCACTTACGATTTCCCTATCCTACCCTTTGAAGCTGAATCCACATACAGCGAACATTCTTCAAAGCCTCCTACTTTTACAATGAACACTTCAGACACGGTCGTGATAAAAATATGGCGCACACAAAGCGGAACAAATATGCTTATCAAAGCATTCAAAAGTATGTGACTGGCGCTCGCTCGCGCATACCCCCTTGCAGATTACTTACGACGAAAATATATCGTAGGCCGCGTCGAGACCCCACGTAGATTTCAGACGTTGTGAGGTCGCTCACTTTCAAGGAGTTCATCGGCAGAACAAAAATGAGGAAAAAACAAAAAGAAAATAGGAGGCAGCATGAGGACTTACGATCAGCTTTCGCAAACTTTTCTGACGCCGTTCTGGGCATCTACGACCGCCGAAGATTAACCAACCACGCCTTCGAATGCAGAAGCGATAACTTTTTGTCGTATATGAGTTCACTGCGACACTCAACTCTACGGCACCACAATGTGCTGCAGAACGTTTTCCAACTTTCGGTAACGGCAGAAATCAGCTGACCGGTGATAACTTCTGCGCTGTTGCGGCAGTTCCTGAACGGATAAGCATCAGAAAAGAGCGATGACGAGGTGGCTGGTGGCAATGAACGTGCATTGTTGACACATGACCAGCAACCTTATCAGAGTAATTTGCAGATATCTGCTTGGCAGAATGACAGGTGTGCAAGCAAGTCATACTGCCGTTCGCAAATTAGCAGCCACCGTATCGTGCGAGGCCGCTTGCTCATGTAACGCTGCTTGCAAAATTGGTATTGATTGTGTTAAACGAACAGGCTACTCGCTGCACCCAAACGCAATACTGAGTGAACGCAATACTGAGCGAAGCATGTACAAGGAACGTACAAACGCATGCATATATTGGACTGCAAACGACCCAGCATGCAACGGCCAGAGCCGAGTAGCGGCGTGCAGCACGCCGCTACTCGGCTTGATGATTGCTTCGATAAGGCGATACCGCGCATCAGTGGTACGGCGCAAGTTCGTTGTAAAAGTGGTTCAACTCGCTTGAGAACATACACAAAACGACGCAACTTCTCAGCGGAGGGGCTGTTAGCACATTTCAATAAATACACACAGGGAAAAAGCCCGATTTGACTGCTAAGTGGACGTTTCTATGCGCGAGTCTATATACAAAGAACTATTGATATAACAACCACTTATCTCGACACGTTCAAGTTTGTTATCAACGGGTTCGACTGAACACAGTCTAGCCCACGTATAACAGCCCCACTAAAAACGAACTTTCGCTTAAAATGAACAATATTCGCGTGACCGTGAAAATATACATCGTTTCAATGACACAAAATCACACTTACAACGAACGTCTCAGAGCACCGCCGGTCGGTTACAGCAAACGGAGTCGGCGCTTTGCCGACTTCTCGGGAAACCACTTTCAACCGCAGATGAGGCATCGGCGAGGTGCCCATAGATTCTTACTGTTAAACGCCGACCCTGCCTCCGCGCCCCTCTAGTTTCCGCTATCCCCGGCCGCTCTTTGTTACGCACCCTTCCGTCTTTTGTCCCCCCGCTACTCTGAGCACCCCGCATCGCCGTGTTTTCACATTGCCACCCGGCTTTCGAAAAGCAACTCCATTTCGAAGACCATCACCCCTGCTTTTGATTGCTGGTACTGCCGTTGAAGTCGCCGGCCTGGAATGACCACACAATTTGCCAACATTGTCTGTATCCGATAGTCTGCGTCTTGTCTAATTGCATCGTTCTAATGCACGCGTGTACGCTACCGCACCCACTCTGATAATTAGAGATTCTTTTCGAGTTTAGCACCTGCTCTCGCTCACTTCGCACTCGGCTCAGCGTGCCATCCGCATGCATGCGGAAACGTAAAAATGGCTGTTATTTTCGCGGAACAAATCACGAAATATCGAAGTCGGTGAGGCCGCGCAAACCCACCGGCGCAACAAAACGATTCTTTGACCATAGCCCTCAATTCTTTGAACACCGCCGTGCGCACCGATACAGGCGGCCGTGCATAGACCTCTGCGCTCGCATTCGACGCGTGAGATGTGCATATCGCGGACCTTTCAAGCAAGCTGCCCGACCTGTTTTCTTCCCACGCGTTTGGTTTTCAAGGTCGCCTTCCCACCGTAGCCTCCTCTCTCTTCACTCTATCACAACTCCTTGCCCTTCTGTCACAAATTGGCTCTCCTCTCTTGACACAACTCCTTCGCCCGTCTCCACCGCTCCGTGATGCCAGCCACGCTGACTCGAATTCAGAAGTTTTGTTTTCTGACTAGAAACAGGCCCAGAGCTGTACTATGCGTTCTGGCATGTGTGTTGCGTGAGCGCATCTTGCTCGCTTCCGGTGTGCATGTGTGGTCTGGATGGCGGATAGGAGGCCTTCCACGCTTTTTCCTGCCGGTCAACAAAACGTCGAAAGTGTGATGGCTTGGCTTGGGTGGAATCCGCGCGTTAGGTGCCGCGTTGCGGAGCACTTGTTCAAAGCTGTTGAGCACCTGGCAGCAAACTTGCCGCTTCGGGCTTCATGGTAATCAGCTGTGGAGATGAATATTTCGTGGGTGGCGGTGACGGCTACGTGCACGCGATACTTTTTCGCGAGGCCGACTTCGTCGACGTTGCTCCCGATGCCTAGTCTGAAGCTTCCGAACAGGACCAATGTGGCGGCGATTTGTGGCAGCGCATCACCGACTCCGACCTGGGAGAGCGGGTGGGACATCTGTTGCGATGGTTTAATTACGGCCGATGATGATGTCGACACTGCGGAACCGTGCACGGATTGGGGCATTATGAATGAAATACGTGGCGAGAGCGACTTCGAGGAATCGGATTGCAAGAACGACGATATTTTGGAGCCAGTGCCTCATGCAGCTTATGCCACAGGCGTCGGCGAACGAGCACCCTGCCGTTTTAAATTAACTCAAGACTGCCTTTATCGCTTCTGCTCTTCAAACACGTGCATCACGAACTTTTTGCATGAAAAGTTTGTGTTTTCACTCGCAACTTTTTAAAAAGCTGTTTCATTTACTACGAACTTCGGAATACAGCGAACGGATGCCGCGTCAGGCTCAGAATCGTTACAAGCGGCCTCGACAATACACATTATGCTATAATACTATACAGTTGACTCCCTTTATAAGGACATGCACCAAAGAGAAATCCTTGTCTTCTATACAAGGTGTCTGTTATAAAAGAACTATGTATGCATTCTTTCATCAACATTTGTTTCTGGGGTCTCTTGAACTCGTTTGTCTCTTACATCAGTCTCTTATAATAAAACTCCATTGCACTATACACTGTATTTACTCGCATAATGAACCCCCCCCCCCCCCCCCCCACAACTTGGTCCTTGAAAAAAAATGTATCCATTTTATTTTGGTACGATAGCCAGTGTCGTTGACGATCGAAACAACGTTAAGTCAAGCCATTATATCACGAAATAACAACACAATAAAAGTCGAAACATAGCTTTGCAACCATGCTAAACAGTTGCGAGCAGCGCGAGCGCAGATGACATCAATCAAAATTTGAAAGTCGTGCCTTTTACGACAAAGCGCCACCTGTCGAATGCAGGAATGCTCTTTGCTGATAGCGCCGCGCGAGCCCAGCAGCACAAAAACAAAGCACAAAAACAAGGCACACGCGGCATAAAAACACGTCTCGCCCTTGCAGTCTTAGAGGCCATGCAAAGCGTAACCGCATTCACCGCGCCGACAGCGCGTTGGGCACCGGCAACGTTTTTCGCAACGTTTCTGTGCCGCCATCAGACGCTACGTTTTTGTTGCCGGGTTTGTCCTTGTGAACTTAGTTGGGACACCTGCTGCACAGGGCGCATTTGGCCGATATGCTAGCTACACGGTTGGTCACAAACATCTCGCGCTCGAGCATTGAAACCGAGCGGCTGGCACTTCAACGACAATACGTGCGCTTTCGTTACAGGGGGAACAAAAAGATCTTCGGGCAACAAAAAAGATTTGTCGGGCGACTCATGGGCCAAAACAAACAAAGCCGTCACGCGAAATTTTTACTGTTATAACTGCTGTGACTTTCTTCTCCCGCGTAATGAACCCTCCCTCAAATGGGCATCAACTTTCCTGAAAAAAGGGTGGGTTTATTAAGAGAGTAAATACAGTATGCAATATATACTGAGGTTGTGGGTTCATTTTCTGTGGAGTTCAAGGGTTTTCTTACTTTTGGTATTGTTTATATTATTATCATATCTCTGCTTTTTTTCCCTCGTTTTACTTTCTACCTTTTTTTTTGCAAACGGGGGCACTGCCACTGCAGACACTCACGAATGCTTTTACCACAATTTTTCCCACAGAAAGTATATAGTAATATTATAAAACAAGACTAACTGCGGGAGATTTATGTGCCAAAACCAGAAGATTATGAAGCATGCCAATTTAATGAAGGCTGCTGACAGACTTTTACCACTTGAGGTTTATTGAAGGACCCCTGATGCCAAATCTAGAAACACGAGATGCTAGTGTTGCTTGAGAGTTCAGCATGCAGGGTAATGGGGGCCCGTCTAATCGAACATTAGTGACAAGCATTGCCTATAAGATACTTTATTTTGGTTTTAAAATACGTGTGAGAAGCGGCTCATTGGAGTATTCAGGTCCAATTGACATTTTCTTTTGTTTGACACAGACAGGGGCCCCCCCATACATTGCAGAGGTCAAGCAAGTATTGTTGACGGCAGGGAACATTTGCACCCTGGGGAGCACACAATACATCGACTGGCACCCGGTGAAGACTATTGTTTGTAGATCCTCACACTCTGTTGTCAGGCTGCCCTCAAGGTGATTGTGGCTGCTTACACCGGGAATGCTTTTTTTTTTTTCTTCTTTTTTTTTGAGGAAGGCATACTCAAAGCACCAACATTGTTTCATTCTTCACCCCCTGCAGGTCCCCCTATCTCAAATCTGTTTGTTCAGCGTAACTGAAGCTTGAGCACACGTATTCTCAGGCACTGCCCCGCTACAGGGTGCTAGTTTTTATAATTTATATAGGTATTTAAAATATATATAGGTTTTGTAGCATATATAGTTTTTCTAATATATAGGCATTTCGAACTGTTGGAAAACCGTTCTGAATTAACAATGCTAGCAATAATTCCATGATGCGTTTGAGCATTTACAATGGAATTTCGGCATTACCAGACGCATAGCTACAAATTACTGTAAAAAAAAGTCGCAAGCAAAACTTTCACTGTCAGGGAGTTCTTTAACATGCACCGAAGTCTACGTACACAAGTTGTTCTTGTATTTCGCACCAATAGAAACGCGACCCCCAGAGCCACAAATCAAACCCGCATCCTCTAGCATACCAGCAGAACAGTGAGGAGACTTATCGATTTTTCAGGAGATCAAGCCACTCACGTCATCCAGCACTTGTGACAAAAGTTGGTCAGCCGATGCACCCCCCGCTGCAGCAGCCATAGTGAGGGACGCCGCAGACGAGGAGTTGACCGCATTCACAATGCTGGCTGGGACGCGCGAATCGTTGAGGAGTTCGGAGAGCACCGCGCTGGCACCACTTGTGGCAGGGGAAAAGCTAGAGCCTCCCGCTGCCACATTCGTCGTGTGAGGCACGTACGCCTGAGACGGTTGCAAGGCTCGCCTGGTCGAGTCCGGGCTGTTCGTCAGGATCTTGCTGAGAAAGCCATGCTGTGGTGGTGGTTGCTGCTGCTGCTGCTGCTGAATGAGGCCACCGCCGCCCCCGAAGGTTCGCTGGTGCTGAAGAGTCATAGCACTGGTTTCTGCAGCGACAAACAAAAAGCCGGAGACTGAGCTGCCTGCAAATAACTCACACGTTGGTGTCTTATGCTCCAAGGACTAACTATATTTACACCCTCTTTCAAGAGTCTTTCTCTCTATCTCTTTCTTTTTACTATTCCCCATTTCCCCCACCCCAAGTGTAGAGTAGCCAACCGAGCCAACCTTGGTTAACCTCCATGCATTTCCTCTGTATTTCACTCTCTCTCTCAAAAGTCCTATAGTCTTGCTATCTGGCTCGCTAGCTTTTCCTTTCTTAAAGATCCGGCCCTAATCGCTTTTCTAGGGAGATGCTAGGTAACTCCAAGGCACACAAATCATTTGTGACCTGGACGTATCAGCCCTGTGTCTCTAATAATGCAATGGCAAAGAGAGAAGATACATTTGTTCATATTTTGGTGAGTTTCTATGGTTATGGTGGATGTGCATAGGCACAATGGACATCATTGCGGACAAAACAGTCGCATGACATGCAAAGTGATTCGGATCCTTCTGACATAGAGGGCAATTCGGCACTGCTCACAAAAGATCCCAATGGTTCATTGGGCTTTCATTATTTTGCGAATCGCATGATGCAGACTAAATAATTGCTACAGGAACCAGTGGTGTATAGTCACAATATGCAATCCGTAGCAGTGTGTCAGAACAGAATGAAAACGGGAACCAATAAACGGAAGGAATTACATCTTTGGCCAAAATGTAAACGTAACCGAAACGTTATCTATTGTTACGTTGTAGAGCAAAACCGTGATTTTGTTAAAAAATCATTTTCCGGTTCACGCAAAAGCTTGATAACCTGGAACAACCAAGGCCACGCAACTTGAGCAGTAACACATAGCTCGGGAGACAATACCAGCGCGTATATCGGACAGGAATTCCACAGGACAGGAATTTCAAAGTGAAGGTGTACTGATGTTTGGCCTTGCGCGAAAAATGGAAACAGTGGCAATCGAAGATCTTTGTATTAACGCATGCAAGTGGACATGCGTGAGCCAGTCATGCAGACGAACGTGGAGAGGGCATTCTCTGCGCTGAAGCTTGCTTCATTAAAGCAGCACTCTCTCATATCATAGGTACAGTCGACTGAATGCTTCAGACATTGCGCTCGCACCTTTGGCACAAAGTGTGGAGTCTGCCAGAAAATTCGTAATTCACCACAAAAAATAAATGCTATAATTAGAAGGATAGTGGCTTGCGCCGATTCATAGAAATTCCTGGTACAGTTAGTTGCGCTGTTTTGAAAACGTGGGAAGAGCGTGTTTTACCCCTGTCCCACTCGGCTAAGAGGAGTGTGGCTAACTATTCCACAAATCTAATTTTTTATCAATAGTTTAACTTTAAAACTGTTTATGCAAAGAAAAAAATTTTAGAAACCATTACAGAACATTTTTTTGCTGTTCCAGAACAGAAACGAAATACAATATTTCACGGTGGTACGAAACTAAAACTAAAACAAAAGACACTCCGAACACGCAGATCCATGAGGCTTGGACTACGTGTTCTTTTGTACGAATGCAGCTTCTGAAGCAAGGAAAGGCACATGGGCCGGATGATGATTATGCCCAAGACTCCCTCAAAAGATGCAGATGTCTAGAGAGTAGACATATAACGGAATAATCGGCAAGGCGCAGTCATGCCAGAAAGTGTGCCAAACCTTGTGGTCCAAGGCCGAGCAACGTGGTGGGTCGACCGGGCTGCGGCTGCTTGATCATCACAGACTGTGGCTGCTGTGGCTGCTGCGGTTGCTGCTGCTGAGGCGCCAACAGTGCGCCAGGCGTCAGAGGAGTGTGAATGAGCTTCTTCTCGAGGTTCTTGGGCAGCCGCTCCTGGGGCAGCTGCGACACTATCGAGTTGGCGATGGACGTCGGGACTGAGGGCACGGGCCGAGGTGTCTGTGCCAGCATCGACGCCAGCATTGGGTTCTGACCGGCGAGGTGAGCCTGCCGAGGGAGAGCACACGAGGCACATCAGCATACGCAGTCGAGCTGTTTGAAGTGAGTGACCGACAATCCAGCATAGTTAAAAACTGTTTCACTTAGAGAAACAAGCATCTACTTTAACTGCCCAACCCTAAGGCAATTTAGCAGCCAAGGGGCTCTATCTAAACCCATAAGTCTTGGAGACAGTGTTGAGTGCGAATTAGCTGCTGTTGTGATAATCTCCATCTTTTAACATGGTCACTGCCCCGCTAACATGAATGTAATTACTTAAACATGCTTTATGCTAATACATCACGCATGTATATTTGTACAATCTAGACAGTCAAGCGAAGAGACTAAAAAAAAAAAGAGACTGCACCAGGAAAGTGAATAAAAAGGATGCAGCTTATGGCATCACAAAGTGAGGTTTAGCTGATTAACTCGCAATGAATGAGGTCACTTTACATCAAAAGCTTCTTGGTTTTTTATATTTGGGCAACCCCTACTTCTGTTAGATGTTCTATTTTTTAAGTAAATGTGACCGTGTTAGCTACGCATAGTATAATAAACGTCGGAGTAAATTCCACATTTGTCCGAACTTTCAAAAATTATTTCCAATAAAATTACGCACAAAGGCTGTCTTCAGCTTTCTCGAAAAAAAAAAAGAAAAAGAAAATAATGATAGCCTCAAAATTTAGGTCAATGGAGAGATGCTGCGTAGAAAATGGGAGGCTGCAAGAACAAGAAGTGAAACAGACCCATGTGTAACACTAGTAACTTCCGCGGTAGTTGAGTTAGTGCAGCCACCAAATTAGTGTAAGAAATTTATGTACCATGTGGTGCGTTTACGACTTTCTGCGAGGAGGTGGCACATAGGCCCAACACAACAATTATGGGGGTAACATACCACATCTCCCACAAAAACTAAAGCAACTAACTATAAAAAGGAAGTCTGCAACACCTTTTCTAATAATCATGAAATGGCTTGATTAAAAGAGTTCATCGCCTCACAAATAGACTGTCGCAAAGATATTTCGAAGTACGAGCGCAGTTACAGGTATTTACAGTACGTTTTAGGTGCTTTCTCTGTCCTTTCGCATCAGCGAGCACACTGAAAGCTAGCTAGGGGGGTATGACCAGGGGGGCAAAAAGATGCACCCGTTAGACAGCACACATCATGACCTTGAGCCCTTTCTTTTTCTTTGAACGCATGACTGACTTTTGGTGTGATTGCTAGAGTTACTGCATAGAGTCACGCCGCTTTTTAGTGAGCATTGTCACGTGGTATAAAGTGACGTCAAATGTTCAAATTCAAGCGGCGAAGCCAACTTTACAGGCACGCTCCGGTTGTAGTTTCCGTCAGTCCATCCGTGACCGCCACTAGCGATCGTCTAACGTTTCAGCGTGCACGCGTGCAGAGTATGCGCTATATTGGCTCCACACCTTGGCGAAGTGTTCGAAAGTATGTCGTATTGACAGTTCTGTGCAACCATATGACTGTGACTGGATGCAGTACACCTACTGCCGGCAGCTATTTTCCATCCATAATATTTACACCATTGTACAAATAAAATTTCATTGAAAAGCTCTTGCGTCTCTGTCTGTTCTGCAGCATTAATTCTGAATTTCAATTCACGAAGTCCTTTATGGCATGCTAGGATGACTTGACGGCGAAAGCCAGCATGCATTCCCATGAAGATTCACTGTGATGTTGGTTACGTTTTCGGTTCACCTATTTCATGCTTGATTCACCCTTAATTACCTTTGATTTACCTTATGCACTAAGCTGACATGCATTGTTTTTTCATTATCTTATTCTTGTTGATTTGTGTTAATTTGATTTGATTCATTTGATTTGTCACAGTACAGGTAACAGGAGGCAGAGGGAAAAGCCGTAATGACGGCTTGAGGGATCCTTTGCCCCCCCTTCACTTTTATTTGCGTCCTTCACCTTTATTAATTCATTCTGCACCATTTTAATGGAGTTGGGCATGCTTTAAATTAATTTATCTTTGGTGTATTATATGATGCAATACGAGTATTGGCAGCACTCGTGGTGTTGCCAGAAGACAGTCAGCTCTGATTGTGAGAGTTTGTCAGTGGTCGCCAACGTAACTGCACGCACAATATTTTGTCGGCGGCTGCCAATCCGCTGGCATCGGCGGCCAAAATGAATTCTATCGTCAATATCATTGATATGTGGCATTTAAAATCACAAAACCACCATATTATTAAGAGAGACGCCGTAGTGGAGGGCTCCGGAAATTTCGACCGCCTGGGGTTCTTTAACATGCACCCAAATCAGAGCACAAGGGCCTACAGCGTTCTCGCCTTCATTGATTCTATTGTCGACCATACGTGTGTGAATTTCCTTCAAACGCCCTTCAAGGCTACTATTTCTTGCCTTCCGACCAGGGGAGAAAAGGTTGTGTGCATGCTGTAAGTAATGGCACCACGTTTTGTTGCAAATTACCACGCACAAAAGCAAACTTTTCAGCTGTTTAGATTGTAGCATGCATGTGAAAGCTGTGATGGTGGAATCTGCCCACCACTGCAAAACTGTTTTCACCATGTCGCTTAGTTCATGCTCAGCGTGTGCGAATAAGTATGCTCCTCGTCACCCGCGCAGGAACATCGTGCTGCATTTGTCTCCTGCACGCGCGACGAGTGGCTTGACTGCGCAGTCATTGACATAATGGTGGACCTATGCGCAACTCTGCTCCCGTAGGGGGCATGTAACTCTACAGGGGCATGGAACTCTAGTAATTGCAAAGACACAGCGCAATCCTGCTGAGGTCGCGGGAAACGTGCAGTTCACATTGCTTATGGTGCAGTCCTTCGAGTTTATGGCATCATTTGTCCTGAGAAGAGTGAGAGATTCCTAGCTAAGAATCATTCGTACATACCCGGCTGCGTGCTTCGCTATAATGTTTAGCTCACACTTCTTGCGTGCCTAGACTACTCATTGGCAGAGTTTTCTGATCATGCTGAAAAAGTGTTGCAGGGTCCCTTTAAAGAGACACTAAAGGCAACTATTAGGTCGACACTGATTATTAAAAAAGCAGCCCAGAAACCTCGTAGCGTTACTTTTGTGCCAAGAAAGGGCCTATGTTGAAATAAGATCAACGTTTTAGTGGTCTGCATCGGGTTAGTGCACTTCAAATTACCCGACTCAAGTAGCGGACCGACCGGACCGATTCACAGTTGCTATTGCCGTACACAACGTTGCCCAGCTTTACTGCACTAGTAGCAGCAGACCAAAAGCAGAGGGAGCTACAGCAGCAACAACGACCGTTGATCGATTTCCCGCCATTAGCTTCGAGATTGCAGACCTTTCTGCTTCAACTGCGCCCCGCTAGATGGCACAAGCTGTCCCGTGTAACCACGCGAAAATTGATTTTTTTAATCACTCGTGCCATTCGCCATAGTAACGTCCAGCGTTTCTTTTTTCATGAATCAGGCAGAAACAAACAAGCAGCATTTTATTGCGTTTCTTGATGTACGGAAGGTTCCTTATTTAGTTTAGTGAGATCAATTACTAGTGATTAATTGTAGGCGGTCCTTCTTATGTAATCGAGATCATTTTGAAAATGTCCTACTGCGGCACTTATGCTGTTGTGCATTTACTTCAATTTCTCGGTAAGTAGGGCACTGTTGTTGATATTATTGTTGTCATTTTAGATGTCATATACCGCATTTACTCGCATAATCCTCGCACTTTTTTTGCTGGAAAACCGATGAAAGTTGGGGGGTGCGAGACTTGCGCGGGGAAAACTTTCTATGAACACGTACAGAGCAAAAACGTACAGCAAGCTTTAATAAGTACTAATTAAAACTTA
This sequence comes from Rhipicephalus annulatus, assembly GCA_013436015.1. Lineage (NCBI taxonomy): Eukaryota > Metazoa > Arthropoda > Arachnida > Ixodida > Ixodidae > Rhipicephalus > Rhipicephalus annulatus. Next base: position 182,467 of record WOVY01012753.1, on the reverse strand, counting down.
CCTCAACAATAAAAGCAGAGGTTCAACACAAGACAAGATTTAATTGAGACACAAAAAGTGGAAGCAAATAGTCGAGAATCAGAATACCATACGGAAAGCTTGCGGACGTTGCGGGCGTAGCGGTAGCGTTCGTCGTTCAACAGGAGCCCTCAAAAGGTAAGCGTGGGACGTCAGAATTGTCCACAGTTTCCTTCTTAAGAAATAAAATTTATCATCAATCCAAAAGGCCTACCCGAGGCCCTGTTGCCGTTCTTTAGTACATTATCTATCACTTGCAACTTGAAAGCAGCCGTACAGCTTCAATATCGCCTCATAACTTGACAAGGCTACCGACGCAACATACAAAACATGCTGCAATGCGCACTGGCCACTTCGGCTTGGCTTTAGTTGGATTGAATCTCTGTGCAATAATATGCTTGATGCTTAAGAGATGGCGCCAGATGATGTGCGCTATCATCATCAGTGGCTGGAAAGAGCAGACGACATTATTGCAGCAGTTTTCGGGGGTGCGATAATTACTCGAGGAAAAAAAGAAATCGTATATTTGTTGGGCGATGTGGGGGGTGCGAGAATTGTGCGAGTGCGAGGATTACGCGAGTAAATACGGTATTGAGCTTTCACTCTGACGTAAATTGTTATTTGACTTAGGTGTCCCTTTAAGGAGGCCCAGCTTGCAATCCGGCACGGTTTCAAGTTGCATGTACATGTGGCTCTCCATGCGTTGAGTCACTAACGTGAGCAGAACACTAATTGCCGTAAGCACCAACGGCAGGCAATCCACGAAAAGGAAGGCACAGGGTCAGGGAGGGAGAGCCGCAGCAGATAACAGCAGAGACACCAAGGAAAAAGATGACGACGACAACAAATAAACAGGGTGAAAAGAGGGTGAGGGGAAGGACAGCAAACTATAAACACAGAGGCACAAAATTCGGGGGACCTCAGCTGCCCAATTACCTTAATCTCGGGAGTAAGGGACATGCCGCTTGCTCCCTAATCCGGAACAAATGGGGGAAGAGGCCGGGAAAAAAGAGGGTGAGGGGCACAGGTCAGTAAACAAAAAATGTGCAAGGGATCAAACTTCACACACGAAGACATTCACACACACTTGGCACAGGAAGGCCACTCTTACTCGGACAGCACTGCGACTGAGCAGCAGTCTTCGCTTCACAAATTATCACAAGTTTTCCCTTCAGTGTCTGAATATGACTACTAGAGGGTTGGTAAGGAAAACGTTAATACATTCATAATGATGATCACAGTACAGGCGCATACTCAAGAAAGATGAGTAGGTGTGCAATTCTTAGTCCTTGAAGAACTGCAAGAAAGATCTACATTGATGAAACAAGTGCACTGATAACATATGAATAGAAACAGCGTCTACATTCGCACCTCCTTTCACTGTCCCCTTCTACTCCAGTAATCATGTCATTCAAGCACCCAGGTTTATCAACAGGTTGACACATAAAAGGCTGGTACAGAAAACTGCATACATTTGCCAACTATGACATGAAAACTGAACCTCCATCCAGGTTTCATATAGCGATAATGCATACATATCTAAAACATAAAAGACAAGTAAAGAATGTTTGAAGAGAAAATCGACAACATAACAAGTTGCCGGGGCTAAACCCGAGCTATATTCACATCCTCTCGAGTGTTCCGTTATCGCAATCTTTTTTGGCAGTTTTCCTTTCACTAGAAAAAGCTTTAACCCTTTTAGCATTACGTGAGTGTCCAAGAACCATTTCCTACAGTAAACTGCAACCTGCACGCATCGCCAAGGTTCGATGAATGCCCAAGAGCTGTTTTCTACACTATATTGCAACCCGCACATGTCGCTAACATTTTGCGAGTGCCCAAAAATCATTTTCTACAGTACACTGCAACCTGCCGGCATCGATAACATTCCTTGAGTTCCCAAGAACCGTTTCCTACAGTACACTGCAACCTGCACACGTCACTAACATTTTGCGAGTGCCCAAGGACTGTTTCCTACAGTACACTTAAACTCGCACACGTCACTAACATTTTACAAGTGCCCAAGAACCGTTTCCTATAGTACACTTCAACCTGCACATATCACAAACATTTTGCGAGTGCCCAAGAACCTTTTCCTACAGTACAATGCAACCTGCAGGCGTTGCTAACATTCCGTGAGTGTCCAAGAACAATTTTCTACAATACCCCGCAACCCGCACGCGTTGCTAACATTCCGTGAGTGTCGAAGAACCGCTTCTTACAGTACACCGCAACCCGCACACGCTAACATTTCATGAGTGCCCAAAATCTGTTCCCTACAGTACACTGCAACCCGCACACATTGCTAACATTCCGCAAGTGCTCAAGAACCGTTTCCTACAGTACACTTCAACCCGCACACATCACTAACATTTTGCGAGTGCCCACCCAAGAATCGTTTCCTATAGCACAATGCAACCTGCACGCGTTGTTAACATTCCATGAGTGTCCAAGAATTATTTTCTACAATACACCGCAACCCGCACACGTTGCTAACATTCCGTGATTGCCCAAGAACTGTTTCCTACAGTATACTCCAACCTGCACACGTCGCTAACAATCCGTGAGTGCCCAAGAACCATTTCCTACAGTACACTGCAACCTGCATGCGTCACCAACGTTATATGAATGCCCAAGAACCGTTTCCTGCAGTACACTGCAACCCGCACACGTTGCTAACATTTTGCGAGTGCCCAAGAACCGTTTCCTACAGTACAATGCAGCCTGCATGCGTTGCTAAGTCTGTGAGTGCTCAATAACTGCTTCCTACAATACACTGCAACCTGCACACGTTGCTAACATTCCATGAGTGCCCAAGAAAAGTTTTTTACAGTACACTGCAACCCACACACGCTAACATTCAACGAGTTCCCAGGAACCATTTGCTACAGTACACTGCAACCCGCACACATTAACATTCTGCGAGTGCCCAAGAACCGTTTCCTACAGTACACTGCAACCCGCACATGCGCTAACATTTCACGAGCGCACAGAACCCGTTTCCTACAGTACACAGCAACCCGCACATGTTGCTAACACTCAGAGAGTGACCAAGAACCGTTTCCTACAGTACACTGCAACCAACACACGTTGGTAACATTTCGCGAGTGCCCAAGAACCATTCCCTGCACTACACTGCAACCCACACACGTTCTTAACATTCTGGGGATGCCCAAGAACCATCCTGCTAACATTCCGCAAGTGCCCAAAAACCATTTGCTACAGTACACTGCAACCCGCACACATTGATAACATTCCACGAGTGCCCAAGAACCGTTTTCTACAGTAAACTGCAACCCGCACACGTTGCTAACATTTCGTGAGTGCCCAAGAACTGTTTTTTACAGTGCACTCACATGTTCTACATGCTTCACCGAAATTCCGTGAGTACCCAAGAACCGTTTCCTACAGTACGCTGCAACCCGCACACGTTGCTAACATTCAATAAGTGCCCAAAAACTGTTTCTTACAGTGCACTGACAGGTTCCGCATGCGTAGCCAAAATTCCGTGAGTGCCCAAGAACCATTTCCTACAATACACTGCAACCAGCACACGTAGCAGAGGCAACGTATCACTCACGTATGTAAAGAGACAAGGGTACACTTGTGTGCAGGGCATGTGCAGATGCGCATAACACTGATAACGTTTCACAGTACTGTCTCTTTTTGACCAACCACCGCTGCACAAGAAAAACGTTCCTACATCTACTAGCACTTAGGGAACCAGTGATACGAAAGAAGCTCATTGGAGCATTACACAGTGAACCGTAATCAATGCGCCACCGCAGATGAAACCTGGTTCCTTCTAGTCTATAAGCTCTTCAAGGAAGGTCTGTTATTAATGTAATCAACTTATACAGACCAAGCAAATTAAGTGAAAAGCTGGAAGTCATATACGGATGTTTCGTATGTGAATCAGTGAATTTGCGAGCATTCTGTATAAGCTTTCTCTACTTCATGTGTACCAGTCGTTTTCGGGCAATATCGCCTTTATCTTTAATAAAAGACTGCCTCTAGAAAACGTGCAACGCCAAGATCGGTTTCCGCTGGTGCAGCAACTTGCTAGCTCGACCATCTGCTATCGACTAATGAATTGTTCCACTGTGAGAAAATAAATCTACACTGTTGTCCTGCGCTCAAAGTGCACAAGCCTGACCGCATCAGGTGTACTGCCTCCCTCGCACTTACAGCGTGTTAAAGGGGTCGTGAAACAAAAATGAAGCTACCTGTTGGCAATTTTCCCTGCCTCAATGGGGATTAGACATGCTGATTTCGAAATATTTCAGCACAACACCCAGTAAATAATGATCTTCGTTGGAAACAGGCGGCACTATTGGCTGCCATAGGAATTAATGTGTGAAGTTAGCGGAACGTCGTGGCAACAGAAGTTATAAACCAAGCGTTAGCTTTCTCTTGCTCCAAAACTATAGATTTATAGAAACCTAGAAATGAAAAAAAGAAAAAAAATAACACCATTTTTGTGCTCGGAGCTGAGTACACTGTAAAAGTACAGCAAGTGCTCCGTTTGGTTCCGCTTTCACGTACAGCTGCGCTTCGCCACCTGCTCATTCGGCGCAGCGTCCCAATGCTTTTCTTACCGATTGTGTTCACCAGTGCTTTACCAGGTGTTTTGGGTGGCTTAGTCCTCGTGATACTTTCCGTGCGTGTGAGACAGTGCCGCATAATTTATCAAAGTCGAAACAACATTTGTGATGGCTTTATGGCGCTGCAATCGAGACAGGATGCCGCTACAAGTTTCGCTCAACTATGGCTCAGCAAACACCACCGCGTCGGCATGTTTTGTCGACGACAGAGATTTTTCATTGGCCGACTTGAAATGACATCAGCTGTAAAGTTCAGGGGAATGCGACCGAGGAATCAAAATTATGCTTATATAGCTATTAAATTAACCTGGACCATGAGACGAGTTGAGGAATAGTATTGAACGGATGGCCAGGATTCAGAATTCAAAATTTCCAGAAATTATTTCATGATTGATATTTATTTATTTTTATTTTTTACAGGGGTTTAACGTCCCAAAACCACCATATGATTGTGAGAGATGCCGTAGTAGAGGGCTCCGGAAGTTTCGACCACCTAGGGTTCTTTAACATGCTTCCAAATCTGAGCACACAGGCCTACACCATTTCCGCCTCAATCTGAAGTGCATCCGCCGCAGCCGGGATTCCATCCCGCAACCTGCGGGTCTGCAGCCGAGTACCTTAGCCACTAGACCACCGCGGCGGGGCAACATTTCATGACCCCTTTAACTTTAACAAATAAGAGAGCCGAAGCATAAGTATCGCATACTTTTAGAAGAAAGGGGCAAACCCACAAAATTCAAGCGGACACATCAGAAATGCCTGGCACAATTCGCAAAAAAAGTGCACAGTACGTAAAAGCAAGTTCGACATAGGTATGATGGCGGCTGCGTGAACATGTGCAATAAATGAGCAAAGCTTCAGTGAAAGTTTGGCACTTGCACTGAATTACAGCATTTGTGTCACCACAGTTGTGCACTGCATTCTGTTTTACAATGGACAAACAATGCATTAAGATTTTCCTTTTCCATGCAATTCAGCTTCGAGTGAACGCGAGCTAACAGAATAGCCGAAGCTGCAGTGCAGAAGATGTGCCGACGTTAACTAAACATTCGAATGAAGGCATTTTACAAGTTTGCACCATAGCCACCCCCCAGATTTCTACAAGCTTGTTTTGCTAAAAAGTAACAAGTAGCAGCGCTGTTCTGCTATGACACCACAGTACTATCACACCACTTAGGGTTCAGGCAAGGGGTGTGCGAACATTCAAAAGCTTCTGAACAATGCCTTTCAGTCCCAAGTTCACTTCTAATGGTTCGACAGCTTATGTCTGCTCTGGGGTTGCTCTCGACGACTCATTCCAAAGGCAGCAGTAAAGGCTCCTAAACTGAACAAGAGAGCATATAAACGATGCTAATAGGTGAAATTCACCACCTACCATGCTGTGGCAAAATCTGCATTGCCTTCTCATCCACCTGTGAGATTAATATGCTATTCACATGTGTTGTAGCAACCGACAGATCCCTCTCGTCAAATGACTATAACCTGGCCAGCAGAACTATGGAGCCAGGGAGCCAAACCCAATGTTTCTGAAATCTCTGTCAAGAAACCGCTTGCTAAATCAGCATTTTGACTAGGCTTCCACTGTACCGCCACTATTCGCACACCGCCGACCCAGAACCTTGAAGGGCCCAACCTCACCTGCTGCACGATCCCTGCGGGAACACGCTGGTACTGGGTGTAGTAGTGGATGCTTTGGGCAAAGTTCTTTGGGATAGTGACACGGGCAATCTTTTGGGAACAAATGAATGGGAGAGAATGTTGGGGGGAGGGAGCAACAGAAAAGCAAACCGCATAAAGGCCCAAGAAGATAGCGGCAGCAAGAAGGCGACATCACCACCAATCGGAGCATGCATCAGCAATGAGGGGCATGGGAATAGGGGGAGGGGAAGGGAAAGCACACGACGGCAATGTACAAGCAATGAGACGCACAGCCCACTTATAAGAATAAGCAGCCGCTGCTAATGTAATTTCAGGACTAGCCCTAAAGCTCAACTCATGGCAGTGCGATGATACCAGACGCTGAAAAGTATAATTGCATTGTGAAGCTTAAAAATTGCAGCCAGAAGCTGTTAAAGCAGAGTGACCATTCGTCTGTGGAGGGTCACCTTATTAAAGCGTTCAAATCTTCCTTGAGCTGCGCAATGATGCCATGCAAGCAAAGCAAGCTTTAAAGGATGATGCGAGCCGAAGAATGAAACTTCTTTGTTTTTATTTGCTTTTGCCAGTTTAGCTTCTCTTAATTCACGACAAAAAGCTGAAATTTGTAATTAAATCGAAGTGGTTCAAATCCCTTTTAGAGAGCACGAGGTGGCTACTAAAAACTAAAAAGATCTCACGAACCAGAGTCCCATGGAAATTGTCACCTGGCTGCTTGCCATTGCATTTTGCATGAGCAGTTCACTAAGGCCACATGCTCAAAATAACCATGGTTGCCAAGCTCTCATTGTGGAAGAATGATCTTCAAAAAAACATAACTTTCCCGTATAGATGAGCTCTAACCGATGTCTTTAAATGCGTTTTCCTCAAGATCCATTTTCTGACATTTTCTGTTTAGAAATTGTTTGGCACTTTTGATAGCCTGATGGAGATGAAATTTTGCCCACATATCCGTTAGCATGTAAAGGGTGAAAGTATTTTCTTTAAAATTAAGGATCGGCTGTATATAATTATTAAAGGGGCCCTGCAACACTTTTTGAGCATGGTAAGCAAATGCTGCCGATCGGTAGTAGAGGCTTCCTAGAACACGCGGCCTGGAATCCGCAAATATTATCAAAGTCAGCTAAAAATTGCTTTCTCTTCCCTCGACAAATCACGGAATGTGCCCAAAAACCACACGTAGATGACTTATCTATCAGCCATTGGCTGATTTGAACATGGTGCGCTCGGTTGTTACAGAAATCACCGCAAGAGGCCGTCAATTGTCCACGCGTGTGCACGCGCGATCGAACTGAAAAAGTCGCGTATTTGATGAAAAAAGAAAAAAGTGTTGAAGGTCAAGAGGCGCATGTGACATTTTTTGTTTGCCCCTCCCATCCCTACCTGCTTAGCTTCCAGCGCTTTCGTCGGGACGAGAGAAGAGAGGATGCGATTGCAGCGTGTGTCATATCTTTGTAACTCCGTTCATACAGGACGGATTCTTAATATTTTTGCGGCATTGAATTTGTGAGGCAACAGGTTTTTCCAGTGAACTAATTTCATGGTAACTCGAAAAAGTGTTTCAGGGCCCCTTTAAGAACCTAAAGTAAGCAATTAGTATGGGCTGAGAATTCTAAAAATTCTCGCATTACAGTTTTTACTCTCTATTAAAATGCATTATATCCACTTTTTTATACTTATCTGCATTCTACAGTTGATGTGGAGCAATATGAGCCATTAATGGATCAGAATTATAAAAGTTTAATAGCACAGAAAGTTGGTCCACAAATAGATATACTCTACACATAAAGTAAAAGCTGTGGTTGTCATAAAACTAATTATATATTTGAAATCAGCATAAGAGCCTATATATACAGCAAGAAATTCATTGCTCTAGGTTACACACTAACACTATTTTTTTTTTTTGAGATTGCCTCTCCCCTTAAGCACTACCATGGCAGCGAGCGCATTGTCACAGCAGGCTTCAGGACTGTTATAAGTGAGCTGTTGAAATAAAACTAAGTAATACCTAGCACAATATCCTAATAAGTTCATGCCAACTAAACCCTTATCATATCTGAACACCCACTAAGTTCAACCACCAATTGTAAAAAATTAATTATAATGCTTGAGTGACCCAGCTTGATTAATATGCCTGCTGACAGCATCTTCAAGTACTCTCTTTATAGATGGAAAGAAAAGCAAATGTTTGGCCTCCTGTTGGATGTGCAAGCTGAGAACCCCGATAACCTGGCAAGCTAGGGGATCAGTCAATGATTACAAGCAGTATTAACATGCCATGCAAAATAGCGATGTAACTTGTTAGTCTTGGCTACCACAACAATAGGCACTTAATATGGCCTTGCAAAGACTGCTACTATACGACAATTGGCCCGGGAAAAACTTCAGAAGCTCATTTCTAGCCAATATGCTTCCTTTACCTTTTTTTTGCAAACGTGTTACCGAATACTAAGCTATGGCATGCTTGCTGCAGAGTTCATTTGTTCATAGTGAATTCAAAGGCATGAGACTGAGTGCTTGTGAGTGACAACGGGCGCAAGTGGATGCAAGCATGAATGAGTTGTAGTACCAATTAACAAAACCCGATGACACTAAGCATGAATGAGTTGTAGTACCAATTAACAAAACCCGATGACACTAACGCATGTGAATCAGGAATGCGAGTTGACCATTGGGCATGCAAGAAGAGAATATATGGGCGAAAGAGAATGGTCAAGAGTGTGGGGGTGAGTCAGTGGCATTAAGTGTGCATGGAAATGAGTGCGGATGCATGCGAGTGCTGGTGAGTGGCAGTGCACATGAGTAGGAACGTGAGCGAATGCTGACACGTGCACTCGACTCTTACACACTCAGTAAAGCAACGAATATGTTCAGCTCTTGCACGCAATGCGTGTTCCCACTTTCAAAGTAATGTACTCTTTCACTTTCCGAATATCTACATTGTCTATGCTGTCTGTGCCAATTGAATTCAACAGTTCCCAGTTACTACTAATCGAGATGTGAAAGCATTATCAGTGTCCGTTCTTGTTTGTGTGGGTTCACATTAGCCCAAATTTGTGACAATTTGAAAGAAACATGACAGAAAAAAAAAGGATATAGAAGGAGGATCACAGAAGAACTTGTTCTTTATGTCAACTACGACATTTCCTGGACTTTTCCTCTGATGTTTCCCCCGACAATAGGAGACTCTTCCTAATAGTGTCTCCAATCTAGTATTGAAAGCTCTACAGTTTCAACCTCTAGCAAAGAAGAAGCAATGAGTGTGTGCAAAAAGCACATATTTAATGATATTGCTGTTGCCAAGGGAAGGGGCTATGCACGTCACATGCCAGCATGCTGAAAACAAACAGCTGAATTGTACGAAAACTACAACAGCTAAAAACCATATGCTACCAATCCGAGTCGCCGCCAAATATTAAAAACACGGGCCAAGGCCGAACCATCAACGGGCCCTTCTGAAACATGCACCCGGCAAGGAAAAGGAAGGATGCCGCCGCCATACCGAGGGCTCCACTCAACGAAAAAGCAACAAACAAAAGTGGAAGTTGGGCGGGGAAGGTGGTGGTGATGGACAAGAGGTGAAAAAAGAAAAAAAAAAACAGCAGAAGCTCACCGTCGGCGGTCGTCCACCCGCCATGTTGGGTCGCTTGGGTGGCTGGTCCACATCCTGCCCGTCCTCCAAGGATTTGCGCTTGGAGCTACTTTCTTCCGCACCCTCGGGCTGAAAGAAGGCGTGAAAAACAGCTTCGCCGTCACTCAACCCTACTCAGCCAAGAGATAACAGTGGCGTGGAAAGGTATCGAAAGGACATAGCAGGACTTCCGCTTCGCGACGAAAAATAATGTTTATGTCCAATGCCAGTAACGTGCCTACTCGGTAGCAAGAGTTTACTGAAATAAGCCGCTTGGCAACGAGAGCAAAAAGGAAATGCACGCAGACAATGTGCAGGCAAGTGCAGATGCTTGCGCTTTCAGCTGCCTTTACCTGTTGCTCCCACGAACAAGAAAAACGCAAAAGGACTGCACATAAACATACGTGATCTTGTCGTTTATATCGAATCAATAAACTAATACCATCTGTGACTGCAATGCTGTTCAGTTCAAGTCAGGACATCAAGTTGCACATTTTGTAAAGGTTTGATTGTATTCATAGCCTATAAGCATGACTGATGAGAAAGGGCTGGCTACTTCCAGAGAAATGAGAGTTTCTTTCTAATTTTAGCAACTACATTCTTCTCACAAACCAATGAGAAAGCATAAATATGCATGGTAGAATTGTTTTTCAAGTTTTAACCATAACATCTGATTATTAGAAATTAAGTCGATGCCTCCATACACAACTGCGCTATCAAATGAAAGGCACCAAACATGTCACTCTAAGTTGCAAAAACACAGAATGCATCACATGAAGAAGCAGAAAAGAAATTGCAAGACAAAAAATGTACTGCACCCAGGAACAAAAACAAGTGCAGCTGTGGGAAGTGGGACAGCAGCAAGTGAACACAGTGTGACAAGCGAAACATAGTAAGCAAGACATTCGCACGCCTTAAGAAAGCGTAAAAGAAGCCTCCCGAATTATGAAGGGACTCTATTTATTTCCCGAACTTTGCTATTTTTAAAGGGCCCCTCCGCAGGCCCCTCATAACAAATTCTAGCTAGACGCTAACAGTTGTGTGTTCGAAAAAAGACATTATGCCTTTAGAATTTCTTCAATCAGCTCATTACGAGTTGAGAAAACCAGTATTTTGAAGCAGCACGAAACCACGATGAGAGGAGGCGAGCTCGAAACCCTTGCCGCTCGCCCTGCGCAGTCTTCGCAAAGCCAAGTCTCTTCCCTATCCTCTCCAGCATCCGAGCCAACGGTCACGTGGGCATGACGTCCTCGAGCAAACCTGACCCCCGGGGCACCCGAACGGCGTTCGTTTGTTGTCCAGCGTTATTTTGTGGTTTACTGCCCGTTTCTGCGAAGATGCCTTGGTGCGCACTTGTTTGGAAACGATGGCTTAGACGCGGTAGAATAGACGAGCATATTGAGGGCTGGAGTATACAGGATCATTGATTTCCTTTCCAGGGCTGGCGTCGCCTCGAGGCGCTAACCTCCGGGACACGAATACATGCAAAACGGAGGCACATTTGGCCTGCATCTCATTTCAATTCCTAGGAAAATAAATGAAAAAGATGTGCACATTCTTTCTTCTGTATCATTTATCTCAAGTTTTGTTCTATTCAAACCAACTACACATCGTGTGATATAAGTTTCGCTGTGTCAGGTGCTACTGCTGGCGATGTCAGAGCACAGTCATCTACGTAGAGGACCAACGTCGCAGCACTACCATTTACGTAGGGCAATTCCTAGGTCTGTGTCACGCCCTTATTCTCAGAGCACACGCCAGCGAAAGGAAGGACAAGCAGCGTTAATCATAAAATTTGACCCATTTTTGTGGCGTGTAGCATAGCAAGTTTTGGCAGACGTGATCACCCCATGTATGCACTGCGTTCGTCAGCTCAATGTTGTACAACCTGGTGAAGGGCCCTCAAAGAAGTGCTGGCGTAACAGTTTCGAGTTCTCAGTGCCCTGGATAACTTTACGATTTTCGTTCATTTTAGCAATAGTTGGGTTCACTGTTTCTTTTTTTGTTTTGTTTTTTTTTTTAGAGTTTGTGCCTGCTGAGCACAAGCCCAGCGGGGCGAAACATCCTTAGCATTCTCGTTTTTTTTTCAGCAGTGTTAACATATTATAGCTCAACTGACCCACACAAGCGAAATTATATCCCGTGCAAAGACACCGCAATAACGCATATCCACACCATCGTGACAAGGCATTAGCAAAACATAACGATATTAGTGCAAGGCATTAGCAAAACATAATGATATTAACACCAAACCTTCATTCTTTCCAAGTATCAATCATCTATTTGCAAGAAACACATGGTAACAATTATTCCTATAATTTTAAAATTGTCAGTATTCATTTAAGAAAAGTAAGCTATGAAACTAGAGCGATGAGCCGATTACCTGCACAGTGTCACAAACACCGACGAGATTTAAAAAAGAAAGAACATGCAGGAACAGAAAGGAATACAGGCGTAAAGAATGCATCACCACATGGCTCCAGTTTATGCAACACACACACACAAAAAAAGGAAAATAAGAACAAAATACGACGCAAGCAAACATAGAAATGAAGACTGGCCACATCGGCAAGCACACTCACAGCACATGCCACCTCAAAGACAAGAGGTTAGCAGTAAGAACACAGGGACAGTTGTAACCAACGAAAAAAGTCCAACCAACCGACAAAAATATGTTTAAAAAAAAAAAGAAAGAAGACTTTGGCACATTTTGCATGCTCGTAAACAACGACTGAGGTGACAGCGCCAAATGCACCGCACAAAATAAGAAAAAAGGAACTCCTCAGAACAAATGCCCAGTTCACATTCAAACGCATGCCACAGTGGCAGAAAGGGAAAAACTAAATATTACCATGCAGCAGGCAAAAAGAAGACATAAGACGCTGTTGTAAAAAAACTACATGCGCAACTTATATCAGCTGGAGGCCTACTGCTTTTCAAACCATGGAAGCCCTACTAACAGACAAAACTTAAAAGATGGTTCACAGTACAGAAAGCTGCAAGCACATGGTTGCTCCGGAGAGCCTAACAACACATGGAAGCAGAACATTTTTTTTTTCATTCTTTCTGTGTTTCCCCTAACAGAACAGCAGCACCACACTACCTCTGGCACATGTGCAGAAATGTATAACTCATTTTCTTTCCACCAAAAATACTGCGTGTATAGGGAATTGAATATGCGAGTGTGTGGCTAACTAGCTGCTCCCACCTTATAAACACAAGAATGTTTCGAACATGTTTTGGCTGCTAAAACTCGCACTATTCCTGAACACCTGGCCCTACGTGTCGAAGCTACCAGCAAACCCCAGTTCTCCACTTCCACTTTAAAGATACGGAGCGAACAGCTTGGCACAACGTACAAGCTGGAAATTCGTCTTTTTCATGATGCCACGGTACATGCACCTTTCCTCTGGTGAAAAATTCATAATCTATAGTGCTTTTGGGACGTTAAACTCCACATATCATTAAAAGTCGTGATCTCGGAGGCTTTTGTTTTGGTAATACTGGTCATCGTGGCCTCAACCAAGGCCTTGCTAGAACCGCAGAGGGGAAGCACAGGAAAATGAAAAAGGCGAACTGTGACAGCCTGACGACATTACCAAGTTAAGAAAAGCATGCACTTGCGACACAACAGACTTTTTTTTTATAATTGAAAGCTAGCCTTCCTGCAATGCAGCTAGATAAGTGCTTTGCAGCTATCCGCGGCTAAAACTACTACTAACCCAACTAACCACAGCTAGTCACTTAGTTGTAGCGCAGTTTGACCAAACTAAGATGCGGGAAATGTAGACTGTTCTTTTGACGTAAACAAGCTTAACAGACAAGTCTCAGGACGCGCAACTAGGGCCTCGTCTCCGCTTGAAGGTCGACAAGTTCCACCACCAGTTGAGCCAATGTTCAGCACAGGGAAGCATACTCGCAGTTTATGAAAAGGCTCTGCTGCACTGAATATAGCTGTTACTGACTGTACATAAATGCTTGGCACCGCTTCGAGGGCAAACCAGTTCCCTTTCCAGCATCAAGCCACTTTCACCGATCGGTCACCTCTAGTACTGTTGATTTTGCTTTGTAAAACACACTACGGATTAAACCCGCAGCAAATGGTGAGGAAACCTGCCCCAATCTTCTTTTCCATGCTTTGAACACAACATCAACTCTAGCGGGGACTTTCTCAAACCACACCACATTGACAATTTGGCAGCCCGTTAGCGGCGCGGTGACACATTCTCACAAGACAAACAACTGCGTCGTCGATTCAAGATTCACCTGTGTGCACCCCAAACCATCGAACTGCCACATGACACGTGCGGAGAGAAGAGGGGGAAAAAGAGGAAGGAGTTGGGGGAGGTGTAAGGCATGCTTGCGTCCAGACGTGGTGTTGCAGGGGTGGGTGGGTCAGCAGAACGGGCAGCGGTGATTACCTTGTCGGGCGACTCGGCCTTGAGCAGCTGCTGAATGAGCAGATCCTGCGACCTGCGGAAACTCTTGTCCCCACTGTCCTCGCTATTCAGCAACTGCGAGCAGGACCACAGACACCCCCCCACTGGCTTGTTGACTTCCTCAACACTCGAGACACCATCCCATGGCGCTTATCATTCATCTTTCTTTCCTACAACTGACAACACACCCAAAAACCCCCAACAGTGTACATCCACCCAAATCTTTAGCTAGCATGTGTGAGTGGAAACGTTTCTGTGCGTCAGCACCATACAGCCAAGTTGCAAATATGGTAAGTGCAGGCTGATACAGCACACAGCTGGGAATATCATTGGCTTTTTTTAAGGAGGTCACATCATATCAGCGCACGAGTGGGCAAAAGGTTCTGCTCGTATTTTATGTACCGAAGGTGAACCTTGCAGCCCGCAATCTCCAAAATAAAATTTAAAGAAAGCTGCGTTCTCCCTGTTGTGAGACAATCAAAAAAAATTTATACAGTTTGGGTTAGTGGCACGAAGCTGGAACCAAACGTAGAGCTGTTTTCCTTACAGTGTGGTCGATTCTTTACAGTGTGCACTAGTCATGTGCTTTCGGCGGGAACATTTCACGCGACCAGTTATGTGATCCGGCTTTCATCAGGTGAATCACTGTTACATGGAGTTTAGAAGGAACATGTCCCGTGACTAGCTGTAACGTGATACTACGCGACATCAGTCGGGTGAGTAGTTGCTACACTGTTCATAACAGCAACATGCCACGTGACGCCGTTACGCAGTCTTGCGTGACTTCAGTTGGGTAACTAGTTGTTATGTCATGTTACGAAATTTTTAGTTTCGTCACTATATGCTATGCAGTGTTAACTACAAATTCGAAAGCGCGGGGGCAGGTGCTGAAGCTGACGTTTCGACAAGCGAACTTGTCTTTTTCAAGGCTGCAACTGTCCAATTGTCGAAACGTCGGCGCTAGCACCTTCGCTCTGGTTTCGAATTTTCCATCGCAAGCTTCCATCTTCCCCTTCTTATGCAATGTTAATTAAGTCATCTTTGGTCACGAGAGTCATTCCGTGACGTTTTAAGAATTTTTTTGCAGTAACAGTTAAGCTCATAATAGCTATTGCGTTCCATGCTTGACAAATTGCCGTGGGAGTGAAAACACAAGTAGGAGAGGATGAAGAGAGTGCATACCGGTTCATGATGGCAATTCCTGTTAACATTAACCAGCGCAACAAAAAGCTTAAAGAGCTCCACTCTTAAAACACGATTCATGCGCAACAATCGGGTGGCCTCCTCGAGAACGAACTGCCTAACAAATGATGGGCCCAGTTGCGTGCAATTTGTGGGCATTCGCCTGCTTACCATCGCCTTGTTTGCAACTTCGCTCCGTCATACGGCGCTGATGCACATTAAAGTTGCTGCTCATGCGTGATAAAAATTTGGGTGGCTGTACATACGGCACATTCAACGAAGCAGTGAATCCAGTGTCCTCCCCTTTTTTCATAACTATTCGCCTACAAATAAGTTACTACACGCAAAAAGCAGCAGTTGGTTGAAGACTTGTTAGTCCATGCAGCACTGTGGAACACACGGCAACGATGAGAAACAAGTGCTTTTTCATCCTCACACACAACAGGAAGGACATTAATTAGCACAGTGAAAATTAAATGAGAAACCATCTCTCCACGCAGATCATCACAACTAGTTCTAATCAACAGATAATGCAGTTTTCCTTCTCATGTTCCTAATACCAAAACCAATGAGATAATGCAGTTTTCCTTCTCATGTTCCTAAAACCAAAACCAATGAAACACACAAACAGAATGCCTCTCCAGCAAATCGTAACACTAGAATGACTTCATATTCCAACCACTTTGTTGCCAAAGATAGTGCAGCAACATCTTGACTTATTCTTACAGCCAGAAAACATCATACCCATCATCTCACGCAAGGCTGTCGGAAGGAGAACAGTGTCACACTGTGTTAAAATACTTAATATTTCCCTCAGTCAAGGGTAGCACACACCTCAAGCCACAATGAAACAAGCATACCAGGTAAACACATCTTATTTGATAAGCATTAAAGGGACCCGGAAATACTTTTCAATGCCGCAAAAATTTTAAGAATCCTTTCAGTACGAGAGGAGTTACAATGATTTGTCGCATGCTGCAATCACATTCTCTCCCCCTGATGAAAGCGCTGGAGCGAGGAATAACACCGGGGAAGAAAACACGTCATGCGCATTTCCTGACCTTGAGAACTCTTTTTCCTTCAAATATGCAGCCTTTTCAGCCTGATCGCGCGTGCACGCGCAGACATGTTACGGCCTCTCGCAGCGATCTTTATAACGACCGAGTGCGCCATGTTCAAATCAGCTAACGGCAGATTCTACGAGTGATTTTTGAGCTTGCGTCATCATTTGTCGAGAAAAAAGAAAGCAATTTTTAGCTGACTGTGCCAATCAATTGTGAATTGCAGGCCGCGTGGTGCGCTACAATATTTGGCTCACGTGTTCTCAGGAGTCTCCACAACCGATTGGCAGCGTTTCCTGACCATGCTCAAAAATTGATGTAGAGCCCCTTCCAATTTCTCTGCGCACTTAGTACCTTTTCAGAATGACTGAACACTGTCAAAGACCGGGTGAATACGGCAGCTTCCCAGGTAGAGCAATCATACAAGCAGCTTTCTCAATGCTACACGATACTGCCAAGGCAAGAGCCTCGTACCATTGTGTTTACGAGCCTCGTATAATTACTCAGTAGAACATACTAGCAACAGCACTCTTTTTCCTTTTCCACTAGCACAACTACAGTTGAACCCCTTTATAAGAGACACTTATATAAGAGACTAATGAGTATAAGAGACGCCAGTGTGCCTACAGTAAAATACAAGCTGATAAGAAAATGCATACGAGGTACCCAGCTTGTAAGAGACATCTCATATAAAAGAGAAAAATTGCTGCCCAGAGCATGCCTCTTATAAAGGTGTTTAACTATAACACACACCTCCGAAAGCAAATTGACTGTCGAAACCCGCTGTTCGGCACCACAGTCTCGGGCACATGACACAAACATACAGAACATGACACCAGTCCCTTCAGAAAATGGCGAATAACATAGGTGCACCGCAGAAATTGAATGGAGCTGCTCACTGAATGCTACAACAGTCATGCATCTACGCTATAGCAGGATAGCAAAGCAAACATAACAGTATTGACACGTGCAGAACCAAAGCAAACGTACAACAAGCACAGATGGCGGACATGAGTTCAATCTTCCGATCATGAGCATCAGCCTTTTCTTTATTTGGGGACAAATACGTGGCAGAGAAGCGCTCGCGATCTCGCACGGTAGGACAAATTCACCTATGAGCTACAAGGCAGAACTAGGCACACACACGACGTCAGTCTTTCACGCAAACCCTGACAAAAGCAGTTGTGCCTTGCCCAGCGTACAAACAACCAACCAGCCAGGAAAAAAATTGTGCTTCATGCACAGTCAATTCAACAAAAGAGGCCAAGTGACTTCATGCACTGATCAAGGTAGCCTTGCACATGCAAGAATGAGAAACGTTCACTACAGTCCGAAATTCTAGACATTCTGAAATGGCAGATGCTCTAAAAAAATGCAACCGTTATGCTATCAGAAAGAAGTCTCCCTTGTAGAAAACTTCACTCTATATTATTTAGGCTCTTTACCTCTAGTACATGCATTTACACAAAGAGCATGGCGTACTCATGCAGACAAAATATCAGTTATAACGAAGTAAATGAAAAGTAGTCCTTTGATAAGTATGGTGTTAGGAATAAACCTTTATAACGAATTTTCGAATATAGGAAACTTATTTTTGTGTTATATGCAACTTTGTTATAATGAGGTTTGAGTGGATAAGAAAAGACATCGCTGGTTCTACTGGGGGTGCCAGCTTGTCCCGACAAAGTTTGGTGTAGCAACGTATACTACTTTGAAGTACTCGGGTATCTTTCAAGGCATTAACTACGGCCCCAAGTCATCGATTGAACACGCTCGCTCATATTCCGCACAGAGTGCCTGTAATGTACGTCACTAAGAATATACGCGGTACTGCACTGTAAGTTAGGCACGTGTTTTGCGATTCCACACATGTAGACAATGAGTAGCACTCGCGCTTATCCAAGCAACGACGCATGCAACTGGGACTGAAATGCACACTGAATGCATTCAAAGGCTCGTGGAGTAAAAAACATCCTCAGAATTCTCGCACTAATTTTGTCAGACCTCTAGTATTCCAGCTGTCCAACAGCACTGGTAGTAACTGCACAGTAGTTATGTACATTAACTACGAAAATCCCGCACACTATATCGAACTATATGGAATGTCAGAAACATGTGGCCAATCTGGTGTTGCATGTGCTGTTCACTACCTCGAATTTCTTTGCCGATCCAATGGCACCCTTTTCAGACTGCCGAAAGCTCAAAAATGTTTAAACAGCAACTTCGGGTGCTGTGAAGCTCCGCTGGCAAGGCAGTCAACACTCAATAAGCCAAGCCTAGGCAGTGCCAGACAACATGCAGTCATGGAAAACTTTTGGGAGAAAAAATTGTGCATGGAGAAGATCGCCCTCCTGAACAAAACCACAGGCAGTGGGCATGAGACTAAGCGCAGCTTTGCAGCCAGACAATCTGCCATGGAAACTATCCTACCAAGCTGAGTGATGCAGTTTCCATGGTACAGTCGAGCCCTTCTACAGAGAAACTGATGGGGCGTTTAAAAAATTTCCCTGCATTGAAATTGAAGAAACTATAGCTACCATAAGCTAGCAAAACAAAGGAACTCGTAATGTCAAAACTCAATTACTGTCGGCTGCTTCCTTTCCTTTCCAACCAGCATCATGACGAGATTTTCAGATATGCCTAGCAAAGCCCCGTTGAAAAGCATGCTGAAAAGATGGCCACAGCGGCTCTCGTGAATGAATGCAACAGTTGCACTAGCACGCTAGCACCAACAGCTGTCTGCCGTCAAAAGGCATCCAACAATGCCGAGATGGAGGCATGGTATCGTGGAGCAGTGACTGATGCCTTATTCTACACTCTTCTTGTCATACACTAGTGGCAGCTGGCTGATTTTCGTTGATAGGGCAAACAAACGGCTGATGTGACCAGTGACCCCACTGGCCAAGCACGAAAAGAAACAATAGCAGCAGGCATCAGAAAAAGCATCGTCTCGTGATTTCACCTAGTCGCAGCATGTAGGAAGCTCTATCAACCAAGCGACTGAGCATCAGCTTCAAATTGTCTACGGCTCAGAAGCAAGCCAGTGGCAAAAGCAGGGCAGTCTCATATACCATCACTATCAAGCAATGGCGGCCCCAAAGCCTAGTAAACAGCAGTGGTTTCTGGTCGTGTCAGCGTGTGTCTTATACTGATTGATTTTATTGATTTGTGGGGTTTAACGTCCCAAAACCACTATTTGATTATAAGAGACGCCGTAGTGGAGGGCTCCGGAAATTTTGACCACCTGGGGTTCTTTAACGTACACCCAAATCTGAGTACACGGGCCTACAACATTTCCGCCTCCATCGGAAATGCAGCCACCACAGCCGGGATTTGATCCCGCGACCTGCGGGTCAGCAGCCGAGTACCTTAGCCACTAAACCACCGTGGCGGGGCGTGTTTTATACTTTGTAGATGTATACAGTCAAGCCCATTTATAACGAACTTGAGCCTGACGCGGCATACGTTCGCTGTATCCCAAAGTTTGTAGTAAATCGTAAATGAAACACAGCTTTTCAAAAAGTTGCGAGTGAAAACACAAAATTTTTTGCCCTAAATAGAACGTGATGCATGTATTTCAAAGAACAGAAGCGATAAAAGCGGTCTCGAGTTTATTTCAAACAGCAGCGTGCTCTTTGCCAAAGCCCGTGGCATAAGCTGCATGAGGCACTGGCTCCAAAGTTTTGTCGTTCTCTCAATCCGATTCCTCCAAATCGCTGTTGCCGCGTACTTGATTTACAATGCCCTAATCCATGCTCGGTTCCGAGGGGTCGGCATCATCGTCGGCCGTAATTAAACCATCGCAACAGAAGTCCCACCTTCTTTGCCAGGCCAGAGTTCGACGATGCACTGTCACAAATCGCCGCCAGAGTGGTCTTGTTTGGAAGCTTCAGGCTCGGCATCGGGCCCGAGGTCGACGAAGTCGCCCTCGCGAAAACAGTTTCGCACGCATGTAGCCATCACCGCCGCCCACGAAATATTCGCCATCTTTACAGCTGAATACTGGGAAGCCCGAGGTAGCAAGTTGGCTGCCAGGTGGTCAACAGCTATGAGCAAGCGTTCTGCAACGCGGATTGGGGCCAAGCCAAGCGGCCACACTTTGGACGTTTTTTTGAGCGGTAGGAAAAAGCGTGCAAGGCCTCCCATCCACCATCTTGACCACACATACACACCGAGAGCGAGCAAGACGCGCACACGCAACACACATGCCAGAACGCGTGGTACAGCTCTGGGCCTGTTTCTAGTCAGGAAACAAAACTTCTGAATCCGAGTCAGCGTGGCTGGCTTGGCGGAGCGCCGGAGACGGGTGAAGGAGTTGTGTCAGGAGAGGAGAACCGATTTGTGAGAGAAGGGCAAAGAGTTGCGATAAGGTGAAGAAAGGAAAGGATATGGCGGAAGGCGACCTTGAAAACCAAGACACGCGGGAAGAAGGCAGGTCGAGCAGCTTGCTTGAAAGGTTCGCAAAACGCGAAACTCGCACAAAGAAGAATGCCTGCGGGCGCAGAGCACGGACGCCTGGATCGGCACGCGGGGCGGTGTTCAAAGAATTGACAGCCATGGTCAAAGAATTGTTTTGTTGCATCGGCGGGTTTGCGTGGCCTCACCGACTTCCATATTTCACGATTCGTTCCGTGCAAATAAACAGCCGTTTTTACTCATCCGCGCACGTACGGAGGGCATGCTGAGCAGAGTGCGAAGTGAGCAAGAACAGGTCCTAAACACAAAAAGAATCACGAATAATCAGAGTGGGTGAAGTAGCATACGCATGTGCATTAGAACGATACGATTAGACAAGTCGCAGAGAATCGGATACAGACGATGTTGGCAAATGGTCTGGTCACTCCAGGCCGGCGACGTCAACGACAGTACCAGCTATCAAAAACAGGGAAGGTGGCCGACCGGTCCTCGAAAGATGTGTGGCAGTGTGAAAACACTGGCCGCATCTGGCGATGCGGGGTTGCTCAGAGTAGGAGGGGGACAAAGGACAGAAGGGTGCATTACAAAGAGCAGTCTGGGAGAGCGGCAACTAGAGGGGTGCGGAGGCAGGGTCGGCGTTTAACGATAAAAATCTATGGGCACCTCGCCGATGCCTCATCCAGGCATCCGTGGTCGAAAGTGGTTTCCCGGGAAGTCGGCAAAGCGCCAACTCCGTTCGCTGTAACCGATTGGCGGCGCTCAGAGACGTTCGTTGTAAGTGCGATTTTGTGTCATTAAAACAATGTACCGTATAAACGCGTGTAAGGGCCGCACCCGTGTACGGGCCGCACCCCGTTTTTATGACGCACATATTCGAAAAAAAAAAATTCGCGTAAGGGCCGCACCCACACTTTCATTAACCCACACGTATTTAAAACGCGCGCGTGCATGCGAGCTTTTGAACGTCGTCAATAGATGGCGCGAAAAACGCAACCATCATCATCACTATCAAAGTTTACAGCGGTTTACAGGTGCGTCACTAGTATATTTTGTTTAACTTTCTTCGTGCTAAGGTGTTCATAAAGTTTGCTAAATATTTCAACTTTTTTATTAGGGTTCATACGCTCGTTACCTGAAGGTTAAACCGGGATTTTATCCTTCGTGCCTCGCCCCACTATACAAACGCGCTCTCGATATCGGCATCAGCATCACCAACTTGTGCAGTTCAGCCGGCCATTTGTAGGAGTTGTGCACGCCGTATTGTCTCTCGTGCTTGTCTTCTGCCGAGTGTTCACGTTGTAGCACGATGGGCAAGCACCTGAATAGTTACACGGCTGGCTACAAGTTAAAGGTGGTGGAGTTTGCGCTCGAGCACGGGAAACCTGCCGCCGGCAGAAAATTCGACGTCGACGAAAAGTGTGTTCGAAGATGGTGCGCACAAAAGGAAGCTCTGGAAAACACGAACAGCAAAAAGCGCGCTTTCCGAGGAAAGCCATGCAAGTTTCCGGAACTAGAAGAAGAGTTGTTCCGATACGTGACAGAAGTGCGGAACGATGGATATGCACTAACTACAGACATGCTGCGCGTGAAGGCACTAGCCTTGGCACGTGCGAAGGATATACCAGCCGGGACTTTCAAGGCTAGCGCTGGCTGGGTGCGACGATTCCTGAAAAGGAAGGATCTCTCCTTTCGGCGAAGGACCACGTTGTGCCAGCGGCTGCCAGAAGACTACACCGATAAGGTGCTTAGTTTTCATAAATATGTCATCGGCCTTCGCCATCAACATAATTATCTACTGTCGCAAATAGGGAACGCAGATCAAACTCCTGTGTGGTTTGACTGCCCGGAAAACTACACAGTCGAACTGAAAGGCAAAAAGAGCGTCGCCGTGCGGACCACCGGCGCTGAGCGCCAACGCTGCACAGTGATGCTTTGTGTGACCGCGGACGGGCGGAAGCTACCCCCGTACGTCGTATTGAAAAGAAAAAGAATTCCGAACGAAGTGTTCCCCAAGGGAGTCATAGTTCGAGCCCAAGAAAAGGGGTGGATGAACGATGACTTGGTGCTCGACTGGGTGAAGTGTGTTTGGCAAAACCGACCAGGAGCGCTGTTAGCCAAACGGTCACTTTTAGTATTAGACAGTTTCCGCGGTCACCTTACCGACAAGGTGAAGGAACAGCTGCGCCGTGTCGGCACAGACATGGCCGTGATTCCGGGCGGCCTCACTGGAATGCTGCAGCCTTTGGACGTCAGCGTTAATCGACCTTTTAAGGTGGAATTCAGAAGGCTGTACACGGAATGGATGGCAAGCGGCAGCCACGAGCAGACGCCGACCGGACGGCTGAAGAGGGCACCGCTTGCGACTGTTCTCGGTTGGGTACTGTCGGCGTGGAACTCAGTCTCGACGGACGTTGTGACCCGAAGCTTTAAAGTCACCGGCATATCAAACAGCTTGGATGGCGCGGAAGATGACTGCTTGTGGGAGGACGGTGCTCCGCAACACACCATCTCGGACACCGAGTCTGAGGACTCGTTGAGCGACGACGATTAAGCACATATGCTGTATGCTGCAATAAACGTTCTTCGTTCGCTAGCTGGTACGTTTTTTTCTTTTGCTTCAAAAAAAAAAATGCACGTTGCGTGTATGGGCCGCACCCTGAAAATCGGCCCTCATTTCTTGAAAAAAAAGTGCGGCCCTTACACGCGTTTATACGGTATATTTTTTCACGATCTTACGGATATTGTTCGTTTTAAGCGAAATTTCGTTTTAAGTGAGGCCGTTATATATGGGCTCAAACGTATTTATGTTCTGAAAATGCTGATTGCTCTGAAATGTTGATTGACATGTGACGTTTAACGTCCCGAAACCACCGTATGGTTATGAGAGATGCCGTCGTGGAGGGCTCCGGAAATTTCTACCACCTGGGGTTCTTAAACATGCACCCAAATCTGAGCACACGGACCTACAACAATTCTGCCTCTATCGAAAATGCAGCCGCAGCAGCCGGAATTCGATCCCGCAACATGCAGGTCAGCAGCCTAGTACCTTAGCCACTAGACCACTATGGCGTCAGAATGTACAAGATTGTGTTTACTGCACGGCATTAAATATCTGAGCCTGGAATTGCATCGTCAAATTGCATTGAAGTAGAAAGCAGAAGAAAAAGTGTTCATTGTGAATAGAATATTTATGCATATACTCCTAGGTACTGCCGACAGGGAACCAAGAAACTCGACGTAGCGAAAATTTCAACTAAGCGGCGTTCGTTGTAGAGGGGTTTGACTGTACCAACAACAAAAATTCAAATCACAGAGACAAACCACTTTTATAGCTGTAGAATAAAAAGACTGTCGAGTGGAGTCTACGTAAATGACATTTGTACCTCTTGTGGATGTCCTCTTTTTCATAAACAACACACTAAAGAGCCAAACAGCTGTAATGCACATGGACGTGCGTGCAGCTCGGCCCAATTTTTATACTTCTGTTTCCATTCCACCATTTCTTTTACTTATACTTCTCTTACTTACTGCCACTGCAAATGTGACCCTTCTCTGCACTATTTCCAAACAACCACATTTTAAAATCAGTGTTTCATCACCATGGGCTTCACTATAAATGGCATGGAGTTCTATAGGTGGGAAAAAAAGGTTCCAGAATAGCTTTACAGCCAGTCATGCACTGCGGCTAGTTGCAGCATAATTGGCCTGAGCTGCATTGAGTAGTACAGAGAAGGTACATTTATACACTGCGGCAGCTCTGCTACTATATTAGCTGGCACCCTAGAATGGCGTAACTCGGAGCATAGCCCTTAGCGCTCCATGGCGCCATCGAGCAGAGTGCAGAAATAATATACAAACTTCCAAACCACCCAATAAAATTGCCAAACTTAATGAGAGCTCTTGAACAGGCAAGCATGAGACATTGCGATCAGCCCACGAATGCAGGCAGGCTTCACAGATGAGCTCATCTGGGTCAGCCGGGCAAGAAGCACTTCTCTTCACCGCCGAGTGCTGCATCAAAAAGTCTCTGCCGCAGCAGTAGCCATCCGTGGCAAAGACGAGCAACCCATGGGAGCTGCTCGTCTAGAAGGACCTCTCTCCCTGCCCTCCAACTACGGCACAACATGCTTGGTAGTAACGTCAAGTGACAGTTTTCTTCTTTGAGACAAAATAGTGACAGACGCACTGTCTTTTAATGACAGCTGTTCATGCACCAGAACAAACAATGAAAGCTAAGGAGACAAGTGGGACAGAAGCATCAATCACCTTTTTTCGTGACATGCACAGGCACTGGGAACACTCGGACAAAACTTCACAAAATACGAGGCGTATCATTACACACGCTTCTATGTAGCTGCTGAGTCTTCTTGGTGCAACCTTCTTAACCCAAAAGTAATACAAAAAGTAGCCAGACAACCAGAAAAACCAGCATTAGGCTAACATCCCACCACACTACATTTTTTCGTAAACCCACACTCGTACGTCAAGCAATGCGACACCATACAATTTTCTATCAATACCCAAACCAACAGTAGCAAGAAAAAAAAAACTTTATGACACTTTTCCCACACCAACCAGAGTAAACCATATGCCCTGAAATTTCACGATGTAAAAAAAAAAGATGGCATCTTTTTCATGTATGTCCTGTCCACAAACAAAACTAGCGTACAAAATATTTTGTGGGTGTTCCCCAACTGAAAATGCTGGCAAAGTGGTGCCTCAAATGAGGTGCTTGAGTGTGGTCACACGACAGTGTTCCAGATGAGTAGAAGCGGTTTTCAAAAAAGAAAAACTCAAAGAAGACACAGACCAGGATTATTCTGTACAGAGAAGATAAAACGAAAATGGCGTCACTTTTTCTTTCCCCTTCTCCCTCCTATGGCTAGGTTACTTTCCTCAGCAGGCAACCTATGCTTCCATCGCTCGTACTATCTGCCTTTCCTGTTGCATACAACTCTGCTGAAGTAACGATATTTCACTCAAATCACCATGCACATAAATGTAACATCGACTACGTTTTAAAAAAAAATGGTAAAAACTGGGATAGGCGCAGCAGTCGGACGCGAGAAACACTTGAAGCTTTCCTGCTCACCCGTCTGAGCATGTTGTTCCCCTCCTGCCGCTCCTCCTCGTCCTCTTGGTTGAGGAGTTCTCGCAGGATGACGTTTTCCGACCGGCTACTGCTCGGAGCATCGGTCTCGTCGTTCCCGCTGCCGGACCCTGCCAGGCCTTGGGTCAGCAGGTTGCGCAGCTTCTGCGGCCCGCCGTCTTCCGAGGACGAGGTCGTGCCCCCCGTCGTGTAGGGCGAGGGAGCACTCACGGCCCCTGGAGTGGACGCGGGAGGTGGCAGTGACGAGGGACCATAGTCGTCGTCATCGCCATCACCTGCACCGGGTACGGTCTTGCCACCCTGAAACACAAACAGCGCGGAGCATTATGTGTGAGCTCTATATCCCATTGGGAGCAATAGACTAGCAAACACCAAACATATGCACATGCCACAAAGAGTAAGCACAATCTTTAGAGTTGAAAATGACCTAAAGGTATTTGAGTGTTCCAAATTCTGAGCACACAGGTGTTCTTGAACACGTCTCAAATACACGGTACACAATCATTCCGCAAGCCCCCTCTCGCCCCTGCAGGAGGTGGAGTCCTCATGCCCCTTGGGTAGGCACATGCATTAGAAATCTTAATGCCCTTAGTATTGGCTGACGTTTTAGTCCTGACAAGGCCACTGTACAGGTCGTGGCCACAGACACCGGTGCCAGGGTACCTCTCATCAACTTAGCTACCAGCAGTGGTGTTCGTCGCCATACCTTGGGAGTGTTGGCCGAAGCGAGGTCTTCCTCCTCGGGCCAGGAGGTGGACGGGAACATTTCCATGGAGAGCAGGTTGAAGTCCTGGCTGCCTCCCGAAGACGAGGGGCTCAGGTGAAAGAAGGCGGCCGCTGCCCCACCACTTGCGGCAGACACAGATGGGGGCCCGGTGGTCACCACAACGCCACCGCTGGTGCTACCACTACCACTGGGGGTCGGGCCTGACGAGGACGAGGAGGCGGGTGCCCCATTGACTGGTGTCGGACCCCTGCTCAACTCATCCGGAGACGGGGCCTCGCTGTCCCTGAATCAGATTCGCAAACAGAAGTTTTAATATTCATTTCTTGATTTATGGCAAGAAAAATCGCAATTTATTTACAGGGTGTACCACAGCGGTGACTCATATTAACTCTGATACCATCTGGGCTTGCATTTCTCTGCAACTGCTGAAGCCAGGATTGCAGCCACAACCTTGCTCTGCAGCACCACACAACAGACAATACACCACCCTAATAATAGACAATACACCACCCTAATAATGATCCTTGGGGTTTAACATCCTAAAGCCACCAAACGATTATGAGAGGTGCCATAGTGGAGGGCTGTGGAAATTTGACCCCCTGGGGTTCTTTAAAGGGTCCCTGAAACACTTTTTTAAGTAACCATGGAACAAATTCACTGGATGAGCTTATTGCCTCACGAATTCATCGCCTGCTGCAATTGCATTATCTGTTCTCTCGTCCAGACGAAAGCGCTGGAAGCTAAGCAGGGGGGGATGGCAGGGCAACAGAAAAACATCACGAGCGCCTCGTGACCTTGAGCACTTTCTTTTTTTCCAACGCACGGCTTTTGCGTGTGATCACGCTCGAGCGTAGACAAGTAGCAGCCTCCCTGGCTAATCTCTCTAACGAGCGAGCGTGCCATGTTCAAATCAGCCAATGGCTGATAGATGAGTTTACTACGTGCTGATTTTTGGCCATATTGCGTTATTCGTCGAGAGAAGAGAAAGCGATTTTTAGCTAATTTTGATATATTATTGTCATTCCAGGCCGCGTGCTGCGCTATAATATTTGGCTCGAGTGTTGTCGGGAGCCTCTACTACCGATCGGCAGCGTTTCCTGACCATGCTCAAAAAGTGTTGCAGGGCCCCTTTAACGTGCACTTAAATCTAACATAGGTTCACAGGCCTCAAGTATTTTCACCTCCATTGAGAATGCGACCGCCACTGCTGGAATTCAATCCCGCGACCTACGGGTCAGAAGCCAAGTGCCTTGGCCACTAGACCACCCTGGCAGCTGGCAATTCGAATGATGCACAGAAATCGGGTGCTGGAGAGAGCTTCTAGAATCGCAATCTGCACAAGAGCCTATTTAGCTAGACCAAGCAGTAAGAGGGAGAGAAGATTGTGGGATGAAAAGCTAGAAGGATAAAAATGCACTTGGTAGGCCAGCCATGACCGACATGTTATTGAAACATACAAGATCATAGCATTTTACTGGTGTTAAGATAAAAGGCAGAAACTTGAAAGATCGAAGGTACTGAGGGCAGCACGGCAGGCAGCAAAGTAATGAAAAATAAGAGCTATAAGATTAACAAAAAGCCGTAGCGCACAAGCAAGTAGCCAGAAAATAGGTTCGTGTAAGTTATCATTGCGCCTCAATCGGTATGACATGAATCTAAAGCACTTCTGTCAGTAATGACGAACTGATTTTTCATTCATTCTTTTCCTTTCTTTGATTGCCTTTTCATGACTCAACTTAAGCAAGAAACAAAAATCTCTTATCATTTCAGTGGGTGCCCTTGGTTTAACTTCCTGTGGTTTATCACAAGTAAGGATGGTCCCATACCTTCGATGGACGCTT
The DNA here is from genome assembly GCA_013436015.1 of Rhipicephalus annulatus. Classification (NCBI taxonomy): domain Eukaryota; kingdom Metazoa; phylum Arthropoda; class Arachnida; order Ixodida; family Ixodidae; genus Rhipicephalus; species Rhipicephalus annulatus. Next base: position 153,782 of record WOVY01012753.1, on the reverse strand, counting down.
TACAGATAACCATCAACTCCACTGATCGTTCTTCCGAATTCCTCTTTTTAAGAAAATGACAAATGGTGGACACCTCGCCTTGTCAGGAAGTAGATTCGAAAAAGGAAATCAATACGGAATGCACTATGCACTCATACACCCCAGATCAAACGATAAGCAAAATCGCACTACTTACCGGATGATAGAATGGGTGGCCATAAGGAACTCTGGCTCACTCGTGACCTGGTTGTAGTTGAAGCGCTTGCTTTTGGTCTGCACTAGCAGAGATTTGTCAGGGGTCACCTGGAGCCGGTAGATGGCGCTCGTATGCTGACCCTGCTGGAGGGCTGCAAAAGACAGCGTCGACGCCACTGCAGAAACTGTTCGCATCAACGGAATGACCCGACTGAACACCATCGCAGTGGCGTCGACACAGAACCAAGACTTCTTCGAAGTAAGATGCAGCCCCATTTACTTTGCCCGCTGACTTTTCCTAAATGTGGTTGCGCTGCACGCCCCTGCAGCAGAGCTTGAAAGAAGATGTGTAGAAGCTGCATGGATCTACGTCAAGCATTGGCAATAAAATTTTTTTTTCCCCACAATTAGTGCACGAAACTCGTTTTGCTAGGTTTTCACAAAGCCTGCAGGCACATACAGAACAAAATTTTGCATGCAGGTTCCCCGATACCTGGGTAAAACTATGCTTTTTGTGTAGCACTAAACTTCGTAAGAGCTGTCCCACTGAGGAGTGTTCAATACCAGAACAGAATACAGCCCTCTCATCAAAAGGAACCCAAAGGGACAAGCCAAGTCTCTTCTGTTGAACAGGAGTTCTCTTTGCAGACAGAAGAACATGAGTGCAGAATTCCAAGTACAAAACCAATCATAACAGAGGCAGTTTCAATCAAGCAGCTATTCTTTTATGGGATTTTCCTTTTGGAGAGTCTACTGTAATCTGCCAAAAAGAAAGAACAAAGTAAAAGAAAGGCAGAAAGAAGAAGGTTGAGGAGGAATAACATGGCATATCAGCCACCAACTCAAGATCGTCTTTTAATAAAGTCTTTAACGGCAAAATGAACAAGCGACGGCACTCACTCTCTTTAAGGTGTTGATCCAACTTGTGGAGGTCCCTAGAATCGCAGAGCTCCTGGATCACACGTCCCACAAGGGACTTGTTGAGGTACTGGCTATACGTTGATGACACACCACTGTTGGAAAGAGAACAAATGCACACGGCGTATTAGCCCTAAAAACGAACGCGGACGTCGCTGCGGTCATGGCGCCGCGACGTCACGTTAAGGGCTCGTCTGCTCCACCACCGCTTGCTGCCCTTTTCAGTGCCCGCTATGTACTTGCTCTTTAAGGATATGTTGTCGACTACTACTCAATTTCGTGACGCAAATTTCTCAAAGTAAAACGTTTCACTTTGATTGAAAGTTATCAAAGCTGTAAAAAGTTTTCACACTTTAGTCTAGAATAAGTAAACTGCGGTCCGAACGGATGATTTAAATGACAATGGTCATGCAGGCCAACAAGACACTCATTGTTTTCATCCCATACAGCAACAAATGGGTGCGAAAGAAATATGCTAAGTGGAGCTAATGTTAGTGTAACTAGGCATAGGCTGTAGGATTAGAGCATATGTGTGCCTAAGTATCACAAATGAAATTAGGATGTTTTCAATTCGCTTAATAGATGGCGCTTTACCGTGCAGGTTACGCCTGCATCTGCGACTGAATTGCACTTCCTCCAAATGGAGATATTACATGAACCTGACTATCATAGGCACTCAAATTCAGAAAATAAACAAAATAATACTGCCACACACATAATGATTTAGCAAATGTCATGATATGTCCATTTACTCGGATCATATGTGCAAGTTTCTTCTAAACAGCAGCCAAGGATCATGTAGTCGTGTACCCTGATTTGCGTGAAATGCTGAAGTGATCTACCGCCGCATCACAAACTGTAATGTTCGTTTCACGTGGGAGTGCCACTGATAACGATTCCAACACAAATGCTGGCCCAGGAAGTCAAAATGAGTTTTATGGCGCCGTCAGCAATGTGGCCCAAGTAATAATTAAACAACCTTCAGCTTAATCAGGCGAAGACTGGTCTCGCACGTCGTATCCATCTCCAGGTAATCAACAACTAAGAAAAATTAGCTGACCGAACTACTTGCATAGTTTCCACCGCATTGCACCTGATGTGTGAAAGAGTTTAGTTTCACTGTAGCGATGCTAGCTGTGAAGGACAAAGAATGGCGGATTCCTCCTCCCTTCAATGGTGTTTCACCGTACCACCTGGCTTTTTGATGCGGTGCCACATCCTCTCCCCATAGAGCGAGAGGGCATGCGGATATGCAAAGCTGTGCCCTCCACCCCCCTTGCGCTGACACACTGCAATGCGCACGTGTGTTCAGGTCTCAAGGGCCTAACCTCACGTACGCGTTACCACTAAAAACCCATGCGTTATTGGGAGTCTGATTACCTAGCATAACACTGCAGGACTTTCTGGCTGAGACAGGCTTTTCTCATTTGAGAGCATAGTGTTCAGGTCGAACCGACACTGACTACAGGACATTTTTGAGGAGCTTCCTTTTCCGAAGTACAATTAGGGGCCTTTAGCTAGTTCGTATATATCTTAATGTTACCAAAATACTGGACAGCATTCACCACTTCACAGACATGCATGTTTTAGCAAGTTTTAGCTCCGCATACATAAAACGTTTCCGTACGTATATAAATGCATACTTTTACATTTGCACAAAGAACAAGTAGTGATGATAACAGCATTTAAACTATATTCAATTTAAATGATGTTGAATAACTGTGGCAGCATTATCATTAGAGGTTTTAAGCATGTATATCGGTGTAAGAACACCGAGTAACCATATGACAGTGTCAACATCTTAGGATGCTTCATGCAAGCACAGTCATATTAATAATAATAATAATATCAGGGAGTTAACGTCCCAAAACTACGACATGATTATGAGAAACGCCGTAGTGGACCTCGGGGGCTCCGGAAATTTCGACCCCCTAATATTCTTTAATGTACAACACACTGGCCTTGAAACACTTTCGCCTCCATTAAACATGCAGCCCCGATTTGGTCACGCGACTTGGGATTGGCAGTAAAGCGCCATAACCACCACACAACGGCGGCGCGGCGCAACCAGTCAAGGACACAGTTGTTTTCACCTAGTGTTTCCGAGAAAAAAGCACATTCATAATTACACCACTGCATTCTAGGGCACTCTAGGTTCAGTAATACAGCTGGAACCACATGATCACACTCACTCCAGCTTATTTTGACACGAGAGCTGGAATCTTTGTAAAATGGATATGATGACACGAACGAAGCTGGACTTGTGAGATAAGGGCATAAACGTAAAGCCTATCCAGTGAATACCTCACTTTACGTAAATGTCTGCGTTCAGCAAAGGCCTGCGTATGCACAGATTTCTTCTGCTATTTGATAACACATTAACACAAATAAGTTAACATACAAGCTAAAAGCCCCTATTTCTGTAACAAACGTTTAAGCAAAACAGATGTCTTGTGTAAAATAAATTTATGCTTCATCTTATCTCATTGGTACTCGTTGTGATTGAAGCAATACCCTTGACTTGCAAGTTTCAATGCACTAAAACATCATTTACAATATTATTCTGCAGTTATTAGATGTCTTTGCGGAGCTCCAGCGTCCCATAAATAAAAAAAATAAAGGTATTCCATTCCTGTATCTGTATTTCGGAGCAGCTTTTTTCATCTTTTAGCATAAGTTTTCAAAATCTCTCGTTACGTCAAAGACAAATGTATCCAAGTATCTGCATTTCTGGTTTCGAGCACATTATTTTAATATCTTTTTTTCATAAATTCTTTTCCGAATATCTCTGTCCAGCCCTGGGTCCTCACTGCATCTCTTCGACTTGGCGAAGAGAGAAGCCACACAAATCCTCACAGATAGTGAGGGCACGGTCACTAAATGAACAACAGGTGCGACTTGTTCAATCACACAAGGGCGTGCGACTTGTTCAATCACACAAGGGCAACGAGAAAATGCGACAAGCGAAGTTGTGATCTTGGGAGTGCTGCACAACAGATAATATGTGTGGTTATTTGTACTTCTTGCTTGCAGGAACATGTCAAACATGGAAACATTTTTCGCAAAAGTATACAGCTCTTCCTTACGAACCAAACAGGTGATATACACAATGCCCTTGGAAAGTTTACTGAAGCTTTCAAGGAAGCTGCTCTCATGCCATTCATAGAGCAGACACCTGCTTGAACACACACACTCTCTCTCTCCCCCGTAGTTAAAAAAACTTTTAAAAATATCATCCAATAACTCTCACAATGTTAAAAGGATACATATAATCCCAGTGTGCAATAGCAACAAAGACAAGCTTTTCAAGAGATCGTCGTGCAGCACTACTTCGTTGCCCTCCAGTTTCCAATAATAATTTCTGGTTTTTAATGTTCCTAAAACCAGGACATGATTATGAGAGATGCCATAGCAGGGGGCTCCAGAAATTTCAGCCACCCAGGGTTCTTTGACGTGCACCTAAATCTAGATACACAAGCTTTTTGCCTCCATTGGAAATACAACCGCCAGGACGACTCACAGTTTTTCCCAATACAACTCAGCCGTCTCAAGAAGTTCTTAGTAAAGCCTGAAATCAAACATCCCAGTGCTGAGCATGTAGAATAGAAGTGCCATGGCACAGGATGTTCCCTGCTGACAACCCTATCTGAAACGTTATCCTAGCACCAGTCAAACATCACCCTTACTTAAGGGGAGACGCGGGTCGAAAAGTCGCGTTTTTTTTCCAAATTTCACCTTTTCTGTTTTTTGTTGCTTTATCATCTTTATACATTATATTTTGACATCTGAAAATATCACAGCGAAATAAGCATCAGAAGTCAGTGAAAAACGCGTCTGAGTGAGCGGCAGTGACGCGCGGCATCACGAAATTTACACAAAACGGGCTGCTGTTCGCGTGCTCGCGGGGCCGCGAAGAGAGCTGTCCGCCATATTGCGGCCGCTGGCTCGTGTAGAGTTGTCCTTACTCTCCACGATCCCGGTTCTTGAAGTCTCGTACGTTCACGAAAAATCTGAAAAAAAAGCAACAAAAACAGTCTTTTCCCGCCGTTTCAAACCGCGCGCCACTAACGCAGGGCCGCCATTGGCTGACAGCACCCGTGTTTTCTTGCCGTAGTTCGCTTCACTGTTTTCCGGAGTTATTTTTCGCTGTTTTCGTGCGATGGCAAGCCCGAAAAAGGCCGTTGCCGACCATCGGAAATACAGAAGTAAGAACAAGTTCAGAGGGAAGCGGCGGAGGACGTACAAGAAAGCCACCGCCAACGAAAATGTCCGCGACGGGCCAGCGGCCGGTAGGCCTAACATCGACCACGGCAACGTCGACCATGGCAACTGCGACGACGAGATCAACGCTGCAGTGAATTTTGTGAGTGCATCGCAGAAAAAGATCGCGTTATTCGAAAACGACGTCAGGCCGAATGCCGATCGTGCCGAAAGCGTAGTGCTGTGCGAGTTGGGTGCATTGACGGCCGTCGTCGCAGGCGCGGCATGCCCCGTTTGTCACGAGAGTAAACTCGCAGTTCGGGCACCGAATAAAAAGCGGAAAGGCCTTTCGGCGTTTCTGGAGCTACACTGCGAGAATGCGGAGTGCTCGGAGAGCATCCTTTCGTCCGCGTACTCGTCGAAGCGGGTCGCGTCAGATGGCGGCCGCGGTGCAAGCAGAAGCTACGACAGCGGGAGTTCGCGTGACGCCTTTGCCGTGAACCTGAAAGTGGTGCTTGCAGCGCGTGCCGTCGGTATCGGGCATGAGCAACTTTCACGATTTTGTGCAGTAGTTGGATTGCCAAACCCTATGCACCATAAGACCTTCCATGCTATCGGCAAAAAGATTCACAGTGCGGCAGTGAAGGCTGTCTGTGAAAACATGCAAAGGGCACGCAGCGTCACCAAAGAGGTGGCTGGTAACAGTGACGTGCCAGTCATGTTTGACGGCACATGGCAAAAAAGAGGCCACAAAAGCCACAATGGTGTGGGAACTGTAGTGTCCTTGGACACTGGTTTGTGCCTGGACTATGAAGTGCTTTCCAACTTCTGCCTGGCGTGCAGTTTGCATAACGACATGGGAGGCGATGAAGAAACATGGCAGGCGTTTCATCATCCCGTTTGTGAGAAGAATTGCGACTGTTCTTCGCATGCCATGGAGGCCGAAGCTGCAGTGCGCATTTGGCAGAGGACTGTGGACTATGAGACACCCCTGCGGTTCACCATCTTCCTAAGCGATGGAGACAGCAAGGCCTACAACGGGGTCTGTGATGCCAACGTGTACCCTGACACTCCAATTGAAAAAGAGGAGTGCACCAACCACGTGGCGAAACGTCTGGGCACCGGCCTGCGGAAGCTGCCAACGCCACTTCCACGAGGGGAGAAGCTGAAGGAGACCACCATCCAGAAGCTTCAAACTTACTTTCAGGTGGCCATTGTGAACAATCGGGGAAATGTCCACAAGATGTACACTGCCATATGGGCCTCATGTTTGCACTCGTGCTCAACAGACGGTGCTGGAAGTCACAAGTTCTGTCCTGCAGGCCCAGACTCGTGGTGCAAGCACCGACGTGCTGAGGCGCAGGGCCAGCCTGCACCGTGCCACACCCCCCTCCTGACCAAGGCCCAGGGTTTGGCAGTCCTCCCAATCTACAAGCGTCTCACAGATGCGAAGCTGCTTGCCCGGTGCCTCCACGGCAAGACACAGAACGCGGCCGAGTCCCTGAACAGCAAAATATGGCTGCTGTGTCCAAAGACCCGGTTTGCTTCCCGGACTGCTGTGGAAACAGCCACAGCCATTGCAGTCCTGTGGTTCAACCGGGGCCACGCGAGCTTTGAAAAGGTGCTGGAAGAGCTTGGGGTGCTTCCTTCGGAGGCCCTGGTTACCCTCAGCGACCGCCGAGACAGCATGCGCATGCACAAGATGAATGTGCGTCAGACCGCTGAGGCGAGGGCACACCGTCGCAGTGCAGCCAAGAGGGCCCGGGTGGAAGAGTCCTGCCGCACCAGCCGGGAAGGGAAAACCTACGGTGCTGGAGAGTTTTAGACAACTGATATTCCCTCTGGACATGTGTGTATGTGTTCAGCACAAGTTTCGTGCTACTGCGTTTTTCATTTTTGTAAATACAGACTTTCAAACTTTCAAACGCGTTTTTCTCATTTCGCAATTTTGGCCAATTTGCATTTTTTGCGGGAAGTGTTTCGGGCACTTAGAATGGTCATACGACGACGAAATTTGGCACACACATTGAGGAGAGTGCGTAGGGTGCCGATATCTACTTGAATCAGCACAACCTATCAGCTGTAAATATCTATTAATAAATTTAATGGTGGTCGAGTGGAAAAAAAAGGGTACTTTGCTACACAGATGTTTTTTTCATAGTTTCAAAGTTGGAGCACAATTTCTAGCTAGATATCGGCACTCTATGGCTAATAGGGAGCAAAAGGAGCCATTGAACAACTCTCTGCATGAACATTTAGTATGCGCGAAAGTTCCCGGAAAACTTATCAAGTTTCACCATTACTTGAAACACAACTCCCAAACTATTGCACTTATGTAAAAACTGATTACAGATTTGGAATCAGGAGGAAAAACTGCATCAGTGGTCCAATTTCTGAAGCTCTAAGTTGAATAACAAAAAAAAAGTGCTTTCGAGGAGCGTCTCCCCTTAAACTAATTTACATAATTAACATGTAATGACACATTTAAATTATTTGTCATGCATTATATGATAACAACATTACATTTACGCTAAGTATTTTTTCAATGAACTGTCGATGAACATGGTTTACATGAATGAATGGGATGGACACTTGTGAGATTGTCTGCTGGTCGGGTAACATGCATTGCATAATATAAAAAACTAAACGAGTGTGCAGTTCTATGATTATTTTTCTTGCCCTCGCATCCCTGATTCTAGGTGGCACTGTGACAAGTTGCTCCGACATTTTCAGCTATCGTTTTAATTAGAATGTGATGACCTGATTTACGAACGAACTAATGATGCTTGATGGGAGCTTCACTTGTTACAAATAACCAGCACACATTCACGCATAACAAAAGCATTAATTTGCTGCTGAGAAATTCAGCCAGCCGAATACGAAGCAAGGCGCACTTGGCCGAGGAAAACTCACCTGGTGTCTACGGCGAGAATTTTCCCACTGAGGTCGAGGCGTGTCGTGAACTGCTCCACACCTACAGAGGTTGGAATCTTCTCGTTCGCGGGGATACGGCGGGCCACACAGACCAGGCAGTTTTGCACTTCTACTCAAACAGTTCCAGCACAGGCACAGGAGAGGGGTGTGGAGAAAAATGAGGGAAAAAGAAATTATTCCTGCTGACATTTTAGAAATCATGCATCAGCTCACAACTGACTGAAAGAAGCCCCGCAGTACTTTTTGACATGTTCATAAAATGCTACCAATCAACAGTGGACACTGCCGTAGACATGTGAACTGTGCATAAAAGCACAGCGTGTCGCACGGAATTCACAATTAAACTTCAGAATGAGGTACAGATCATTATCTCATTATTCTTTTGACAAGTGATGCCATAAGCCAAAATGACCCCGCCATTAGCACAAATATCATTGCCACTAGATCATTTGATTATCGCAAGCTGCCATGTAACGCCCACGCTGCTCTCTACGACGATAGAAATTTAGAAGTACACTAGTGCACTCACAAACTCACTGAAAGCTAGCTACGCTTCAAAGAAAAACAAGAAATCGCAGCATATCCACAAAGTGAATGATGATGAGTGGGGCGAAACGCTGGAGGGTTTCATCACTAAACCGTGAATCATCCACAAATATTGCCCACTACATCATCAAAGACATGACGAACACTGTATATATTTATACAAGAAATTTTATTATTCACAAGTGGTAGCTATACGTCGCTTCCGTTCCACCTTCATTATAACAGCTTTATGGTCAGTGAAGTGGTGGATCGGTGATGGGGCGTAGTGGGATGTTTGCAAGGACAAAGTAGTGGACAGTTTCCAAAGGCAAAACTAAAGGCGGTCCCGTACAAACAAAGGATGGACACAGTAGGACAACTTATCGTTCTTTAACGCACACCTGAATACAAGTACTAGACCATCTTGCATTTATTATTGGCTACTTCTCAACAGTATTTGCTTTATGGTCGGTGAAGTGGTGGATTGGTGATGGGGCGTAGTGGGATGTTTGCAAAGACGAAGTAGTGGGCAGGAGGTCACGTCCATATACATACAAGAGATCGACAGACCCACGCCTTTTGGAGCTTCGGCCCTAAAAAGAAGTGAAAGTGCTTCGAGTAATGACGCGCGTATGAGCATAGTACCATTGTCAACAATTCCTACACAGCTTTCAGCCTGGTCGCTGGTAAGAGAGGAAAGAAAGTGCTTCCTATTAGAATTCCTATAACTTCGCCCACACCAGATGAATTCTGCAAATTTGTACAGCACTCGATTAGTGAGGCAATAAACTCTTTCAATGAAGTCACTGAAAAATTCCTCGGAAAAGTGTTGCAGGATCCGTTGCCTCTCGCAAGTCAATGACAAAATGCAGATTTCCATGAATTTTTCAGAAATGGGACTACGTCGTCGTCAGCTATGAAATTACAAATTCTGGCGACAACTATACAAAAGTAGCAAAAACTGCAAGGCAGCTTTCCTCAGAGGCGCGAATTCATGCACAGTAGTTAGCAAACAGTCGAAAGTGGGGAAAAGTTTGTTGCAGCGTCAGGTGGTGAATGTGTGTTTGGCTTTTGATAGCAGCTTGATAACGCGACTATATCCTTTAACTAGCTCCTTTATCAACTCCTTTGTGAGTTGATTCAAGAATGCGGCACTGACATCTACAAAAGCAAAACTAGCCACCCTGGACAAATAAAAGAAACCCAACACTGCCTGTGGCAAAGAACAGACTGTGCCTCCCCTGCGCATAAATTTCGCTATTTGTCTATAGAAAATCAATTTTCTTTAAGCTGAGAGGCTTGCCTACATAGAACTTGGGAGACAGTAGCGGCAGATTTTCATTCACAAGGCAGTATACTGCCCCAACTCGTGTTGACATGGTATGATTAAGGCGCTCGAATATCATCCCGTTCAGATAAATATAAATCATGCTATATGGCAAAAGTCGTACTACCAAGTTGTGATTGCAGTTGAATGGCTAGAGAATTCCACATTCTTGCAACATGCAACATTGTTCACATCTCAGTCTGGTCAGCTAGGGAGCTTTTTCATGAGAAACAGGCCAACGTTGAGTGTATTTTCGGTTATTTTGGCTACAAAGCAATGAAACAAGCTCCACGAGAAATTATATTTAAAATTTAATGAGCATTACGAAGTCTATGCAATCACCACCATGGTAACAGTGTGATGAAGTATTCAGAGAGGGCAGGCACTAACCAGAGTCTGCACCGGATTCATCGCCGCTGCCTGCGCCTCCCGTGCCGGAGCCGTTGGGGTAGGGCAGGAAGATGGCCGAGATGTGCATGTTCTCGTAGAGTGGGGCAATGCGCGCACTGCTCTGTTTGTCCTCGGCGTCGGGCGGGCGCAACAGGAAGCGGCACTGAAAGGAGCGGCTCTTGCCCCCGGCCTCGGTCCAGCCCAGGCCGTTGGCGCCCAGCGACATGGGCAGCAGGTTGCTGCTGAAGCGGCCATGGTCGCCGTGGTGCAGGATGTTGTAGATGCTCGTGCCGTCGAGCTCCCCTTGGCCGTACTGCAGGAAGGATGAGACGTTCTCCGACACAAACTCGATGCGCCCCTCGGTGTTGACCACAAACAGGAACCCGTCCAGCGCCTCGAGGAGCAAGGGCCCCAGCACGTCACTGCCCAGGATGGTCGGCTTGCTCGACGACACCTCGCTCTGCTGCAGCTCGCCAAGGCCTCCGCCGCCGCTCGCCTCTTGCTGCTTGATCCGGCGAATCTGGTTGACCGTCTCCTGCAGTATGGCACACTTGTCTGGCTTGACGGACAGGGAATTCATGTCAGACAGGCTAGCAGAGATCAGTTCTGCTAGTTCCTCCAGGTAGACGTTCTCCTGCTCCCGCCGGTGCTTCTCATTAAGGCACTTCTTCCTGCAATCGCAGTAAAAAGGGGGGGAGGAAGAAGAGAGGAACGCCGTGCGGTCAGACACAAGGAAGTTACTACACAAAATGCGGCCGAACGGCAATGCTTCACGCTCTGGTGTGGTCAGACCCCCTAGAACCCACCCACTACACTGAGAAAATGCCGTAACAATGTCCAACTCGCATTCTTACAACACGTTCGGGCAAGTTTTGCATTACAACTTATTGAGGCAGACAAAAGAAAAGAGAGAGGGAACAAAATAATCACTCTACAATCACTTGTAGCAAGCACACACCGCAGCTTGGCTAATCACGAGCTGTAGGCTAGTCACGGAGGCCACCTACCACCCTAACCTTTCAATGTCATTTCAATTCAATTTCAGTCTGAACATCCAGGCACCCTTTGCAAGCACTATACCTGCGCTGCCCATGGGTATAAATGCTGATGGACTTACGCTACCAGCACTGAACAAAGGCGTGTACTCTGGCTGACAATATTCCATGTAACGAGCTTAGTTTTTCGATTCCCCTGCCTTGCCAGACCATGACTTCACGGTTTGCTCATTCATGGAAGCAAGCATACTGTATGCGGAGGCCAAAGCTAAAAAGAAAAAAAGAACATTCTGAGGCCCTTTCCAAATTAGACAACTACTGGCACTTCGTTTCAACTAATGCAGATACACACACTAAATATAAAACAATCTGAAGCAGGCCCGCAACGGCACAAAAAACCCAAGGACATACAAACAACAAAACACCATGAAAACAAAGAGGGGGGGGGGGTCTCATTCGCAAGCGCCACATCAGCGTTGCGGCCTTATAGTGGCTTGGAGTGGCTGAACACACGAAGGTAGGGTTTCCACTAAGGTGAGAGGCCCAAAGCATCACTAGCAGAATTTTCTTTCAAAATAACTCGCGTATGCCTTCCAGGGACACACGTGAACAGACTGGACGGCGCAGCTGGCTGCCGTGAAAGCGCGGGGGTCAAAGCTTCGCCCACTACTAGATTCTTTTGATAGAAACGCCAAAAACGCGTCTGGCCCCTTTTCATTGCGATAGCAATAGCAATTATATGGTCCGCCTAGACTGGCTTTTTGCCGTCATTCACCGTGTGTGTGTGTGCGTGTGTGTGTGTACCAAAAAAAAAAAAAAAAGCCGCCTGCGCCCGCACTTAGCGCCCAGCTCATCGCAATGCGCCGACCCGCGCTTCTCTCTCACGCGTACTATGCCCCGCCAGATAGGCGTGGGGGGGGGGCATGCTTGTGCGCGCGCGCTTATCCTTCGGAGGAGAGAATCGCGTGCCTTCGGTCACTTCGGTCTCTGCACAGGTCCCCTTTGCGAAAAAAGCGCGCTCTTCATACACAGCGAGGTATAACTGGGACACTTGTTAGTTTGCACTCATCTGTACTTGTGATTACGTATCCTGCATCGTTTTTCTTTAAACAGCGCATCACGTGCCAAGCGGTAATATACATTGTTAGTTTCCACTCGTCCAGTGTGTATCGTTTTCGTGCGTCATTTGTGAGTGAGCAGCGCGCTACATGTTTCGATCTGCTTGGCGTTCTCAGCGTGAACCTCCAAGTTGTTGCTGTCGCATTCATTGCTTCGCCCTTACGGAAAAACTGACTTTTTTTACGTATTTACGACCTGTAATCTACCGCTGCGTGCCCCTCGGAGTTCATGGATGGTTATCGCGTCGCAGCGACCACGGTTTTGTGCGTGGCGGTTGCAGAAAACGGTAATTCCTTTTACAATCCCCGTGTGCTTGGCTGCGCATGCACCTTGAAAACTAAGTCGTTTTATGCCATCTACGATCGCATCTGCCGCAGTTTTGTCCGCAGAGTTTGCGGAAAGCAGCGTTGTTTTGACTGGTCGAGCGCACACTTTCGGGGCTCTGTCCCTTACGTCGTCGCCATACATTATCGCATTAAGAGCGACCGTGGTTTCGTCCACAGCAGTTATGGCAACGACAATCACACGCACTGTAGAAGACAGTACGTGCGCCGGTCACACACGTACCTCCGAAGCTTCGAGCATGCTGCTCTCGACCTTCGTTCGGCGGTTTCTGTAAAGTCCGTATAACCTGCCGCCATTAAAAAATGTGTTCGGAACATTCAAATTTAGGCACAATATACATAGTGGAATTTGGCTGGGGAATTTCACGAATTCGTATTTGCCGTGGTTTCGCATCACTGAGATTGTACTGAACGCTTAGATGAACACCTCTTAAACTCATTCGTAATAAAATGGGATAGGTTCGAAAAGCCTGGAGCATACTGAGCTGCTTTTTTTGTCAATGTGGCCAGATCACGCACAGAAATTTCCATTTACAGAAATTTCCATTTCCAGGAGATTTTCATGGCAACCGTACCAACGGAAAAAAACGGTCCAAATCCGGGAGATTTAGCAGGTATGCTCTAGTCATTATGCTCGCCATTCCTCTTTTTCTGTTCCTTTTTTCTGCTTCTTCACAAACCTTACTCTAGTGTCTATTTTCATGTTCTTCGTACAGATGAGCCAGCCAACTACTACTGCGTATTGCCACTACGTCAAAACATGCTAACTTTTCTGAATCATTCGTCCAGTGGAATTTACACAATGGAGAAATCCTTCCCTTTACAACTACACGAGTACATGGTGTGTCGTCACACTTTCTTGGGGACACAAGTGTCAACGCTGACGACATGAGGAATGGGAGACATGATTCACTTTTCGCAAGAAAGAAAGCAGCCATTCTGTTGAACAGTCGACCAACTTAAAGCACCGCATTTTTTGACAAAAAGGCACCATCGGCTTCCCGCTGCTTTCATTGTAACTCAACAGTCTTCTGAATTCGTGAGGCAGTTCATCAGCTGCACAGACATAGGCCACCACGTTAAAGCTCAGAGATAAAGTAAGCTTCAACACACAAACACCGACAACCTTCAACTCACAAACAATAGAACGGTACAAAGCAGCTCAACAGCTCACAGCATTGTGCTCCCCTCGACGGCAAGACCTCCCTGAACATGGATACAACTTCACAAACTACCCAAACCATTTTTTTTTTCAGATTGCAGAGGCCTAAACCACAAATGCACCGCAAGCTTTCTGTCAACAAAATGTGCACTAAAGTTGTTCATTCATTGTCACCAAGCATGGTGCTCCACAAATCCATTGAGTTTGTTAGACACCCATCACGCACACACACATTTCCTTGATGCTGTGCCAACAACGATAACGGCAGCAGCAGCTGCCCAATCTTATCATGCAGCCACAATGCGGAAGAGACTGGTGCATCAGCTAGTGAAAGAAAACGTCTGTGCAAACGTTCTGACAGTATGGGGTTGTGTTATGAAATGTAAACTGATGCTCCTACAACTGCTCTAAAGGACGCAGTAAGGCTTTAACGAAATTTGACAAGTAGGAGAAACAGCGTTAATCTAGGTATATACCATGGCACGAGAAGTCTAGCACAGCCATTATTTTTTTTTGTGAACCTAAGCACAGGAGTAAATAAAGCAAAAGCACTGGCAACAATGGATGGAAATATTGTGTTTATCAATGCAACTGATATGAGGGTAATGCAAGAAATCTTCGAGAAAAATAGTCTTCTCAGCTGTGCCATGCAAATGACATCTTAAAGGGGCCCTGTACTCCATGACATTGAGCACTTTCTTTTTTTTTCTTCTAATTCGTGACTTTTCAGTGATATTGCGGGTGCACGCATGGACAAGTCATGGCCAACCCTGGTAGCCCCAGTAACGCGTGTTTCACTGTAATACTTGGTTCGCATGTTCTTGGAAGCCTAGACCACCATTTGGCACCGTTTCTGACCATGATCTATAAGTGTTGCAAGGTCCCATTAAGCTCGAAGGGTTAAAAGATCAACTTTTCTCAGACCAGTCAGTTTCACTACAACTACTACAGTCAGTGCTACTGCTAACAAGTTGCACATTAATAGTCACTTGAGACATAAGCCACAAAACAACTCTGATTAGCCAGTATATTGAAACTAAGACTGCTGAAAATGATGCCGTTAAGGGAACACAACTTTCAGTCACGTGAAAGCTGTCCATGCAAGCTAAAATGCTGCCAAGCTTAACTTGCCCAAGAGTGCATTATAATTAAAAATTGATGTACAAGTGAAGCCCACCTCTGCTAGAGAACAGAAGGGCATAGTTTTTTCACCATAACTTTGCGCTAGGTCTTTATACAATCAAGGGAACTCTTTGCACATTGAAAAGTGCTTCCATCGAAAGTCCTTGCTTTACCTTCACTCCTTTAAAGAGTTCAAAGCCTTCACTGTTCAATGATGTTATCCAATATACCACCAACACCTTTTTTTTTTGTGTCTGGCATATAATGATTAGACCATGATTTATAAATCTTTGACTACAATATACTGCCATGAAGAAGAACTGTAAATGCATAACCATACCTACCAAATACAAGAATTCTGAATCCGGGAACGTGGGAAAAGGGGGAGGTCTGTAAACATCGGCATTGTTCTCTTATAATGGCTTGGAGTGGCCGAACACACAATGGTAGGGTTTTTCAACTACAGTAGAAGGTGCAAGCATCAAACAGGGCGTGCAAACATATGTATCTTTCTAAATTTGGCGTCATCAAAACAACTAACAAAATCTGTTCCTGTCAAACGAACTTATGCATATCTTCCTGGGATACACGTATGTCTAGAATGGATAGAACAGCTCACCCAGCTGGCGCGAAAGTGTGAGTCAAAGCTTCGCTTCAGGACAACTAAAAGCGGAATGCCAAAGTATAGCCGAAGTACCCAGATCGACAGGAACATTACTAGATTCTTTGGACAACAACGCCAGACCGCTTCTTGCTTTCTTCACAGGAACATTACTAGATCCTTTGGACAACGCCAGACCGCTTCTTGCTTTCTTTATATCATTATTGCCTTTAATCTACCGCTGCATAGCCGTATTCCCTCGCCTAGTAGTTGCTATCGATGATCAAATCGCCGCAACTTTAGTTTCGCGCGCGGCTGTCGCAGAAAATGGTAATACCCTTTTCAATCCGCGTGTGCTGGCGGTGTACATGCCTTCAAAGCGAAGCCATTTTTGCTTTTCATGATCGCATCTGCTGGGGTTTTGTCCGCAGTGTTTGTGGGGTTTAAGTCCGCAGTGCTTGTGGAAAGCTATGTCCCTTTAACTCGCCGAATGTTTGACGTGTATGCACTTTCCAAGTTCTGTCAGTTACATCATCGCCATACATTATCATGTCAAGAGCGACCACAGTTTCGTCTACAGCAATTGTGGCAAACAACCACATGAACTGCAGAAGACAATACATGCACTGGCCACGCGCACACTTCCGAAACTTCGAGCACTCTGCTCTTGGCTTTCGTTCGACGGTTTCGGTATTAAAGTTCATACAACCCGCCATGATAAAGAAAAGTATTCGAAGCATTCAAATTTCGGCCCGATCAACATTTCATCGGAAAATTTTGTTGGGAAATTTCACGAATTCGTATAAGCCGGTTTCGAATCATTGAGATTCTAATGCATGCTTAAGATGAATGTCTCCTAAATTCATTTACTATGAAATACGATGGGTTCACAAAATGCCTCGATCAGATTGGGCTGCATTTTTGTCAATTAGCCAGATCACGCACAGAAATTTTGATTTCTGGGAGATTTTCCTGACAACCATACTAACGTAAGAATTGGTCGAAATTCGGGAGTCTCCCGGAAAATTCAGGAGTCTTGGCAGGTATGCATTACCTTTGCATTTTTGGACATGCAGAAGTAACACACTTGTGAAGGCATCAACAGTGAGCTTTGAACGCTTAAACAAGGACAAGCTTTTGCTAACACACATCAAGTGGTTGGTGAAGTGAGTGCATATACTGTCGTAACGAAGCCCATTCACTGCAACCTGATTTCCTTGGCAGTCTAAGCCTGTGGTCTGTTGTAACTTCTATAACGATTACAAGAAAGTATGGAAATAAACTGGCCAGAACAGGTCTTCATCATGCCTTAAGTCAAGACATTTGAAAAGATGGCACCTGGAAATTACATTCCTGGAGCAGTTTTCAACCGCACCTTCCAGGAGCCAGCAGCCAGGACAGAGTAATGTCACATTAAGTAAAATGTACAAAATGTGCAAGATCATGGAGTGATCCGAGATATAACGTACTCTTAGGTCAGCTGGCCTTGCAGCTGACCATGAATACTCCTGTGGCTACTCCACTGCTACTACAGTTCTGCTTCTATCACCACATTGTTGAATGACTGGTTGGCACTAGATCATCAGGATGCATGCGCTAGCCCACCGCGAAGGGTTCTCTTCAGCTCAAATTCAACGAGACGGTAGTGGACAAAATGAAGACCTCAGCAAAAGATTTAGAAGTCCTTTGGTAGTGCTGTGGAAGTGCTGTCCGTAAGCATTCCATGCTCAGTGAAGGCCCTAACGCAAGTTTAGATCAACCAATGTAGCTAAGTCAAGAAGTGCAGCGAGAATAGCATGTTAACGTAAATGCAACCTCCACACATGTGGCAGAATCAATGAGATAAGCTTGCTCCATGCACAGTCTTTTAGGCTACTATTGTAATCTAATCAGGCAGAGCAGACATGCACAATCTTATGATGCCCAGTCACAAAAGCTATCATTAAAAGGTCAGCTCAATTCACCACTCTCATGCATGAATGATCAAAGCTTTTAAAATGCATGCAACACAGGGACACATGCAGAATAAGCCAATCAGGTGATACTCAAGCAGCAGAATGTTTCGTGCCTCGTACTAAACGCTTTGGTACCAGTTAAACACATACAGTGCACATTCTTATTTCAATTCGCGTAAGACTTTTGGAACCTTAAAACATCAAGCACAACTCAGACGAGTCCTAAAGAAGGATTTGTTACAGGCTTTAATAGCTTTTGCTCTACTTTTGTATCAATGAGCGCTTTAGAAGCTACACAGAAACGAGTGACAAAGAAGCTACTTTAATGCATGTCATGACCCTGAGCATGTGTCATGAAGTGCAATCAATCTCTTCCCGTGCAATTCCTGTGTGCGGTGGTATTGCTACTATGTAAATTTAGCACACTATAAAGCACAGTGCCAGGGACGTGGCTGCACCCTATGGCAAGAAGCAGGTTTGATCCAAACGCTACTCTCGCTTTACGTCTTATCAGCCAATACCAGGCATCTGATGTCTGACGCCGCACGATAGCCGCGCGCAGCTTTAAAAAGAATGCAGGCGGGCATCCGAGTCGTTTAGAAGAGGCAACTTCATGTGCCGCTTGCAAACTCTGATCGCGCATGACTGCAAGATCTGGCTGAAGTGTTTATAACAATGTCTGCTTTCTGCTGCGTACGTTTTTTTCAGCAAGCACGAAGAGTGGTGCGGCACCCCTTTAAACACTGCAAGTCAAATGATACAAAAGTTTGAAGTAAACTTACAATTTCTCACATAGAAAACTTACAGTAGTCAGACACTGCTTTTAATGGCATTTAATGAAATATTTGTTAATAACAGCAATTAAAAGCCAACAACTCCGCACAAAAAGCAATGCTCTTTCTAGCTTTGCAAAATTTATGGCACCTGACACAGATTTTCTTTACTTCTATAAAAGAAAAGAAGGAGTGCATTCTCCCCAACCTTGAACGTAAATTTTGCAATGTCATAACTGTGCAGAGTCTCTTGCTGTGCAGGGTCTCTTGCAAAAGCAAAAGCATGCAACTCGCAACGTGGCAGTACGATTCAGTAGTAGTGAAAGATATCACTGTGCCAATGGTCGCAAATACTATGCTACTATCTCAGACGTGTCCAGTGCGATGTTCGTTTGCAATGCACAAGTTCAAACGTTACCACTTTCAGTGCATTGGCGCACAAGAAAGTTTGGATAGTATTTCCCAGCCTCAAGTGCACTACTACCAAAAACAAGAACTTCAATGACCACTAAAGCGTGACAGCACTCGATCACCAAAACCTTCCATGCAGAGCATTATCTATCTATACAAATAAATTTTGCTGAGGAAAAAAAAGAGAAAGACTTGCAAGAGGAACAAGACGCCCTTCAGCACCAAACCCATTTCGCACCTTACAACGACAACAAGGAAGCCATTACAAGGTTCGCCTAGAAAGTAGCAAAGGGGAAACGAACTACTAGTCCATGCATCAAGACACCGACTCAGGCATACAGCCCACATGCACCCAGGCAGATACAAGTACAGTACGCAAGACCTTTCCAAAGGACAAACGTTGCATACATCCGTCCACACGGATACACAGTGGGGAAGAAAAGAAGATGCCACACCGTAGGACCAGTCTTAAAGCAGCGCTACGTACCTAGCTAAGACTGGTAACATCATTTTTCCAGGCTTTTCTGTATTGTGTGTGTTACTTCAAAGTGTTTTTCTCCAATTTTCTCTCCTCCTTCAAAGTTTTTAGTGTTCCTTCTTTAGTTGGGGGAGAGAGCCACAAACCCACTCTTGAGATCACTCATTGTTTTCTACGGACGTACAAAAAAAAAGTGTAAACATGAGTGAGCCGCCCCAGCAGCGCTCAACCAGACATCGAAATAACGCAAGGAAAAAATGTCAATTCAGTTCCACGACCCATTACAAACACCATCCTGCATACACCATCAGCTGAGCTTGCATGGCAGTGAAGCTTCTTTTTTAGTGCAGCACTGTTGCAATTCATATGATTACATGAGGCTAAAACGTCCTGACACGCGATAAGCACAGAGAAATCAAGCTGGCCGTCTGCATGCATGAGAAATGCACAACTATGCCACTTAGGTTAAGGTAATCTATGGAGCTCCATTCAGTAGACTGTCCACTTCAGCCACCAGTGATTGACCTGAGCTTGGCGAGCTGAGCACACCGTTTCTGGTTATTTTTGAATAAGCTCATTTTGATGTCATGGGGCTTTCATGACTTTTAACAAGAGAATGTGCTTCCATGCAGCAAACGCAGCCTCCAGAGATCCACTTTTGGTTGTGCAAGTCTTGAAGACCATGCATCAACTACGATTCGGTGATTGCGCTAGCGTTCCAACTGAGTTTATCGAAGCCTCCCATTCCACACAGCTGTTTACACATTCTCTGGCCACAGGTGACCCTTGAGCCATAAAACACCATGCATCATCATGAATGTAGCGGTGCAGATATGCAAGCACTTCCTGTATTGTTAACACGTTCACATGCAAGGACATGTGACAGACTTGTCAAGTTTGTGTTCTGAACTGTTCATTTTGACCATTTACTGTGGATGCTAAGAGTGTGCCGATCAGGTGTGGAGCGTTAACAAAGTCAAAAGCTCAAGGACGTCAAGTATTGCCACTTTCTCGAGTAACTGAATGCACTTCACCTAAATGGCCGCGTTCATTAGTTGGCCATTTCGAGAATAGCTCCCTTGCTCTCACTGCACACCTACTAACTAGAATTGTTTTTTTTTGTTTTTTTTTTGTTCATGCAGCCCAGTTGTACTTAGTTTTCCCCTGGAGTACAGCATAGGACACAAATGCAAACTCTATTTTATCAAGAGCACCATAATTTTAGAAAGAATTTTTTTTTAAAGACTGCTATAATGAAGGGGATTCACATCATGCTCCTACTGCACTACTGTATCGTTATACACTGGAAGTTTAAGGACATCACCTGGGGAGAATCGTGGCACGAAAATGTTAGTCGGTATGTTATTAAATTAAAAAACAAAACACAACAAAATCGGTCCTGAAAGGTCACGCCAATTACACTAAACTAGTCATAACACAACGTATTGAAAATGCGTAACTTTAAGGCTAGGTATAACACAGCATCATTCATAAATTATTTCTGTCTACAATTCTGGCTTTACTTGCCAAAAAAAATGAACCAATGTGCTGTGATGTTACAAAACACCCACCGAACGCCATCCAAAACAATGCTTAGCAGAATCATGTACCTGAACTAAGTAGGCCTCTCAGTCGCAGTCTTTTATCATTTCCCCCCCCCCCCCCCCAGGGTACCAAGCAAGGGCTTCGACACTCGTTAAGCACACAAAACACGACAAGCTGACATAACAGTACTTTGCTGTGCACAAGACCCGCAAATTAAGCATGCAAAATTAACAGCTGCTTTAGTAAATGCATGACAACTCAAAAGCCTTCCTCCACCATGAGTAGCCTGCAGAGAACCAGCGTCAGCGCTTGCCTGAGACAAACTGTGCAAGCATTGGGGCAGACACATTCCACCAGAAGCCGTCTGCCCTCATTGAACAACTAACTAGCTGATCGTGCTAATTCCAAGCGCAGGTTCGAAAGTCGGAACACGTGCGATGTTCCACCCCTGGTCACACCCACAGCTAGATAAATCTAGCTTTACGTTGTGAGCTATAACCAATGCCCCATGCACATGAGCTCCCCAAATAAAGCTCCTGCCGTCCATCCTGCCTACGGCACCAATTAGATGTACAGAACTTTGCTCACGCTTCACATATTGAGCTTTCTGCAATATACAGTTCCTATCTGAACAGTTGCAGTGATAAAGAGTCACACATTTTGGTGGTCTCACTTAGAAGCAAAAGTAGCTGGTTACAACAAACTCGACTCTGAAACAAAGGGCACTTGAACTAAGTATACACCTGAAGCGCATCCCAATGAAATTGCTCATTCGTGCACCACATTACCCAAATGAAATAAGCCCTAAAACAAAGGCAAGCGTTCGCGCACATTAACGTGTCTGTGAATCAACGTTGCCAATGAAAACAGCCTGTCAGGGCTATCCCAGGTCTGCTTGATATGTGCACTGCAGGTGGTGTGCATGGAACACAAGATGATCCTTGATGAAAAGGCTGTCGACAGGAACTCCAAACAACTGCTTCCCAGAATGTCAAAACTGCCGAAAAGTAGTTGGAGCTCGCTAGCCCATGCGAACTAGCCCATGCCACACAGCGACATCCTCGTACGTGCGACAAGGTAAAGAAAAGTCGACAGGAGTACGATGCGTGGTAGACAATGGCACGATACCGGCACTCAACCACAAGTTGCTCCGTCACACAATTGCTTCTAGGACCGACACTATTGCTTCTTAAAACGTATCAGCAGAGCTCTCTCTACTTTATCGCGTCCAAGCGCATCTTCGACAACTGCAGAATAGACTGGCACTGGTGATCCTGACGAGGTTTGCGCCAGTTCACCTCGGGTGCCGCCTGCCATTTGACAGCTGTGAAACCAGGTATTAAAACCAGTGAAGGGTGCAACACACAGGAAAGGTTATCCTTGCTACACTACAGCACAGTGTATTTGAGGCCTGCTTATGAAAAAGGCAAAAGGTGCCATAACCTTAGCAACAGACACCAAGCAAGGACTATTCCGCTAAGGCAAAACAGCGCTCATTCAACAGTCTGATACAGCCACTACGACAGCATGCAAGCTATCTATCGTAAAGGTATGCTGAAGAATAGGTTAAAGCATGCATGGCAAGCCTCTCAGCAGAAGCTCAGAGCTTCCGAGGCCAATCAATGGCATTAAGCTTATTGGTAGGTGTAATCTGCCTCAATATTCGTAGTAGCCGGTTTCAAGGACAGCACAGGATGTGTATTTAATAAAATATTCACTAACGCCGGTGGACGAAACGTTCCAGACTGCTTTTACACAACTACACAAAATCTGAGAATATTTACAATACATAAAATCATACTTCCTTTAGTATCGCATCCTTAAATCAGCATGTAAACAGTGTAAACATGCCACACATGCCATCTATCACACTGCAACAAACAATGCTCTTTTCGCTCGCCATCCATTACGATACCGCATTGGCCACGTGTGCTGTCGAGGCCGAACAGATTTTTCTGCTGCAGTAATACTTCTCCCTACGTACAACACGACCTGTATAGCACGCCGCGCATTATTATAGCTCATCGACACAGAAAACTGCCACCAAGAGGCATAAAACTTGCATGCAAAGTGCATTTACTGCTCGTATTTTGAGGCTACAGTGCTTGATGACCAGCACATGCATGCCTAAACGTGAGTACATTTTGCCTTCATTTTCATGAGCCGAAGACTTTTAAAAAGTGCATTTACTGCTCGTATTTTGAGGCTACAGTGCTTGATGACCAGCACATGCATGCCTAAACGTGAGTACATTTTGCCTTCATTTTCATGAGCCGAAGACTTTTAAAAACACTCGAAAAATGCAGGACACTTTCCAACTGCCACATATAAATATGGAGGACAAACTAAGAATGCCATAGATTTGCGAGGTGATGCATAGTTGGCATAAAAAGTTATTCATAGATGAGGCGATGGTAATACTTCATTTACAGTGTTGTCATTAAGTCGTGCTATGGCCATGCCAAATGCAATGCAGATTACATCATTTAACCTTTTGGGTTGTGCTTCTTATTATCACGCAAGCTTCATAAGGCTCTGCAACACTTTTTCAAGTAATTATCAAAAGGCTTCACTGAAGGAGTTTATCGCCTCCCGAATCGACTATTTAGAACCCCTCAGGCACAAGCAAAGTTACGGGGATTTGTCTGACGCTTTAAATGCTTTCTCTCTCATTTTATACAAGCAAGTGCACGGAAAGCTACACAGGAATCGTATGAGAAGGGGACACAAAGCTGTGCCTCTTCGTCAGCGTGCATCTCGAGCACTTTGTCTTTCATTTCTAGGAATACACAGCTCACTTCCCATGAAATTCCGCACACACACACATTTGGTGGTTACGGTAACTATGCTGCTTCCAATGCCCAAATCAGCAAATGACCATAGACTTTGTTGTGTTCGTGGCACGGTCATTTGTGTTTACAGAGTCATATGTTGAGAGGAACGCAAGCGACTTCTAATGGACTGAGAGAATCATTTGTAAATTCAAGACTGCATGCTGCACTAGGACGTCTGGCTCACATGTTTACAGATGCCTTGACTACAGATAGGCAGTGATTCCTGACCATGCTGAAAAAGTGTTGTTGCGCCCATTCGATCACTTGTGAAAAGTAACAAACAGGTGACCAGCGTACTTCCAGACCCTGTCAGATCAAAAGGTTTTATTTAAACTATATTTTCGAGAGGCACACTTTTGAGAGAAATGAGTGCCACATTTGCATACAGCTGAAAATCTCCCATTTACTCAAAATCTTCCAAATACTCAAAATCTCCCATTTTTCACACGTTTACACCTGTAATGCTTTTATTAACTTTTGTAGGAATGGGATGTGACAAAATTCAGTATGGAGAGCCCTGCAGTGCATGTCAGCACTTTGTAGCCAATAGGTTAATTTGTCCAACCCCTTTGAAACAGATACATGCCAACTCTGGCTTGGCACAATGATCTGGTGGGATGAGCCATATGTTTAAAGGACATTTCCATTTGAGTTCCTCAAGCCTAGTTCACTCAAGCCCAGTGGGTATAGTCAAGATACACGCAGGCTGCGTATCTTCATGATACACAGCCTGTGCACTTTTTCACATGCTGTTCCCACGTGTCGTATAAATGTGCAGGGTGCCTTTCGGACCTAACGTACACAGTACTGGATCACCACATCAGACTAGTTACTTGGAGTGCCACCAGACTTGAGCTTATTAACCCTTTAATGCCTGAATTATTATAAAACCGTCGAGCAAAATAAAAATTGTTTCCATTTTTCAGCTTTAGGTAGCAATCTTAAAATGATTCCATAGTTTAATTATGTGAAAGTCGACTTTAATGCATACTTTTGCATGGGTCGCAAGTTCTCCATATGCCACAGAAGTGAGGACCTCGCAACAAAAGCATACTTCAGAACTACGTAACATGTGGTGTTCTGTGTGAGAGCGCACACACTAAATAAACAAAATTATTGAAGATAGAGCTTACGTCACCAAGACAAGAAAAAACTAAGTGAGAGTTGTTGCACACGCTTCGCGCTCTCCTCCATGAGCTCCAAAGCAATTGATTCTAGCAAGTACCTTGGACGAGACTGCGCTAGATTTTTCATGCTGAAAGCTGTAAGCCCCGTGAGTACTTGGCAACCAGCAATAAAGATGGCACACATCTCGCGACTTACTCGCTCGAAGTTTTAAATATGTCACGAATTGGCGACATCCAGGAATAAAGGGTTAATTGTGGAATTCCTATTCCAAACCAAAGGAAACAAAAAACTGCACACATTTGTTGTATCAAAGGAACCGACTTGCAAGTTAGGTGCAGTGCAGGCAAGGCAAATACTGTATAGTGCTTTATGTGAAGGGCTTCTAGAGAGCTTGCGCATCTATGGATGCACCACTTGTATGATGAGTGCAAATGAAAAACTGAGCAGCTGCTTTTTTTTTTTTTGTGCGTTTTCCCCGTCAGGCCTGGTGCCTTGTAGCAGCTGCATACACTCTAAAAAAACAAGGGAATATTTTGGGAGCCTTCCTGCGACACAAAAATAATCGTCCATCTACTGGCATGCTTTCCTGACATTGCCATTGCATGCCCGGTACTTCTCAGCCACCGATGACACGTACGCTAGGGCATGGTATAGCAGTTTTGATAGGAATATAAGAAATACACAGTTTCCAAGAAAGGAACTGCAAGCAAGCTAGCTGGCGTGTGACAGAAAATGCCCCAAATACTCCCATTCACGTTAGAATACACAACAAATGGAAGCACCTTGGGGAGTATATCTGCCACCCAACAACAAGAGGCAGCTGGCTCGCTTGCGATTCCTTTCGCAAAAGTTGTGCCTTTCTCCTTTCGTGTCAAGGGTGCTAGTCCCACCGATAGCCACATGCCATTCAGGACTGGGTAGTACCAACTTCACGGCAATAACGCAAGGAAAGAACAGGAGATGGGAGAGTCTTGCACCTGGGAGCAGATTTTTAGACAGACAAGCTTGCCGAACTGCCACGGGGAAATGCCTTGCAACGCATTTCACCAATCCAAACGCTCACTGTTGCTTTGTCCCTTTAAGGCAACTTTGACCGAGGCCCACCTCAAAAGGCGCTCGCCAAGCTCTAGCGAAGGATTCCGGGCGTGACCTTTGATTCTGGGCGTCAGCGGGAGCCGTACCCCAGCGCCGCCTTCCCTCTCCAAACGGCTCACGACGACCTGAAGTAGAGGTTACCATGAGCTCGCTACGGGGAAGAAATTTGAAGCTAGGCTACTCAGGCGCGATACGCAAGGCATTGCTATCGGTGCACACATGCAGAAGGGGGAGCGGATGCATTGATGGGAGGATTGGGATTGTCAAACTACTCATACAAGGACTCTCTTCAGATACTCCTTTGGGAATAAGGTCGTTTGATAAGTGCAGCACTCACACCCACGTGGTCTTCAGGCGACAGACATCAGTATCTATAGGACCCTATGAAGATGCAACACTGCAACAAATATATATATATATTTTTAAAGCATTTTGGATAACCCTCCGAAAAAGCTACAGCACACATTTCGGGGGCACTATGAAAGTGCCACACTAGACCTTTTTTCCCCTTCAAAAATATGTCTCAAGGACTCTACCAGGACGCTACACACCACACTTCTGACTTAAAAGCGGTTTACGCAACATGAGGAAAGTTATCATCAACATAGTTCAACTCAACATCACATTCAGCGATCATGAATGAGAAGGAACACACACTTCTCAGGGGGGTTTCGTTGTCGCTCTGCAGAACTGCTGCTACGCCGAGACAGTGATGCAAGGTCATTCAGTACATGCCAAAACAGCCGCGTGGTCCTGCGTGCTGCGTCCTTTATTCAAAATGCTCAAACCTGGTTGGGAATCTTTTAAGCTGAATGTCCGGTAAAAAACAGATTTCCAAGTTTCCTTCTGGTTCATCCTCGTGGGAGTCTACTGTAACGGAAGAATTGGGGGGCGTCCTTCAAGGCCTGAACAAACACGACTGTGACACGCGGGTGTGAGGGAGCACCATGGCGCAGCACTTTTAAAAGCTTTTAGACAAACAAACATGCTCGAGTGATTCAATCCCTCTTCAAAAAAAAAAAAAACAAGACAAGATCAATTTTAAAGAAGGTGGGCCAGGTAGCCAAAAGAGAGGACGGCATTACATGCAAGACAACATATAGAGCCCGGACGCTTTAGAATGAATGATTAACATTTTTTTCTTCTTTTTGATGGGGTCAACATCTTTGCAGAAAATGTCTAGAATTGTTTTCCGAGCTCATACACTGGACAAGGTACCCAAGGCATGCGTACAAACCGTGAAGTTATCACGTGGCCGAGCTCTGGTTCAATCGTTGAAGTCGCAAGCATAGTGAAGCTAGCGACAGCAAATATTTGTAGTGGCTATACACAATGTCTCAGCGGGAAAGCTTAACCACTGCCGTCTGTCAAATGCGGTAGCATTTTGCCACTGGATCGACGATAAGCCAACTTATTCCGCAGCCACTGCGTTTTCGGCATAATGCAGGTATGGCGCATTTGAAAAATTTCGCATTGGACGATGCGTCAGCACAATAAGTGAGGCAGCACAATGAGTGAGGTCTGAATGACAGCACAGGTAAATGATAACTGATACACAGCCGGGTCCCGCACGTTGTTGCAGTATATCAAACAGGGCATGAGAAAGGAAATATGCAGCTTTATCTCATTATATCCACACTCTTTACATTAAGGTTCAGTTACTGCTAGTAAACATGTGTCGTTGAAGGAAAAAAAAACAGACGGGCATTGCACAGGAAAGCTTTCCCTCAAGACCTATCCCGTGGATTGTAGCGCAAAGCACAACAGTGACAGTGAAGTGGTAACGCTAGGTATGGACACTGGGCAACATCAGTTCAGCCACCACAGTTCGTCTTGCACTCCGCTCCACTTTACAGTGCAGACGATCGGACCAGAACAACAACGACGAGCTTTGCCCACATATTCCTCAAGACAACAAGTGAAGACGCGCCAACTTGAGCAAGCAGTAGAGCCATCCAGCTGCAGTTCAAGCCGAGAGAAATCCCAGAGCGATATCTCGAGCCTTTAGGAGGATCTGATCTATGTAATATAAACTGAAAAATATCCGAGATCCATCCAGTAGAGGTATGCTCAATTTAATTCGAGATCTGTCGTGAAGTGAGAAAATTATTTCCAAAAACCCGGCAGCCATTAGGAACCCACTAAGGGACAAGCTGGCAATGACAAATCCGCAGCAAAGCTTTAATTGGGTGCTAATTTTGTGGAATAATACTATGTGCAAACTATCCAAGCCACCGACTGAAATTCCACATTTTTCGAAACTCCCCGTCCCAGCATAGCACACAAATTAAGGATAACTATGTTTACAGCAGTGTACATCTTTATCCTCAAATTGCTGGCGTAAATGATAAAAATAGAACATGGTGATAAGTTCCCGCATACACATTTCTTTTTATAGCAATTCCCACACAGCAGTAGTTTTAAACTACTTTCGCAGGCCGATCTGCACCGGCATGAAGGAAAAAACAAAATAAAGAGTACTTGAAATGGCGTACATGAGCAACAAACAGCGTTCTGAATGCGCATAAAAACAAGATGCTAAGCAAACAAGGTGAGAGGTCCTCACCAGCACCTATGAATAATGATGCACAGAAGATCCCAAATAAGAAAAAGCTCGCTGAAGGTTTATACACAGCTCCATTAGCACTTCGTAGGCTAATCAGCAAAAGTTGTGTGCAGCGCAGTTAAAGATCGGTCCTGCCTCATGTGTTGATGCGCAGCGGCTTTCTTCCCTGTAAAGCTTTTTATAGAGCAACTACCTGCGCAACCCACTGGAGTTTTGTGAATAGTCAAGCAAATGGTATACTATAACTTCCTACACGCCATGTGCTATGTTTCTCACCACGAGCATAATGAAACATGGTTCCTTATCCAGGAAATGTATTGCTTCAGTACATTGCGAAGAACAAACCTCCTGTCGGCCAATCTTCTGCATTGTGTAGTTGATAATCACGGCATATTCTGAGGTATCAGAACAGCAATGCTGTATAGCGTCGTCAAGCAAGGTGACTCAAATACACCTCGCTTCCATATTCCTAGCCGTATGGATGGGAGCACGGTGCTCAAGAACAATCGCACCTGTCAGGTGTGTTTATACACTCAAACCTAATATAATGAACCCAGATATTACTAAATATCAGTTAGAGCAAAGTAATTGACAATTGATATGTGGGGTTTAACGTCCCAAAACCACAGTATGATTATGAGAGACGCCGTAGTAGAGAGCTCCGGAAATTTCGACCACCTGGGCTTTTTAACATGCACCCAGACCTGAGCACACGGGCCTACAGCATTTCCGCCTCCATCGAAAAGGCAGGCGCCGCAGCCGGGATTCGATCCCGCGACCAGCGGGTCAGCAGCCGAGTACCTTAGCAACTAGACCACCGCGACGAGGCAATTGTAGCGAAGTAAATGACAAATAGTCTTGCGATATATATAGTGTTATAAATAAACTGTTATAACAAATTTTCAAATACCGTAATTACTCGAATCTAACGCGCACCCTTTTTCCGGTTAAGCGAGTTCATAAATCACATGTGCGTTAGAATCGAGTACGAAAAAAAATTAATACGGTCATTCTATTGCCATACGCATCTTCAAAATGCTCGCCCCTTACGCGTGTCGCCCATTTCTGCCTATGTGTTTCCCATGCGCGGAACTTCGTACGTGTGCTGAGGAGTTCGTCATTTTGTAGTGCATTAGCATTGACGGCATGGAAGGGCCGACTCCAAAAACTCGAGTGCACCACGATGCCGCTTTTAAAAGGGAAGTCATCGCGTGTGCAGAAACGGACGGAAATCGGGCCGCATAGCGGTCGTTCAGCGTTTTTGAAACGTGCGTGTGGGACTGGCGGAAACAAAAGCAGAAGATTTTCGACAGAAAAGCTTCACGCAAAGGCTTCAGTGGACCACAGCAGGGTCGGTTTCCGCAAATTGAAGAGCTGCTCTGCGAGTATATGCTTGAGCAGCGAGCGGCACAGCGGCCCATGACGACAGAACTGCTCCAAGTGAGGGCTATGCAGTTAGCCTTAGAAAAAGATCTAATGCGGAGCCAGTTTAAAGCGAGCAGGTGCTGGCTAACTAACTTTATGAAGAGGAAAGGCTTTTCCCTCCGAAAGTGAACGGGCATATGCGAAAAGTTCTGTGGAGGAGTACGATGAAAAGCTTTACAGTTTTCACAGGTTCGTCCTAAGCTTGCGGAACAACAACGGCTACCTGCTTGGGCAAATCGGGAATGCCGATCAGGCGCCTCTTTATTTTGATTTGCCTGGCACCGCAACCGTCGAGAAGAAAGGGGCGAAGCATGTTCGCGTGCTGACGTCTGTCCACGGTAAAACTACAGTGACGGCAATGCTCTGTTACACGTCAGATGGGCAGAAGCTTCCCCCCGTACCTCATATTTAAATGGAAGACGCTCCAGAAAGGAGTCGTTTTTTCGAGTGGTGTGATCGTGCAGGCCGGCGTGAAAAATGGGTGCGCATTGCAATCAATGTCCTAAGTTTTTTTCATCGTGGAAATCGGGTGTGCATTATAATAGAGGGCGCGGTAGAATCGAGTAAATACGGTATAACGAATTTAATTTCATGTAAAATGAAACTTGTAATGAGGTTTGAGTGTATTCCAAACTGTATCGCCTTAAAAGCCCTGCTTGCTTCATATGAAGGACTATACGAATAACGAATAATGGTTCTCCGTCAACTTAAAGTAAGACAAAAAAAAGACATGGGTTGTTGGGAAATAAGCAGGCAAGTCGGTGAGAAGCAAAGAAAAGAGAGCTAGTAAAGAATACTCACAGCTGCGACTGGGGTTTGTTTTCCGGCTTCCTCCGCTTCTTGAGAACTACATTGGTGACCACGCTCATCTCAGACCAACCCTCCAAAGATGGGTCACATTTGGGAAGCCTGTAAGAGGAGAGAACGAGAGAAAGGTGAGACTACTATGACACAAGCACAGACAAGAGGCCTCAGTATCAAAAAATAATAATAATAAATCTTAGGAGAAACACATGGCAAGTTTAATGCTATTTAAAAGAGCCACATCCACCCCACCATAATCTTGTGATGTGCTGGATAATGTTTGAGGCCATATTCAGAACACACGCGAAACAGCCAAGAAAGTGGATGGGATGACACCCTGTCATATAAGTCTCAGTTCTCGTAACGCACGAGAAGGAGGGTACTGTTGCTTCCGCTCTTACTGGCCCCAAGTTTCACTACACCTACGTTGCTGCTGTATAAGCTCGCTAATTCAACCCTCTCTAATTTGGAAAACCTGATAACTCAGTCATGCAACCTAGTCATGGCCAGTATGTACACTCTTTAACGGTACCATGCCCTTGTTAGTTTCGCCACGTTTGGCAACAACCCAGTCAATTCGGATGAACCTAGGGGTACACTGAGCACAAGGTGCCGCAAAATTCGACACAAAGGAATGAAAATGGTATTCACAGACAATCAAAAAATTGAAATGAGGGGGCTATGTCCGCATCGCTACCTTCATCAGCTAGTGAGCATGGTTTTGTCCACATGCAAATTTGACACTCAGCAGCTTCATTTAGGTTGACGTAATCCACTCACAATGCAGCGGCTGCATTTCCGATGGAGGCGGAAATGCTGTAGGCCCGTGTGCTCATATTTGGGTACACGTTAGAGAACATCAGGTAATCGAAATTTCCGGAGTCCTCCACTACGGTGTCTCTCATAATCATATGGTGGTTTTGGGACGTTAAACCCCACATGTCAATCAATAACTCACAATGCACGGCAGGCAGAAGCTGTCCAGAGGAAGAGCTTTCAGCTGTGGTTGGTATGCTGGCCTAAAACATGTTTGTTACATCAAGATGGATGAACTATAAATTGCCAGCCAGCTGCGAAAACACTATTATCAAGTGAGAGTGGTGGTGATGTAAGTAAGAAGTGGGGAGGACGTTGCGGGCTGATAAACTGGGAGCCTGGTGCCCCAGTCACATTAAGAAAAAAGTTTCAAAATGACGAAAAGCTGCTCTTACGCAAAAATAAGCAGAGGATTTATGTATTGATGAAAAATATAAGTGCATCGATGTAACATACATTTCTTTATTGCTTCATGGATACTTTCGACAATTCTAAGTCTAGTCAGTTATGATACGAAGCCAGACTTCAGGACTGATTCTAGTGAGAAATCTACAAATGCAATATTCAACCTTACACGGCCTTACGAAATATGCGAGGCAGTCGCGTGAACATTTGAGAGGTGCTCAGAAGAACCATTCTGGGAACATTTCCTTCGGAAATAAAACAAAGTATTTCTCTTTATCAGTGTTCAAATTTTAACAAGTAACTCAATCAAACGTTGCTTTGAAAAAGAAACACGCCAACATAACTTTTACTTTTGCATTACAAAGCAGGCCGGCTAAACCAGACACGAGTTATCTTTTGTTCACAGTGCCTTTGCGTTATGCAGACAACGGTTTCAAAGGTACTGCTTGCGGCTTGACGCACGAATATTAGTTGTGCGTCTTAAGAACAAGTAGAGCGCGCACACACGAGACCTTGACATCTAGAGCAAGAAATGCTTGAGACAGCGGCTGCTAGTTTTCCAACAGCTGAATGTTCGCGATAAAGATCAAGGCGTTCCCCAAGTCAAGATCACCCCGTAGCGATCACCCTCAGACACGCATTGTCTGGGAAACAAGTGGAAAGGAGTTACATTTATGACAACCTATTTTTGCGACACCACTCGCTCAATACCTTCTGGCTGAAGATAAAGAAAAAGAAAAGCACAGGTGGGATACATTGTTCAATGCATCACTGCTCGAAATTTCAAAGTTCTAGACGCTGAATAACACCTGAAACTGCTGAAATGCAGAAAGTGCATCCAAATGCTATAGACACCATGGCACCCTCACATCTATTTCACAAGAAAGCCATCGATGGTCGCCAAGTGAGTCACGAGGTCTGGAAAAGTTCGCTGTTCCAGCACACTGTGGCACTGAGCACACTAATACACAATGCTTGTACATTGTCCGTGAGACAATAAATATAATATATGCAACTAAAATGATGAAGCCTTGACAACCAATACAATTGCAGGCATAACGGCCGCAAGTAGTGTCCGACCTATTCTTCTCCAAGATCCTTTTCTCAGTTTTATGACAGATCACTTAGCCACTTAGAACTCTCGCGTTCCTTCTCACCCGAAGGCGGGGAAAGTGCGCAACATTTGGAAACATTCACCATTTGTCGCTGTATGACGTCTGCACAGCGAGACGTCTTTCCTCCAGCACCAGATTGTGAGAAGCAAAAAAAGAAAAAAGTAAGGAATGGCCTGACATTTCACGAGCGACAAATGCAATGCACAGCGATGACGCATGGCGCACCTCGACGGCGTAGACAAAGAAAAGGCACGCCAGGCACGGCTTTCGAACATCTGCCGAATGCAAACGTTTCTCAGAAGGCCAGCCCGAGACGCCTGTACGGCTGCCATGCACCTTCCCTCCTCCACAAGCGTGCTCTCTGCTTATGAACATTATATTCAAAGGAATACAGAAACAGACCTGTGCAATTGATCACGCAGCGAAGAGAAATTGTATCTTTGCTTTCCCAGAGCAACAAAGCGAGTACCGTCGTCCGCAGTTGCTTAGCAGTCATTCGCTATTGTTTCTTTGAGTTTATAAAAGCTGGCCCACCTTTCCCAGCCACTCTCACATCAAAAACGGGGTAACCCTCTCATATTACACCCCAGTATTTTTGCAGCTCTGTTGTATGCTGTACTAATGCTGTGATTACTCCAACATATGGCTAATAAAGTAATGCCCTTTGCACAAAGACATTGATTGATTTGTGGGGTTAAACGTCCCAAAACCACCATATGATTTATGAGAGACGCCGTAATGGAGGGCTCCGGATATTTTGACCACCTGGTGTTACCGTGTCCCAAATCCGAGTACACGGGCCTACAACATCTCCGCCTCCATCGGAAATGCAGCAGCCACAGCTGGGATTTGATCCCACAACCTGCGGGTCAGCAGCCGAGTACCTTAGCCACTAGACCACCATGGCGGGGCGTGCCCAAATACAAGCTTTACTTTTTTGCTGCGGTTAATTTGGAAATGTACAATCGTGCAGAACTAAAACTCGGCCAATTTAAGGTAAACTTTTATAGAATGCTTTTTTTTTATTTTTGTGCCCACCGGTATGCTTCATGGTGGTACAATTTTTGGTTTTCCTACCTACTTTAAAACACCTTTTGCAACCCTGTAATTAGCAATCTATAACAGTGATCTTGAAATCTCACTTGCGAAGACCTTTGTAATCAGCCAATTTCTTGTTCGCGATTCACTTGACCAAGCCTGTGCACACCTGCCCCTTGTTTCTCTGGCTTTTCATTTAGGTTCAGGGAATGTTTATCTGAACACGTTCTTTCAACAATGCCATACTGTGTACCAGTGATGGACACGATTTTACGCTTTTTGAGGCAGTATTTGGCGAAGAAAAAGTACTACTTTGGAGCAGCCACAAGTGTTTTCGTAGCAGGAAAAATGCTAGTTTAGAGCAACTATTGGTGTTTTATTAAGAGTAGACTGCAAAATATGCATACAACTCCTAGGAGAATGAATCGCAGACTTTGATATCAGCAGCACGACAAAAGCAACTAGGCTATAAATGTTTTTTTTTTTTTTCAAAATGGGCCAAATCAAGAACTAATTTAAATTGACAAATACATACTCTCAACTTTTCTCTAAAACAGCGATAATAAATTAGTACTAACAACTAGTTATTTATTGCTACTGTTCTAGAAGAAAGCTGAGAGTATGTATGCGCCAATGCAGCCTTATTTGAGCTAGTTTCGATTTTGGTCCATTCCAAAAAAAAAAAAGCTCCCAGATTTCTTACTGTCGTCACGTGGTAAGAGCGGTGCAATGGTTGCTGTGTAATTGTAATTTACCAATATGGGAAAAGTATTTTTTCTCTTTCGAAATTTCTATTTCGACCCTTCGAAATTCGCACGCCAATCATTTTGCCTCGCTCAGAGGGTACCACATCATCGATGCCTTTCATGCTCGCTAGCAGCCAGACATTCATAATAGGTCTCATTTTTTGAAGCCAATTCTTCAACTAAGGGCAGATTTGCCAGTATGCAAATCCAGTTATCCATTAGTTATAGGCATGCATGCTAATTAATTAGTACCCACTCAAAATTTCAATGTAAGGAACACGCCAGCACTATGTTCCAGGATTTTACAATGCCAAAAAGTTTGGGCTAGCAGGTGAGAATTGCAGCAAAAGGATAGTCAGGCGCACTGACAAATACATCTACAGAAAAAAATGCAAGACACGAATAACGCCACGCAATGAAAGTTAACAGGCAGATAAAAATAAAAGAAGGCACTAAATTGAAGAGTTCATCAATGCATTACTGCTGTTCATTTCCCTTTAGTTCGAAAGTGCACAGGAATGGAAAACTTACTTTTTCTCAATACAAACATACGAGTGTGCGGTTCGAAGGTGATGCACGGACTTCAATACAAATACCCTTTCTAGCTTATGGAGATTATTACGAGGATCGGTAGTATCAAGATAACCATTGCAAAAGGGTGAACGATAAAATTGGTCACTGCATCTCTGCTCCCAAAACAGCACAAAGGAACCATCTTCTCACACAAAGGAACCATCCTCTCTGGAGCCACAATAGTTGAACTAGTCTGCGTAGCATTTTAATTACGGAGCAGAAACCCAGTCGCTAACAAAGCACGTGGGAATAAATTCTAGCTCGTTTTTACTCGTATGCCTTACAACAGTTCATGGATCAGGGGAAGAGTGACAATCACGTTTTGAGTAATGGCACCAAACCTCGGCATGCTCTAAAAAAGTGCTTACCAATACCGTGTACAGTGCCAGCCATGTGATTCGTCCCAAGTGAAACTGTTGTATAAGCCATGGGTAACTGTGACCAAATTCTTGTCACTAATTGAGTGCAGTGAGGAGGAGCCAATGAAGAGGCTCGAAACAATATCACCACTCCAGTGTTCACACATTTTAACTTCAGCTGTTTTAATGGAGTTGCAAAAAGGCTCAGAAGGCAGACAAAATCTTGCACGCTGTTGGTATTTATCCACTTTTGTTGCCACATTCATTAAAGACAAGCTAACAAGCATTCCAACTATTCACAAACATATATTTGTCCACTAGTGTGCGATAACAAGGTCGCGTACACTTGCGGGAAAGCCGCCCCACCTGTTTTGCATCAAGCTGGCCGAAAAATGGATTTCTCAATTTTATGCTAGGCATCAGGCTGGACAAACTGCAATATAGTAAAGAGGTCTTCCCAGCAAATGTGTTCGACCGTGTGCGTAGCAGGTTCCTCAAGAATTTCGACATACAAGAGTTTAATCGAAAGCTCCCAGGCCACAAAAGACTCGATATAGTCACAGTTTCTGTATGCCAAGACAAATGAAATGTCTTTTAAAAAACTAAGGGGGGGGGGGGGGGAGCAGAGTTAATGCTGCCGCTCTCGCTTCGCAAAAGCCGGGGAAACATTATCGCCCGCGCACTGGCAGGGCTTCGGCGCGATCAGTGACCCATCGGGTCCAAGATCTCGAGCGGCTTCGTGGAAGGAGGAGGGGAACGGGGTAAAGGTACTACGGAGCAGGCTAAACAAGGGGGTCACACGTAGCGACGCGTGATTTGATCGCGTCGTCGAACGGTGAATGCCTCGAGGGGAGCACCCGGTAAAAAAGAACGGTCGCCTGAAACCCCATCCTTTTGTGGCGGACTCCGTAACGCCTCGAGGGTTAGCAACGTGGCCCGGTGTGTGCGTGTTTCGCGCTCCTAGGAGTGAGAGAGAAAATAGTGGGAGGACGCGAACCCCCGTTGCGTTACGTAATTGCGATTGCGCAACGCGGCCCGCGAAAAGACTGCAGCGCGGGCGAAAAAAGAGTAAAATAAAACGGTTCACCAGATCGATATAACGCCGCCACAAGGGCGCGTACGCGACGACAGTGCAAGAACGAAGGGTAAAAAAAAAAGCGTAACGCGCAGCATCCCATTTCTCAAACCACCCATATTAGCTAGAAGCCCATCATGATACTTGCGGTCCAAGCTCTAGGCAAATCTCTACACAGGCAGCCCGAGGCACATGGCAAGGGTCACACGCCGGTTCCCCATTCGGGCCGGTCCCGTGTCAGCAACATGCTGAAGGCACCGTTATATCGAAGACACGACCTCCCCCCCCCCCTCCCCCGTGCCTGCAACTTCGCGAGTGCGCTGCTCATCTGACGATGTAACAACAAATTTCGTGCGATGTGAATAATACAAACAAAAGCGGGAGGCATTCAGATCGCAGAAACAGCAAGCGAGCGCACGCCATTTTTTGCTGAGAAAGCGAGGAAAAAAAGATCGGCCAAGCTGAGGTTCAAGGTCGCGCGAACGGCCAACAACACGGCGCCTTTCAACGCGCCCGCCAGCACGTAACCAACAGCGCTGTCTCCCAACCGAGCGGGCGACGGTTCGCAGAGTTTTCCAGCCTGCTTTCGAAGCCGCTGACACAACAACGCGACGTCGACGACGTCGACAACGACCGCGGCGGGTCGGCCCCGCGGCGGCCGAGCCGGCAAGCAGCCTCCGGCGACCGAGTTTAACGGGGTCCAGTCGCCAGCTGCCGCCGCCGGCGCCGAGGTTTCGCATCGAACCACGGGCTGACAACCAGATGGACATGCGGGCAACGTCAAACAAGATTCTGACCGCCTCGGTGCCGCTAAAAAAGCACGGGGAGCACCCCTCGGAGAGCAGATTAGGCCTAGAGGGCCGCCCGTATCACGCATGAACAACCCAATGACATTCGGCCCCGCACCACACACACGCACACACAAACACACCGACAGTCGAAACGAACCCGTGTCAATCTGATCCGGACGGCGCACAGGCTCAGGGCTGAGAGTCTCCACGCGCGAAGAGGCGAAAGAAACGTGCGACGAGTTTCGCAGGGCATCGGCGAAGCGAAATAAAACGGGACTCCCCCGATACAATTAGGCTTAAAAAAAAAAAAGAACACACACACACACTGGAACGAGACGAGCCCGAAGCAGCGGCCCGCACGGAACTAGGGCGTCAGACGCCCGCGCCGCTAAAACAGCGGAACGCGCGTAACAACGTCACCGAACCACACACCGGGGCTCGGAACAGCGAAGGGTGCGAGCCCCACGCTGCTCGCTGACACTACGGAGGCGAAGACTTCGCGAACAGGGCCCGTAACCGGAGGGGAACATGGCGCTCGCCTGCCGTGCGGAGTCCCGTACAAGCCGCTTCGACGATCGTCCGGCGCCACTGCACGCGGCGACAGCTCAAGCAGCGGCCGCAGTCCTTTGCCGAAACTCTAGACGGTCGCGATTGGGGGTCTGAGCGCGAATAATTAACAGATCACTGTACCTTGTGGGCGATCTCCACCACCGGGCCTCCAGACCCCGTCCATTTTACGTAGTCACTCGCGACAATCAAGATGGCGGCGCTTCCTGAACAGAGCACTCGATAAGCAGCGCCGCTTTCAACCGCCGCTTTCTGACGTAAGTAACCGATGAGCTCAACATCGAAGCGAGGCGTCATCTGAATTTCCGACAATTTCTCGTAGTTTGAACATCAAGTTAGCTTCTTAGCTCAAATTTGTCAACCTACGAAGGTGCGACAAACGTGAGACCGTCTAGTTATAAACTATTCACTCGAATAAAACCAAACACGTAAAAATTCAGTTTTGGTTTCGGTTTCGATAACCACGAGGAGATTATGTTTATTGTCATGTAAGTACGTGGCAACGCTGTTGTCGTTGAAAAAGTCTTCGTGGTGATCACAAGATTAAATGTTTGATGCGCACTGAACCATCTGCCTGTATTATGCATTGCGCACTCTGTGCCACCGTCATCAGTGATCAGCGATTTGTTTTGTTTTCTCTGGTATGACGCGCGCGTGCGAACGCCGTTCGATGCTCATTGGTGAGCATTAATCGTATACAACATTTTCTACGCAGACGTCAGTAGGATGGAGAAAAAAAATGACGCATTGGCGTTGGTGACAATGAGTCCGGTGACATATCAAGTGTGCACATGTAGAGAGCTCGCTCGCTTGCCGATAGATGAATCTATCGTATGTCATACGATAAATTCGTTTATCGTATTTGAGTCATAACAACGCAGCAAGTTCTTCGCTTTGCCTCCTTTGCAGACGTGTCGCAAGATCAACAGCTTGTCCTCAGGCAAGATCGATCGCGCCCGCGTCTGCACTTGCGTTCAAGTCTTGCGCGTCTGACGAGCAGCGCTCTGTGTTGGGATATCCTTCGTGTGGTTGCATCATTCATCACTCCCGTGCATATTGTTGTTCACGGTGTCTTTTTTCTTCTCTTTTCTGTCAATCCCGCGAAACTGTATTCAACCCCTGTGTTATTTTTCTTTCAGGGCACGCGAAAGCGAGTGCATGTTCGTGTGTGAACGACACGGTCGAAACGCGACGATGCGATCAAGCAAGACGTTGCTAGGTCAGCAGGTTCGACCTGCTGAGCAACGGGACACGTGACACCGACCCACGCGGGGAACAAACGGTCCGGCAAACGGTAGGAACCAACCGAACAGCGTCAGGAGCACGGAGGAAGCCTCGGTGACCTGCAAAAGCAGAAGTGACGTCAGACTAAAGAGAAGCAACACGTGACATCCGGTTTTTTTAAGCGCGCGGGCGAAGCAAGAGAACGAGGAAAAAGCGGTGACGTCACAATGACGCAATGCCTCGCCCAAATGGGAAGAGAGAGGCGCTGCGGCGGCGGCGCGGGCCAACATGCGGGGCGCTAGCGCGCGCGAGAGAGAATCGGGGTTAAGTGCAAGCCGAGGAGGAAA
The DNA here is from genome assembly GCA_013436015.1 of Rhipicephalus annulatus. Taxonomy (NCBI): domain Eukaryota; kingdom Metazoa; phylum Arthropoda; class Arachnida; order Ixodida; family Ixodidae; genus Rhipicephalus; species Rhipicephalus annulatus. The sequence goes on along the minus strand of WOVY01012753.1, from coordinate 113,901 downwards.
GTTGTTTCAACCTGAATGTCAGAAGGAAGGAAGCAGAGCCAGGCGGCGGTGGTCCCTCGACGCGATTACGTAGACCGACGGAGGGTCACAGGAAGATACGAGCCGCTGCCGCGTTTGCTTGGGCACCGCTTTCTTCCTCGGCAGTAACGGGGAAAAAGGAAGCGCGCGGATGACGTACCCGACTTCTAGGCTACTTCTTTTCAACCGCGACGCAGTAGGAAAGAAAACATACAAGGGAATCATTATGTGCTGAGAAAGTAGTGTAATGCATGGAGTCCGGAACTTATTGGGCTGCAGAAGTGCAACAATCACAACAGCTGACAAAATGCAGCAGCTGCATTCCGAAGCATTGCGTGAAGCCTACCACCGACATCCACACTAGTGGCGAATTAAAGGGGTACTCACAAAAAAAAATTTCACTTATCGTTTTTATTTATTTTTTTTGCGTGAAATGATGTGCCAAGCTCCCGAGAGTGTATAAAATCTACCGGTAAGCGCGAGTGCGCCCTGAAAAAAAAATTATTTACAGTATATATGCTTTTAAAAGCTAGTTTCGGGCCCCGCCGCGGTGATCTAGTGACTAAGGTACTCGGCTGCTAACCCGCAAGTCGCGCGATCGAATCCAGGCTGCGGCGGCTGCATTTCCGATGGAAGCGGAAATGTTGCAGGCCCGTGTTCTCAGATTTTGGTGCACGTTAAAGAGCCCCAGGTGGTAGAAATTTCCGGAGTCCTCTACTACGGCGTCTCTCATAATCATACGATGTTTTGGGACGTTAAACCCCACATATCAATCATCAATGTAAAGCTAGTTTCGGTTTTTACTGTACCCTGATGTCACGGATGGATGTACGGATATGAGCTTCCCCTTTATAACGGGGCGTTGACATGTGTACCACCAGGCTTGCAAGAAAAAAAAACTTTCCTTTTATGTTGGCCTAATGTCGTATCTACTCCGATTAAATCGATCTCATTATAACATGCCTCATTATACCACGTCACGGATGGTTGGGTGGATGAATGTATCCGGCTGTGCCCTTTAAATCAGGTGGTGGCTCACGCCATGGCCTAGTCATATAAAATTAAGTACTATCACTATGCGTTGAAGGATTACATATCACGCGTGCCTTGTTTGAATCAGTTAGCCTTCTCCTGGTTATATCTACCCGTTTAAACTATATTTTGCTTTCACTGTTCCTAAATCCAAATGCTTTGAAAAAATCCGCGCCATTCTCTTGTCACAAGAGAATGGCGCGGATTAAGGGATCCACCCTATAGTAGTACTATAGGGTGGATCCCTTAACATTATCAAACATTCAGCCGTTTCCTCCACCTCTCTACATGCACTACATAACGTGTCTGTGTATTCGTATTTAGCTCAGTACGTTTTGGTCCACAATACTCCTGTTCTGCCCTCGAACAGCAGAGAACTACCCCGAGAATTATCATAGATCTTTTCTTTTGCAATTTCCTGCTTGAAAGCTCGGTAGGTTTCCAGTGATGATTTTGTAAGCATTCCAATCTTCCACATGTCTCCCTCTGTTTTCTTCACCTTCTCTTGAACCGATGTTTCCTTCTCGCTTGTATTCTGCTGTTATCTAAATACTTGCTTGACAATTTTCGAGTTCGCTTCCTCCATATAGTATCAAAATTCCTCATGTACAAGTAGCTCGAAACTTTCGTAGCCCAACGCTCCGCTCCCATTTTTCCCAATTGCTCGTGAAATATTATCTTGCTGATAGCTTCCCTGAATTTGAACGATGTCCATCCCACGTCACCCTGTACACCCTGATATGGAGTGTTCCTCATGTGCTCCCAAAGCAAGTCTACTTATGCCACGCTGTTTAATTTCCCATCTTGGTTGAACCTCTAATCTCATGCACAAGACCACATTACTGAACGTCAAACCCAGGACCATGACACCTTTCCAAATTCCTCTCACAACGTCATACCTATTGTAGTCCCACAGCGTCCCATTTTTCATTACAGCTGCATTCCTGTTATCCTGTCATCACGTATCTTTGTGCTCCCTTAGGTACTCAGCCCCGTTATTTATCCATACGCCCAAATATTTGCATTTGCCCACTTTTTCTAGCGTCACTTCCTGTATCATATGCTCACTGCCTTCGTTATCATTAAGAATCATGGTTGACAATTTTTCCCTACTGAACTTCAAATTTAGCCCATCTCATTCATTACCGCATATGTATATCAATCCCTGCAGATCTTTCTTGTTGTAGGCTATTAATACTGTATCATCTACATACATCAATGCTGGCAATGACTTTTCTACGTGTTTTTCTTGCTTGGCAAAAAAAGAGGCTGAAGCCGAGTCGACTCCCCTCTAATTTGTTTTTTAGTACAGTAGATACAGCATAAATAACAATGGTGACAAGGGACATACCTGTCGAAGCCCACACTGTATTTTCGTAGGTTTTGATACCTGTTCTTCCTATTTTATAACTACCTTGTTACTTTTATAGATATCCTTTAGAAGATTATTCCCTGTCCTTCCTCATTTATTCCTCCTCCTCCTCCTTTAGAAGATTAGTTACTCCATCTTCCACATCTAATGTGTCCAGTATTCCCACAAGTCTTCCTGGATCACACTATCACAAGCTCCCTTGATATCTAGAAATGCCAGCCACAGGGGCCTGTGTTCTTTTCGCGCTTTTTCAATACACTGCATCAATGAAAATATATTGACTTCCAACCTCTTTTGTTTACGGAAACCATTTTGCAGTTATCCCAGCACCCCCTCATTCTCCACCCGTGTCTGTAGTCTTTCCTTTTACTATCTGCATCCCCAGTCTGCAAACTACTGGTATGAGCAGCGCCATGGTATGTGCCATGGCATATGCTCACACATGGTATGAGCAGCACTAACAGGAGTATGTGCACAGGTAAGTTGTCGTGACGTATGTGCATCCGCGCGTCACTTCTTCGAACGATTCCTTTGTCCTTTGATAAGTGTATACATTGTATTCACTTGTACGTACAGAGTTCCACTCTTCGCTAGCTCGCGTCACAGGTACGCTGAATGGCAGTGACCGCACGTCGCGAGCAGACGATGAGGAGACGACGCACAGGCTGACATTTTTCTGTGTTCTGGGGCTTGACGTCATCACAACCTGCTAGATTGCTACGTGAAGTCACCAGGATTAGTACTGTAGCTTGACGTCAAGTTAGTGTCGATGTTGGTAGGTGTGCCGCGACAAAAATTGACTTTAATATAAATATATAACATCTTTCCAGCATTCGCTGAGCATCACACTTGCTCAGAGCCGTCTCTCTATACAGGATATTAGTAGGGCAGAGTAAGCTCTCCTTGGAAAAACGGTGTCGGTGCCGCCTTATGTACCTAGCACGTGCACAAGTGGTTTAAAGTAATCGCAGCTATGTGGACCGAAGCTAACTCACAGAATTCCCTCAGAACTTCATGAGACATTTTAAGAAGACTTCATACGTGCGCTTTCTTTGGCGCAGTAGCAGGAGCGGCGCCAACAGGGGGTATGGACGGCTGGAACTCCTCCCCCCCCCCTCGTACTTCCATCTGCCCTTCACCTCGTTCTCCCCCCTCCCCTCAAGAGCGAGCATAGTCATGGCACAACGCACATGATGTTCTCGGCCTCTCTAAAGGAACTCGCTTAATTGTGGGTGCTCCCCCCCCCCCACACCCTCCTCCCAGCGAAAAAAATACTGGCGCCACCCCAGCGGATAAGGTCTGCACCTGAGGTTAGTTACCTACGAGGTTTGCTTAGTAGAGTCAAAGCGATGCGAAGAACGTTGCAGTTTTGTCACAAGTGCTTGCCTGATCAGCCGCAACTTTTATCTACACCACAACGAAAGACCTGCCATGGATGTGCATCGTGCAGACGTGAGCAGGTCCCGCCATCTGCGATTCTACGTGACAAGCTGCTCCGACACTTTTGGTGCGCCGCCAGATGGCCTCCGAAACGTTGATGATGTTATGGCGACTGCTATGTAGATTTCGGCCACAGAGGAGGGAAAGCTGTGTGCCGTTTTAGTGCGCAGGGAACTGCGGCTCTAGGAAAGTGAGGGCGAAGAGCTAGCTAGGGATAGTTGATGTAGCCAATGGCAGTCATATAACCTCTGAAAATTTTCAATTTGCGCAGGCATACTAAAGTGCGACTATAGATATAAAATATGTCTGAACCTCAAGCTTAGAACTGCGCAGCGAACAACGACACAACTATTTAAGGTGTATTAGCGGACTAGGGCGACACCGTTTGCAGAGTAAAATGGAGCAGACAGAAGATTGCCAACGTTCAGTACTTCTGGAGGTAAAAGCATGCATTATGGAGCGCTATCTCCGGAGACTGACGTATTAAGCCGACGGCCAGTGACGCCACCTTCGAAGAACATCGCCAAGTGTATTTGTATAGGAATGAGAGATAGAAGGACAGAAAAGAGTGATACGGAAAGGCAGCGATGCTAACCGGAAAATAGGTATCCGGTTTGCTACCCTGTACTGCGAAAGTGGTTAGGTGACACAGGAGTGTCAGAAAGGTAAGAACGAAAGGAGGAAGGTAACACAGAGGAGTGCCGCAGTCGTTGAACGAGGCGGGTCACTCGCAGAAGGCGCCTTCGTCGCTTTATAGCGTGAAGCTCGTTCCTTCGTCATTTCTTTAGTCGCGGATGCGATAAGTGGTCTTTTTTTTTTAAAGTCAATTCGGTCGTGATGAGCGAAGCCTCTCCGGACTTTCTTATGGTTGTATCCGGCTGTAGAATGAGAAAAGATCGCCCAAAGAGAAGGTGCAGTTGAGTACAGCAGATAATAAGGCGTCCTAATGATCTTCAAGAACAACTGGTTTCGTACGGCAAAGATACTAGAACGATAGCATCTTGCTTGTTTACGCTACATTTTTTTTTTTTCGAAAAGTCTGCACCCAACGGTTTCCTTTATCGTGCTATGTCACGGCCACACACTACAATCGTGCTGAGCGCGAGTCCTTGGTGTCAGGGGCGTGGGCTGAAAATTTACTTTTGGGGAGAGGAAGGCACTTCCTTGATTTTAAAGGGGAAGCTCCTTGAAATGGTCGCCCCGTCGCGGTGGTCTAGTGGCTACTCGGCTGCTGACCCGCAGGTCGCGGGTTCGAATCCCGGCTGCGGCGGCTGCATTTCCGATGGAGGCGGAAATGGTGTAGGCTCGTGTGCTCAGATTTGGGTGCACGTTAAAGAACCAAGGTGGTCTAAATTTCCGGAGCCCTCCACTACGGCGTCTCTCATAATGATAGCGTGGTTTTGGGACGTTAAACCCCACATATCAATCATCCTTGAAATGGTCGTTTCATATGGCGGAAAAAAAACCTGGACAGGGGGGGAGGGGCACAGGCCTGGTGCGCTACTCCCTGAATAGGTCCACGGCTCAGTGTGCCTTCACGATATAGAGATTCGCGAACAAATTTAGGCTGGACTGTTAATTTTCCACAATTACGGTATTTTGGCCTGCCGCTTAGAAGAAAAGGTGATTCAGGATGTCAAATATTAGTGCCGCCAATAGGAACGCTATATATGTTCTACATGAACTTTATGTGCAGGCGCACTGAACTTGTAATTTGTTCATTTATTTCATTTGCAACTCACCACTGGCACGAGAGACAATATGTTCTTTTTTCCCTGTGCTTCTAATTAATTAATATATATATATATATATATATATATATATATATATATATATATATATAAACAGACAATATTGTCAAAGAATGTATAGCGGAAGTTATTACAAACAATGCAAAGTAAATAAAAAGAAAGAAAAGTGGGCGAAAAAACAACTTGCCGTGAGCAGGACTCGAACCTACGACTTCCGAATAACGCGTTCCAGAACATCGAAGGAGTTATTCAGTTCAAGTTTTTGGTCCCTTCAGATCTACCCATCCAGCTTGCCGAGCTAACGAAAGCCACAGAAAACGGGATGAAACGCCGTAATTTTTGGAACCGGTGTATATACGAGCAGGCTCGGTAACGCGCTTAGGGCTTTTTGTGTCTGCTAAAAAAACGCTGCCTTTACTAGTTATAGTTGCCATCATGCTAGTAACACATGTGACGATAAGTCAGCACAAATCAGTAACTGTGTCACAATGATGGCAACAATGAGGAGCTAAAAATGCATTGGAGAAATAACTCGATTCGTACTTGGAAAATGATTAACGGAAGCCAAGCCCCACGCCTTCTCCCCTATCTTCTCCAAGCGCCAAGCCTTCTCAATATAAGTTCGACCCCGGCCGTGGCGCTGCAGCTGCATTTCCATGTAGGTGGGACGTGAAAAATTACAGGCCGATCAATTTACTGTTCATTCTCTACAAACTATTTACAAAAAATAGCTTATAGAATTAAGGCGATACTGCAGTTCAATCAACCAACGGACAAAGCACAATTTCATACAGGTTACTCCACAATACACCGCATTCATACTATGAGACAGGTAATATGAAATGCACGGAATACAACCAACCCTTATATATAGCCTTCATAGATTAGGGGAAGGTGTTTGACTCAGTCGAGACGTCAGCAGTAATGCAGGCACTACGAAATCAGGGCATCGAAGAAACATACATAAACATACTGGAAGAAATCTACAGAGGATCCACAGCCACCATAGTTCTCCATAAAGAAAGCGGCAGAATCTCAACAAAGAAGGGTGTAAGGCAGGGAGACATGATCGCTCCAATGCTATTCGCCGCGTGTTTACAGGCGGTATTCAGGACCCTATAGACTGGGAAGAGTTAGGCATAAGAGTTAATGGACAATACCTTAGTAATTTGCAATTCCTTGATGACATTGCCTTGATGAGTAACTCAGGGGTCGAATTACAGCTCATAATTACGTGACTGGACGTAGAAAGCAGAAGAGTAGGTCTGAAAATTATTATGCATAAAACTAAGGTAATGTTCAATAGTCTCAGCAGAAAACAGCGCTTTGCGATTGGTGGAGAGACGCTGAAAGTTGTATAGGAATGTCTTCTTAGGATAGGTAGCAACCACGGAGCCGAACCATGGGAGTGAAATAACTATATAAGAATAAGGATGGGGTGAATCATATTCGACAAGCATTTTCAAATCATGGAGGGTAATCTTCCACTAACCTTCAAGAGGAAGGTATATAAGAGCTGCACCTTGTTGTTACTTACCTACGGAGCAGAAACCTGGCGGCTTACAAAAAAAGGTCAGCTTAGATTGAGGACGACGCAGAAAACGATGGAAAGAAAAATGATAGGTGTAACCTTAAGAGACAAGAAGAGAGCAGAGTGGATCAGGGAACAAACCGGGGTTAAGGATAGCATAGTTGAAAATCAAGAAGTAGAAATGAACATGGGCCGGCCACGTAGCAAGCACGTAGGGATGGATAACCACTGATAATTAAGGGTAACTGACTGAATTCCCTGATTAGGCAAACGCACGACGAGACAGAAAGTTGGGTGGATCGATGAGATTAAGGAGTTTGCAGGTATAACGCGGCAATGGGAATTAGAAGACCGGATTTATCGGTGGATCATGGGAGAGGTCTTTGCCCGGCAGTGGGAGTAGTCAGGCTAATGATGCGATGATGGTGATGAAACGATAGTGGCCCTCGTACCGTTATGAAAATCAAGACACGACAAAACGGACGTGTTGTGTACCTCAACGGCACGCGCTGCACTCTTTCAATATAAAAGGGAAAGGGCAAGCGGCACCATGAACAACGAAGCTGCGCACATTCTCTCTTCATAATAATTATTTTATTTTATTTATTTATTGTTTTATTTAGTACATACTGTCAAACCATTTAGGGAATATTACAGGAAGGACACAAACTATAAATATATGAGGAAAAATACAAAGAAAAAAATAATGCGAAATAACATAACTGTTTTTTTTTTCCTTTTTGAGTGTGAATGGCAATGTTAGGATGACTATGAAAATTCACATGTGCTAAACATTTATACACTATTGGGAAATCTGTTTGGCACTGGCACATCATATCTTATCAAAATAATTGCGATTATACAATCATAGTCACACATTGGTACGTAAGCTTTACCAAAAAAAAACACAAAAACATACCGTCTAAGCACAGGTATACAGTGGAATGGGGTAGCGGGATAAATACTAATAGTAATATACATCACTAAGGAAAGGCACAAAATATTTGTAGTTTTATGTTTGTGAATCATGTAAGTAACTTTCAACTAGTGATAAAAAGGTAGTTAGTGAGGTGGTATTGGTAATAGTGGAAGGTAAGTCGTTCCGCTGTCGTATGACTAGCGGAGTATTTAAAACAATTTGTATGAAAGCGATATCAATTTAGTGCGTATAAGTGCTTTAGTCGAGTTATTCTTGTGTCTGAAATATAGATGTACTTAGAACTATTAACATTTAACTTCTTATGAATTAATCGATTAAGCAGTTTCAATCGGGCGAGCGCAGCGCGGTTTTCAATTGTGAGTAATCCAGCCGATTTGATTAAAGCACTCGGAGAGTCTGAGAGTCGATATTTATTGAAGATGAACCTTATTGCTTTTCTTTGCACTCCCTCTATAATGATGATTAATTTATTAGTCGATGGAAACCATGCCGGTGTAGCATATTCTAATACTGATCTAACGAATGTATTATAAGCTAGTAATTTAGTCTCACGGGGCGTTCGACGTAGGCGTCGCTTAAGAAGAAAGAGCCGCTTAAGTGCTGTTGAAGTAATGTTGTTCACATGGCAATCCCATCTAAGGTCAGACGTTGTCGTTAGTCCAAGGTACTTGCGCTGCGCGACTACTGTTACCGGGTCATCGTTTATGGCATAATAAAACTCCTGTACGTGTTGTTTTCTTGTTATTCGCAAAAGAACTGTTTTTTTAACATTAGCGCTAATAACAACAACAACAACAACAACAATAATAATAATAATAATAATAATAATAATAAACGTTGACATCATTACTCTTTGTTCAAACCTGGTCTAGACCAATCAACGAGCTGCATCGCGTCGCCGATCACCGAGTTGCCGTCACTGCACTTGGACGGAGGCCTTTAAGGCCCGACCACACATGCGCTTTGCAGCGTGTCAGCGCTTGGCTTTCCGACGCCACGCCCTCTCTCTGTGGCGAGGGAGGCTACGCGAACTTGCGTGCCCTCTCTCTCAATAGAGAGAGGAAGCGCAGTACCACGTCAAAATGCCCCGCGCTGACCCGATGCAATCCGCACGTGTAGTCAGGCCTTTGCCTTCACTATGTCTGATGCTGCGGATGCTTGCTGTCCCGAAGCAGCATAGATGACAAAGTTCGTTATGATTGCTGGGCGTCCCAAAATTACGATATGGTAGAAGCGAAAATTATTCCTGAAGATAATTGAACCACAATACTACTCCCTCTACTGAAACTCTAAAATTACAAATTGTAGCTACATGTCTATAATAACGTCGCATTGTTATTACCCTTCAAAAGTAATAAGTTTGAAATTACCATAATTGTTGATTAATGCACAATTTATGCATGCGCTCTATGTTTACAACACATATACACTGATGCCTCGGAGCTCTTTGTTCAACATCCCGCGCTTGAGGTTTGGCACCCAACTTATCCTGCTTTTATAACAGCCAATCTACTTGAATTAGCCGTAATTTGTGTCTGCGGCCTATCAGAAAACTTTAAGCGGTTATGTGCCACAGACGTTAGATCGATCCCACTGCTGGTCCATTAAAAATGAAAAAGGCAACAGTTAACCCAACAAATGGCTGTGAAGCAACGGCGGCGCACGCCGAAAAACCCCAAGTCCACATAATGAGAGAATACGAGGAAACGCCAAAGACCCTGAAGCGATGGACGACCTACGGCAGCGACGATGTGCGCCTCGCTTCTGGATTTCGTGCTGAACGATATCTATGTACGACGCCAGCGTAGCTCTCACCAATCGGCCCGCCGTCCGCAATCTTCTGAAGCCATGTATAGCTATCACCGAGCGGTGCCCCGTCCTCGGGCTTCTTCGACCATATTCCCCATCCCTCGTATCTCAATTCTCTCTTTCTTCTGTCGCTTGTCCCATTCCCTACAAGTAGCTTAGCCGTGTCTCTAGAATATTCAGACAGAAATTAGCTCCTTTTTCATTTATTAAGAACCAGCATTCATTCATGCACCGATGAGATGTGCGAACGCTCGATTTCAGCACGAGTTTCTGCATCAGGCGTTTCAACATACGTGTCGCATTTGTGACTCTGAACTTTACTGGGACCTCTCTATGCCGAGAATCAACGTAGAAACAACGTTGATTCAATCAATTTTCAACGTTGATATTATTCATTTAGAGCTACGCCAAACGAACTGAAAGAAACCAGATCAGTCTTCAAAATCGTCCCGTTTTGCTGTTTCAAGCCTTACGCGGCTTAGAGTAAAGAATAGCATTGGCAAATAATAGAAAGAGCAATGAACCTGCGTTGCGAGGCATTGTGAGTAGGTCCCGGATGACGCAGCAGATGGGCACGTACCTTTACGCTCTGTCTGCGATATTTTAACAGTATATAGTCCTCCACGCTTCACTTGCGTTTAGCTTAGAACGTTACTTTTTATTGGCGAAATCGCTTAACGCTTGTGTACAAGAGCCGAAGACACTACTATATATATATATATATATATATATATATATATATATATATATATATATATATATATATATATATATATATATATATATATATATATATATATATATATATATATATATGGAAAGTAGTGAACCTTTAAGAGCTCATTTTTCGGTGCTCTGGCACAATAGTAATGTGATATAACAGGCAATAATACCAAGGGAAGTATAGGAGAAGTTATTAGACCAAACTGTAAAGTAAATACGAAGAAAGAAAAGTGGATGAAAAGATAACTTGCCATGGGCAGGAACCAAACCTGCGACCTTCGAATAACGCGTTCGATGCTCTACCACTGAGCTACCACGGCGGCTATCCTCCCAGCCACTTTATTGGGTATATATGTGAATTTAAGCATGGGAGTGTCAGTCAGCACCATCTGTGGCAATGGCGGCGAGTGTGACACACTATTTACGATCCTGTTTCCGTCACGTAGCACGTGAACTTATATATACTTGCCTGCATCTTTTTTCAGCGTTTACAAAACGAATATAATCATTGAAATTAGGGATGATTTTCATGATGCGACCAGTCATTCATGTTCATCATATACTCTTGTTATGCCATACCGAGTTTGGTATATATCTCGTTAACGATACGGTCTGGAGAGCACAAAGTTGTGGGCAGATAGATATATAGATAGATAGATAGATAGATAGATAGATAGATAGATAGATAGATAGATAGATAGATAGATAAATAGATAGATAGATAGATAGATAGATAGATAGATAGATAGATAGATAGATAGATAGATAGATAGATAGATAGATAGATAGATAGATAGATAGATAGATAGATAGATAGATTACGGACGGATGGGTGTATGTATGAATGGATACGCTCAAAATCTCCGCAAATACTCCGCATTTAGAAGGAAAGTTAGCATGCAACCATGTACAGTGATCTCTGGGAACTACCCACCTCTCGCTTAAAAGTCGCTATAAAAACGTTGATGTATTGTACATGCCTCCAGAGCTTTCAAGCATACTTATTGAATCCCTCGACTTGACCTACTCACCAACGCCAGCCTTCAAACTTCCACAAAGTATTGAATATGATTGTGAACGTAATTACTAGCTCGCAATAATTGTTCTATTGCATACGCTATACAGTTCAAGACATTAATATTTGACTTTTTCCCCTGCAATAATTATATAGGTAATTCTTCTTTTCCTACATGACTTTTTTAAAACACGATATGTTTTAAAAGACACTGCCTCGCAAGTATACGATGGATGTGGGTGCCTCTCTTGGGAAATGAAGGGTAGCCCTTTCACCATCTATGGAAAGGGAAGGGCCGGGGAAGCGTTGTTTGGTACTGTGTGCCTGGCCTACTTTTTCCCTATCGGATTGTATTAATGCTACCCCCGATTTTTTTAAAGACGATAGTCTTTTTTGGGATGTTTGAACGCAAGAGTTTAGGGTTGTCTTTCTGTCTGTCACACGATTCAGCCACCCGATCAAAGCTTAAGCACTTGCTGAGCGCCCAACAATCTTGAACTGGTGGCTGCGTTCATATTTATGAGCACTGTCGATCACAAAGCAAATATTACGCATATCTGAGCCGCATGATCGATACGCAGCTATTAGGCGGTGTGTTCCCTCACTAGAAAATACATAGATGCGTAATTCTAAAGACCCTAGTGTTTCTGAGGTTGCTCTGAAAACGCAACGCTATGCATGAAAGAAGACCACCATCAGAAGACCTTCGTCTTTCGACGACACTTGCAGTGAAGCACGCGAATGTGCAGCCAAATGTTTATTTCTTCCTGCACGCCGGCAAATAGGTTTCAACAGAAAGCAAACAACGATGGTCATGCTTGCACATTCAGATAACAATGATACGTGACCGCGTGAAATTACAGGTGGCATCGAAAAGGATCAGACTGCCATATCAGAAACGACTGATCGCCGCCAGAGTACCAAATATTGAAAATCAGACACACAAATTGGCACACCGCGGTGGTCTAGTGGCTAAAATACTCCTTCGGGGTCCGCATTTTGTGTACGCTCACCAGCGCCAGGTGTGTCGCGTTCGCGTATGACGCCACCAGCGAAATATGTGCCTTAACAAGCTTCACTTGGAAAAGGCCGTTGCTTCGTCAAGCACTCTGGGATAGCCTCTTTCCTGGGAATCATCTGTTATTGAACGGATCCAAAATAAACTATTTGGTTTGTGCATGTACTCGGCCTTCCTGCATGCGAACAATTAATAAGGGGCGACCACTGTATCTGTATGTTGTTTATGCGACCCAGAACGGGATAAATGTCTCCTGCAGATGTAAAATATCCTTTTTGACACTGCCTACATATGGCATTTCATGTCTGCAGTAGCGTTGCATCTAAAAGAAGAAACAAACATAGCGGAAATGCTAAGCAATGAGCCTATAAAACTCGGCCCACCTCAGTGAAAGCGCGGGAGTAACACAATCCCGCAGTGTCCACGGCAACCCCACAATACTGCTAAAGGGGGGGGGGGGGGGCGACCCACTTCCTGCAGTCTCAGCATTCCCTGTGCTCCAGCTAAACCAAAACGAGAGAGGAAGGACAGGAGAAGTCCCGCGGCATCAGCAGCAGCAGTCGGGGCAAACGCGACCTAGTTTCGCGGCACTGCGGCGGCGACCCCGAGTCGGGATCCATAGAGCACGGTCGGCCCCGGCTTCAAACCCATGACCGACTTTTTCTCGGCCACGTGACGTCAGTGATGACGTTGAGAGTGACGACAACGCGCTCTGCTTCTTTTGCGCGCTTGTCGTGGTGGCGACTGGAGCGCCGCCTCGGTAGTGGTGGCGGCTACGCAAACGAGGGCCGCGGCACCCTGCGGATCGCAGCCGAAACCGCAACGGTGGAGTGCGTTTCTGTGTGTGCGCGCGCGTTCGATAAGCCACGAATGCATCATGGTGGCGTTCTCTGCTTCTCTTTCCCTTTACCACATAATTTCAGTGCGGGATACGGTGTCAATATAAGTTAAGTGATGGCGCTGCGGCCGGCGCCACGTCCAGATTGTGATAATCGCCGCCTAGGCTGTTTTCGTTTGATACGAGAGATGGCGCTCACGAAGGGTGGTCATTAGAGTTACTGTAGGTAGCACACACAGTGACCCTAGTGGTCATAGGCCATAGGGTGCTTCGATGTCCTTCTTCGGAACAGGGTGGAGACACTGCTTTTGTGGATGCCATATCGGTTCAAACGTTCGTTGGCATTGCCTGGCAAGTAGAGAAGGATCGTTTTTCAACAAAATGCGCGTTACTTGACTCACTTCATCGCTTTTGGTGGTAGGGCTTGCAATGTGATGTTGGTAACAAATAGACTAGGCACTACTTATCTCGCACGAAGCATCTTATGGTGAAACAATGACATCTGGAGCATATCAATCGGTCTGTCTCTCTGACTAGCTGCGCAGGTCCTCGCGCCCTCGGGGCCGATTGACTCAATTGACGAGTACCAAAATTGACCTGACATACCAAGAGCACGTGAAAAACATAAATATTTGCTCATTACATAAAAATCATGACGCGCCTTTTTTATATGCCATGACATATGTGACATGGTCAATGAGCTATATATACAGCGGCCTTTTGGTGAACTTCAAGTATATCAAAATTGACGTGGTATTATAAGAAAATGAGGAAAATATACATGACTGGTCGTAACACGGGTCATGTATTACAAAACTTGAAGTCTTTCTATTATGAGCTTAATTGACGCGCTACTCTTGGCGGTCTTGCTGTTATCGTCACGCCAATTTTGGCATCTGGCAGTATAACCAGCATGATATGGTGTTAAGGACTTCATTGGGTCCCGAAGGTCGACCCTGGGTTAACCCGGACCACACCCATGTCGGGACTGTTAGGCCAGTGTCATCAGCCATACCTTTCGCTACTTTATTTAGCCGCGCGGACTTCAACTTGATGAAGTGCTTATCAGACAGTGAAAGCGAGCGCACTAACCTAAAACATTATATTTTGTGCATCTCGTCCCTTGTGCAGTCGACGCGGTACGCCGACAATCATATTTCCCATTGGATGAGGCATCTAATGCTATCAGAAGGCCATCGTCTTAATAAACGATGTTGTGTTGTATGTACCATGGTCGGAAGTGCGGCTGCAACTGTTAGCGAGACGGTGACGATAAAGCGTTATGAAGACACCCCCAAAAAACGAGAAAATTTGCTTGACGATATCAAGCATGACAACCTAACTATAGCTACGTCGGTTGTATCCCAGAAATAGCACTGTACAATGATTTATGTTCACTGGTTATTCTACAACATATAATGTTTCTTAGTCCAAATAGGCATAGATGGGGCAGCCCTTAAAAGTGGCATCTCAATTTAAAACAAGAAATTACTCTCAGGGCGTGACGATGAACTGAGTCTGTAGAGCATAGGCAAGCACTATCAGTGTCGTGTTGAGAAGCACCCTCCTCTTCACGAGGAGGAGGCCCATCGCTGCTGAAGTCGAAGCGCTGCCTTCTGCATGCGTGCTTGCTGATTCACCATCGCCATGCTGTGGAGTCACTGTCTCTACGCGCAATAAATTTGGCGTAGTTTCAGCGGTCGTGTCAGAACTTTCAGATGCTGTTGAACCTTACGGCCCCCGTCGCTTCCGAGAAGTCAGCAGTAGAGCCAAGCCGTTTTCGTAGAGCTTCCCTGGTTTTTTCGCTGCACGGTCAGGTATTTTGGGCAGCCCCGGTAAAATGGCAGACACAGCATCCGAAGTAGGCGTAGGTTTCTTTGGTGCGTGCAACAGGACGTTTCCCTTGAATTTGGCATGATATGTGGCAGAGATCGCTTCTTCCGGAAAATGCTTCGTGAGCACATGGTCAGTAGGCTGCAAAGCTCCGTCAGCTCTCGGAATCGCCACTTATCCAAGCGTTCTGGTTTACGCGGAGCCTTGAAAAGGGACATGCTCTCCGTACAAGTCTGATACCGCGACAAGTCGCAATTTGGGACAAAACACCACTTGCCCGTTTCGAAGCGCAGTCCAGCGACAAGGCCACTGGCGCGCACTCGAAGTCATATGCAGGGTCGACGTGTACGTGCACTGAATCACAAAGCGCTAATCACCTAAACAACTAAACAATCAACTAAAGCTTCAATTATTAACATATTGTTCAAACTCTCCTTTCTGCAATGCCTTCGGGCCCTGAGGGTATGGAAATAAATAAATAAATAAATGCACTGACAAGGCTCACAGGCACAGGGCAACGCGTTTCTAAGTGACGAAGTCACATGCACACAAAGCTTTCAGGAAGATGTTCCTTCGCGTGAATCTCAGAATGAGCGCCGCGCGAATAGCTGGCGCCCTATGGCCCCTAGAGTAACTGTATTTGCTACCCCGTGGCACCCTAAACCCCTAACACCGTCGGAAAAGTACATCATTCTTTTGATGCGCGCCGTTTCCTCCTCTCTCCGCCGGAGCTTGTCTCTTCGGGTGGATGCGGCAAAGAACCGGTTTTCGCCGCTCGGCGCCATGTTGGATGCACCAAAGCGCCACTGTGTTTTTGCTTGTTCGCCGCATGCTAAGCGCAGGACGTGTGAGAGCATTTCTCTCAAAAGTGGTTAACGTTTCGAATTTCATGATTATCGCGGCTGTTCTCAAGCACAGCCTGTGTCTGCAACAGTATGCACGTCGCGTGTGCTCCTTATGAAATGAGCCACTGGCCCTTGCAAAACAAAAAACAAAACGCTTTGTTGCAATGCATATGACAATGTGCCGAACTTTCTCATTGCTTTGAGGTGATACTGTGCGTTGAGTTCAGATAATACGCCGCTAGAAATGGGCGAGCGGTAATTTCGACAGTGATGACGCGACTGCGTTTTTCGACCTCCATATCACAGCACCATCTTGACCATCCAGCACTTCGAAGCAGTTTCCGTGTGCAAGAACGACCTTTATCACCTACATTATCTGCAACGCCCATGAAGACATGTAAAACCTCAAGACAATGGTTGCAAACTGCGCCGCAGAGGACAAACATCTCAGAACGGCGTACTGCGTGCACAAGTCATTCGACAGGCAAAGGAGAGGTAGCGTGTGAAATGTCCCGAAGTTTTGAGCGAGCACTTTCATGGACATTGTTGACATTGCTGCAGTTATAAAATATCGGTATACATAGTACGTACACATGGCAACTACTCCTTCCTAGACGGCGTGGCTTAAGACACTACAGCTGCGATATAAATATTTCTTACCGGTTCAATAAATTTTTGAAATTTCAACCTATTCTCAATAAACAGAATTATGCATATCAGCGCCAGATACAGAAGGAAACACTACGCTGCCGAAAAGAAGCTTTAAACGACGTGCGATTCAGCTACAACTTGTGCATGAATTGCAGCTGGCTCTTCTGACGTAATATTGATGGTGAGCGCACCTAGTCTTGCTGAGAAATTCAAGCGCGGAAGAATCATTACATAAAGCCAGTATGCGAGGTACGGCTGTACAGGAGCGGCTGGAACTAATGCAGCAGCGGTGGCGCGCCACCGGCTCGAAAGCAAACTGCAATCTCGTGGCGCGTTACAAGGGGCGCCTACTGTCGCAAGCGAAAAAAAAAAAAAACAAAGCGCCGGAGAGGAGGTGGCGAGGGGAGAGCAGGTGGCGGTTCTTTTACGAAGTATAGAGGCTTTGGTGGCGCCCCATATAGCAGCGCCATCTTAACTCTATCTACGGCAACTACTTGTAGCTCAAGGTCATCGGCGAACACGATCTTGCCCGCGCTCACACTCGTCGTCCTTGCGCGTAGCGCCGAGTGTGAGCACCTAGCTTTTCTTACACCATGGTGCGGGCGCAGTGTGGTTGCGCGGCTGAAGAAATATGATAGGTTATGACGCAAGCACTGCCGTTCCACTAGCGAATACGCAGGTGACTGCAGCAATGTATATTAGAGGCATCAGAAAGCAGTGACCTGACAATCGATGATGACTTATTGTAGTAAAACTTTATGATACTGTCAAACTTATTTATGCAATTTATGCATTATTTGCTAACTGCGAAACAATTATTTGTTTACTGCAAGCATCTATCTATCTATCTATCTATCTATCTATCTATCTATCTATCTATCTATCTATCTATCTATCTATCTATCTATCTATCTATCTATCTATCTATCTATCTATCTATCTATCTATCTATCTATCTATCTATCTATCTATCTATCTATCTATCTATCTGCCTACATCTGGTGCTCTCGTGATCACCCCTTTAACTTGGGGTAAACTGAAATTATTATGGGAGGGTGAGATGGTCTGACGAATACGACTCGCTGGTCATGACATAAAAAAAAAAGACACGCAGATCCCACTTACCTTGGGAATCGACGTTATGCGAAATGTGCGGAGGGAACTTAACTGTGTCGGGCGACACGTTATATGAAATGACGCTAAATATATGTACAAATGTCGCACGCACAGGCGCATGTTGAACAGTTGCAAATGTTTATATAACCAGTAGTTTGCATTTATGCAACGATGTCAACTGGAACATGCGTATTAGCAACACCAGAAGCTGATATGACGCGCTGATGCTCGTGAAGATGCTGGCCCTGGTCACTGCCACATAAATCAATTTCAGCCCATAGCACCTAACCATAATTGACCTTAACCCGACGTGATGGCTGTTTCACAGGAGTACATATGTAATGTTGATAATAAAATTGGATAGTCAGCACAGCAACCACGGTTGACATTTTCACGAACATTGAAGTCTATTTGAAAAGCAGCTCCGAGACCTGGCATGGCTGTGGGATAGAATGCTTCATTGCCACGCAGAAATACTGGGTTCGCATTCCTGCTGGGACCCTGGCATCTATTCTCTGCATTCTGTCGGGCCAACGCTGCCAATGTCCGGTTTTTTCTTAAGGCTCACGCGTTAAAATTACCCATGCATGTTCTCGTCGTTCCTGGGTAGATACTAAGTGTCAATCTCCTGTGGCGCACACCCGCACACCCAGTGGCACATAACCATTCACGAGAATGTTCGTGGAACGTAAATTGTGATTGCAGTGCTGGTAATCCAATCTTATAAACAGTACACACGTACTCCTATTATACAGCTGTCATGCCAGGTTAACGACGACTGTTGTGATGCGCGATCCACTGAAGCTCGTTTATCTAACAGTGTCTAGGGCCGCCATCCTCGCTAGCACAATTGCTACATATCAGCTTACTGTATCTGGTAGTGCTAATAGCCATGCTGCTGTTGGCATCCCTACGGAACAGTAAATATGCGACTGTAAGAGATGTGTGTGCGTACAACATTTGTACGCAGCACAAGCGCTACATATCAGCTTACTGTATCTGGGAGTGATAATAGCCACGCTGCTGTTGACATCACTACGCAACAGTAAACATGCGACTGTTTAACACATCTGTGTGCGTACAACACTTGTACATATCTCTAGCGTCATTTCGTCACGTCTCGCTCCGTAAAGAAGTTACAACAAAGTCACCTTATCTCCACATCTTTCGTATAGCACTGATTTCCAAGGTACGTGGGATCTGCCATTTTTTTAAATACCTCGCTCTCAATAAGACTGTTCTTGGGAATGTACACAGGAGCATTTATTTGACTTTGTGAACGACTATTAGGAGTGAAAAAAAAAAGAAAACACAGGAGAAAGCGATACTTCATTGTGTGCATATTTGGCGCGTTTCGCGCGCTTTTGTTACATTCTCTCTCTCTCTCA
This sequence comes from Rhipicephalus annulatus, assembly GCA_013436015.1. NCBI lineage: Eukaryota > Metazoa > Arthropoda > Arachnida > Ixodida > Ixodidae > Rhipicephalus > Rhipicephalus annulatus. The sequence goes on along the minus strand of WOVY01012753.1, from coordinate 94,581 downwards.
CTCACACGTACACACACAAAAACAGCCAGGCAGATTTGATCACAAACTCTCGCATCGCTCTGAAATCATTTGAGGTGACCTGTAACATGAAGTCGACATTACATTGAAGCAGAATTATCATGAAGAAGCTGGCAAATTAAAGTTAAATGTGGCTTATTAGAGAAACTGCAGGCTGTAAGTACGCAAGATTAATATGCAGCAGGTGCAAGTTTACTAGTGCACATACACTACCTTTTTTTTTCTTAATCACGGTATGACTTAGGAGGAACACTCAATCACTGGCAGCCAAGAACGCAGCTGAGGAGGAGGGCGGAGATTCAACCTCACTCTTTCTCGGCTAAGTTTCGAGTTTTGCACGTGCGCTTAAACACGCACACTTACAAAGAGGCGCACACTAACATGCATACGGGGTGATTCGCACCCGCTTTTCACCACTGGAAAAAGAGATTTCGGGCTACGCCTTCATTTGCGGTTGTCGAGCGGCTGCGACCGCGAGTGATTCTCCGTCCATTCCTGCGTCCACCGCGACAGCGGCGCCGAAAGGAGGACCGGACGGGAAAAAATAACAACGCGCGCAGCTGTGTGGAAACCTGCTACAATGTTTCACGAGGTGCCACGTTGCGAAATCGAGCCCATCGAGCGGTCCCGACCCCGCGCCAACGTAAGTCGAACATCTCGGGCACTGCGTGACCGAGTGGCGACCCCTCGCGGCGGGAGAGCGAAACAAAGCCGCCAAGCGGGGCTTCGCGGCCGGAGGATGTTTTCGAGCGCGCTGCGCGAATCGACGTTTCAAGCAGCCGCTTTGTTGAAGCCGGGCCGCGACCTCCTCGATAGGTCGAGAGCCGGGCGTAACGCGTCGGTTGAACGTGAAAGCTATCACCACCGCGAGCCCTAGGTCCTCTACTGCTGCATCGATTTGTCCGGTGGATAATACCATAACTGTGATAGGCGAGTAAACTATAACAGGGAGAGAAAGGGATAGAAGGAGAGACAAAGAAACGTAAAGATGGAAAGAGAAAAGAGACAGAAGGAGAAGGAGTGCGAAAGACAGAAAAAGAAATACAGAGAGGGAAGAAGAGGATAAAAAGAGGTGAGAGACCGAGTACACAGAAAGGGAGAAAGAAAAAGGTAGAGAAAGAGAAGTAGAAAAAAAAGAAATTTTTTGTAGATATTCAGATATACGAAGAAGCATACGCATAAAAAGATAACACAAAAGAGGAAACATCAAGCACAGGCGTATATGGTGTAGTAAAGCACAGGGTGGAAAATGGTATTGAGACGAGGAGGAGGTGATAGGCCAGTGAACAGAAGTGAAAGCAGGGCGGCCCCACGAGTGGTTCCCAACTGTTCGCACCACCAGTGCATAGTGGTGTTCTGAAAAAGTGGTTAAAGATTTATAGTACTTGGTATTCTACTATGTGACAGCAGGCCTCACGCTTGATGAGGCTGTGTGGACAATAATTACAGATTGCAGTAATTAAACAAATATTAAATGAATAAGAAAATAAATAAATAATAAATAAACGAGGCACCACGTTGACCTACTCATCGCTTAAAACAGGCATGAAAACACAAGCATAAGTAAAGGCAAAAGACACGACACCACCGTCGACTAAAAACTGAAAGCTTGCGCAGTGATGCGAAAGACCTTTCCCTATAATAAATGCCGACAAATCAGCTCAACTTAAAAACTAAAGCTAGGGTTTTCAAGCGCTAAATCTACGTCCCCGTTACGAAGCACGCTGCGCAGTGATGAACACGGGATCAAATCTAATCACCTGCTTTTCTTTTTTTTTCAGCAACTAAACCTTTTTAAGTACAAAAAAAAGGAGAATATTTGAAAGGGCTCATTATTGCTGCTGTTGTTGACATCCAAATGAAACTTACAGACAATGAAGCCGAGGTACACACTGGGGTCACTAGATTGGTAGTTCTGAGCCGTATAGTTTAGTAACTGTGGGACTAAAGTGAACCAAAGATCATTTTGCCATAGGTGTAGGGAGTGAACTAACTAGTCTTCGGATAACGCCTCTGATGCTATGCCAATCAATTAAGCTATACGGCGGCGGTCATTCATCCGTCCACTTAATTTAGTATTTCTGCGGCCGACACGACTGGGAATCAAACCCACGTCCTTGTGCTAGCGTAGCATTAGGAAGCCGTGAAGCCAACACGGTGGGTTTACAACTTTATGTCGTTCGACCACCTTTATGTCGTTCGATCCCACTCGAGGCGCGATGCCCGCATATGTGGACGCAACTGGCCACGGCTGTCTACTTAGAGTTGGACTGCTGCTCCGCACGTCGTGGGATCGAAACCCCGGCCACGGCGGCTATATTCTCGATTGAAGTGGATATGCTTGAGGCCCGTCAACTTATATTTAGGCGCGCGTTAAAAACACCAAATGGTCGAAATTTACAGACTTCCACTACGCTGTACCCCACATTCGTATCGTTGTTTCGGGACGTTAAACCCAAACAATCATCATCTACTTGTTTTTGCCAATACTTTCGACTGGTGGCAAAAAAAAAGCAAGAAACGAAGAGCGAGATACATTGCCTACAGGATGAATTCGACATTCTGCATTAGTAACGTGTCTGCACTTGACCTCATTGTTCTGCCAACCGCCCTAGTAAATGTTTCATGGATGTTTCATGGATAATTTGACGTGCCACGATTCAGGACCAACCTCAAAAGTATATTTTTATTCGCTCGAAACGAATGTCTAAAACAACAAACAAATATACGCATGTATTTCGAGGCTATTATGCAAATATTTTTACGTAAAAGTACGACATTACTAACGGCAGCATAACTAGATGTTTGATTACACGCTAATTAAGAAGTTACCAACTGAAACTGGACCAAAACAACGTATTAATTCATTTTTTACCCTGGAATTCAATACAGAGTTCCTTGGAAGTACGTCGTGCGAATTGTACACATTTGAAGACATTATAATACGCCCCCGTACGAGATATAGATCATTCGAATTATGCTCGGGTAAATACAGTATACGAGGCACACATTGAGGTACGGGCAAAGTGCACACAACGGGGACAGTGGGCAACGGCAACTGGACGGTGGAGACGACGGAGACGACGACAGGGACAATGGACCGAGTTCCGCGGAAGCGTCGCAGCATCAAATTGCGACACGAACAGAGACAGTCGTCGGCTCAACGACAAAGAGAGGAGATGGGCCCGGTCTTGTTGCGAACTGAGCGCACTTTAAAGAGATTTCACGGCGTCCAGATAATCCCTGCGCCATTAAAGAGCGCTCGCGACACACAAAGGAATTAGTACTGCAGTGTCCAGATTACGTTGCTTTATGTTTTCTTTTTCTGTCTTTTTTCTTTAAGAGCGGCGGCGTTCGTTTCAGACTGCCACGACAAAGAAGGACAAAAAAAAAAGACTGAAGTGACTAATCACGTGTGCCGAATAAACTCGTGTAGTACAGGCCCCGCGCGGACGAGAGAATGTCATTTTAACATGTTTGGTTTAGGATTAGGATTAGGATGAGAACATGCTTGGTACACGCCAAGGAGCATACGAAAAGATTTGTTTATTTGGGCTTGTTGATATATTAAAACAGTTAAAGTAGCCTAAAACATAAAACATGAGAATAAGCAAAAGCAACATTTTTCTTCTCGATCGACTGTATTGATCGCATCGACTATATACTATAGTGTGCAAAAAGAAAAACTTGGAAACTTGAATGAAGGTTTGAAATATGAAACTTTACATCTGGCCCACACAACCATCCCTATCTCAGACCGTATGCACCCCAAATTTTTTATTTATTTATTTATTTATTTTCAATGCTACCAGTCTCATTTGGAGAACAAAGCAGGTGGGCATACTGACGAGTAACAACCTGAGCCTGCAATAGAATGCACACATTGCAGAGCACAATTTCGTTTCATACAAAGAAGTGTTGTTCTCTCTAATACAACATAGCTATTTACAACGTAACAATTAAGCTTAATACAATCTAGTTCAACATAAACAAGTAATGAAAACAACAACAACTACAATGTATTTTGCATAAATGTCTCCCGATTACTGGGAAGAGCAATGAGTATGGTGTTAAAATTACTCCAATGAACACTTATAGTGACTCTACGAGCTTCGAGACCACAGTGAATGGGGGACCCCGTTTGTGTGCGTGTACGGATCCGACCAGCCGGATAGGTCAGCGAAACGCACTGCTTTTGTTCCAGGGCGGTCATCGCAATGGAAGGGCGCGCACCAAAGGACGAAGGCCATGCACTATAGCGGACAAACGGGACCGCGCAGCATAAGCCAAGCGAGGGCATGCAAGCTCCATTGTTTAAGCTGGGATGGTCGCATGGCCCCGGTGGCCCACTCTTGGCCCCACGAGGCGTCGTTGTAAGACCGGGTCTCGCTATACACTGAAGAAAACCCTTGCCTAACGGAAGGAAATGTCTTCTGTGTATACGGCTTACAAAAAGAAAAAAAAAATCACCGTCCAAGCACTCCGCGCAAATGGTTCACCAGCGAAAGCTAGAAAGTGCGGCCCCAGTGTATAGCAATGGGTTCAACCCCCGACGTGGCACTGGAGCCTCTCACATTTATTCAATTTTCCTGCTTCTCACGTTCAGCTTGGGTTTACCACAGTGTTTACTTCACATGCCGCACATCGTGCCCGGCATGATTACGGTCATGGAGGAGTGTAATGAGCGCTCGTTTCGCAATGCGTTAATTATAGTGGTTGTTCTCGAACCACAGGCGGTCACAGAAGTCGCAACCGAAGCCAATGTGCCGCTGGAGTAACTATAGCCGCCGAAAGCAGGCGTTCGCCCCGGCGAACGCACTCCTGCAATCATCACATTGACGCCTCAACCACGTTGCTCGGGATCGACGTCGCGATCTAACTCGGCGGCATGGTTAGCAGGATCCGTCCGCCACTGGCACTTGCATTGCGATTCACGATTTAGCGCGGCTTGCGAGGCTGCCGGATCATCAGTATACAGTTAGCTGGCGGCACTTCGGCCTCTCGGGCCTGTTTTTGTGCCCGGACTGCAGCATCGGCCCGGCCAATGTGAGATCTCTAGCGTTTCCATTTTCGGCGCCCTTCTAGAGTTGTTCGTGGCATAGAAATGCGGAAGATTCCAGGAGAAACTGATCCGCGCGCGCCTCGGCGCCACGGATGCGACGGGATGGACGACGTCACTCACAACGCAGCCAATGGAGTGCGTGCTTGGGTACGACGCTGACAACGAAGTAACCAATAACGCAGCCAACGGAGACCGCTGGTGACACCGCTGCCATGAGCGGTCGTTTTCGCTTCTCCTAGCCATATAGAGCTTTCGCTGGTAAAAAAAAAATGATATTATGCCTCTTGAAAAATGACAACGTAAGGCAATTAGATCTATTTTTAACAAGAATCAAAGACTCGACTCCCCCAGTTCGCTAATGCAATAACACCGAACTCATTTGTCAGAAACGGGAAGAAAGGGGACTCGTTTAATGTTTTTATGTCAAATTATGACGGGAAAAGTTGAATTAAATAAACTTTGTTATATGCAACCAGCCACTGCTAGCATAATCCATCGTAGACATGATCAATTTTTCATACCAATATTTGCGCAGACTAATGCTTATAAAAGCACAGTTGTTTTCCCAGAACAGCTAATCGACTGGAATTCACTGCCTCAGGTGATTTCCACGGCTGGCGATTCTGCTACATCACTGGAGAATTATCTCTTTTGTGTTTAGGGTTTAAATGTGTTCTAATCTTGCTTTTGTTTTACAGATATGTGGTCTCTGGAGTTAGCGTATCCATGCGCGTTTTCTGGAACGTGTTCATGCTTTCTTATTCTTACTTTTACAATGCAGTTGGTGTTCCTTTAGTCCTGCCTGCTAAATAAATAGAATAAACAAATCAAGTTGTATTCCTACATAATTCTGTTAGATGTATAAAAACCCTAAATAGCCGATTCTGTAGGTAAGCCGATCGGGAGAAGTAGACATTTAGCGAAAGGCCGCGAATTCCTTGAATTAGTAAAACCACTCATTCAGGACTAACAGCAAACGCCTGCAGCCATTATACAGTGAACTGTCACTTGGGTAAATTTCAAAGAACCCGACGTAATAGCTAGACCAACTTGAAATTTCAGTAAGGTGAAATATATAGTCACTAAAAAAAGAACACCATATGTCAAATCAGAAGTGTGAAATTCAACTTGAATTCAAAATAATTGTGTGATATTCATTTGTACTGGGGCCCTTAAAGTGCATGAAGCGACCAATTTGGAAGCCAGAGCTCCGAAACAACAGAACAGTTTCTGTGTGCAGTGCATTGCACCGACCACCATTTTGAATTGTTGAAATAAAGTTGGCCTGGAAAAGAAAACTTATCACACCCTCTCCACTAATGAATCGATATTGAAGCAATATTGAGCACAAACTAACACAGGAACGAGAGGGGAAGGCACAACACATCCGCTAATTTTGTGTTATAGCAAACGTGTTGCGGCCTTCCTTATCGTTCTCGTGTTAATATTTTGCGCTAACATGACTTACCAAGAAGTATAAGTTTATCTTCTTGTGTAATCGATATTGCCCTAAGACGCGTGCGACAGTGCACGATACCCCAACGCCCCTATATCTAATAGCCATTCGCGACAATCAGAACTATCGTCGAACACGGGTAAAGATGTTAACGCATGCACTTTCAAAAGAGTACCGACACAAAAATTTCGGCCTCACCGATTCTTTTTTCTTGCTGCAATGTGTTCCTGGGAGCCTGTAAGTCATAACACCACACATCGTTCTCTGCAGCGCACCACAGATAATTATTAACAGGCTCATTATTACCTACCAGTGTCAGCTTTGGTTTCAAAAACTGATAAGCCATCGTGCGCAGCTATCACCACCTAGCGGCTGCAACGCTCGACCATGTCAACACACAGAACTGTGACGGACTTCCGCGCGGTTCACAACAACAATTCTTTTATTTTGAACAAGCAGTGGGACATAGCAATGTCATTAAACACAATGCTTTAATCTCGTACGCCGCGGCCAAATATCTCGCGAGCAGCTGCCGAGTAATAGTTTAGTGAAGCAAACGCAACCAAAGGAAAGTGGCGGCTATGACATCATCAGAACCTGCTGCAGCGTGGTCACGTTAGGTAGGTAGTAGGGCGTCTTCAAGGGTCCCCTTTCGAGGGAGTCTATAGCATGATGGAGTCAATCACCCACGCAAACTTCAATATTAATTCAATGAAATACCTTTAAGCTATATCCTCCGTTGATATTTGCAAATGATATACGCATATTGTCGGTATATACCCCAAAGGCTCTCTCGGCCACGAAATTTTCTGTCAGCACCCTTTCAAAGACGTTTCCCGCTATCCTTCTCGGACGTGAGGGCAACGCCGCTCGTTGAACTGTACTCTCACGAGTTGTCGGCATGTTGCCATCACACGAAGCTAAAAAAAAAAACTATACGTTATTCACATAATGCTTGCACAATGCCTGCCCTCCGAAGGGGACTTTGAGTCTATTGTCCACAAAACTGAGTTTTCCGCCAAAGCCCAAGGACCGATATGTCTGCAGAGGGACAAGATTGATTGATATGTGGGGTTTAACGTCCCAAAACCACTATATGATTATGAGAGACGCCGTAGTGGAGGGCTCCGGAAATTTAGACCACCTGGGGTTCTTTAACGTGCACCCAAATCTGAGCATACGGGCCTACAACATTTCCGCCTCCATCGGAAATGCAGCCGCCGCAGCCGGGATTCGAACCCGCGCCCTGCGGGTCAGCAGCCGAGTACCTTAGCCACTAGACCACCGCGGCGGGGCTGCAGAGGGACAAGAGATCACGAACGTGCACGCGGTTCAATGGTTCGATATCGTCCGTCTCGAGTAGTGACTGCCAGCTGTGTCTTGGCCGCCGTCCTTCCATGCGACAGCTATTTCCGGCATGCATGTCCAGACCACGTAATGCGGACACTGCGAGCAACAGAATGCGTACGAAGATAGATGGGAAACGTAGCAGCGGATGACAGAGAGTTGGGTGTAGAGATGAAATTAAGAATTTTGCAGGAATACAATGAAATCTGCCCGCGAGAGCCAGAGTAAATCTGACATCATTGGGAACAAAAGAGAAGTAAAATGTCTTAATTACCGTATGAATTGGTATAGCGCTTTTTTGAAATGGCACACCGTACCTCATTACGATGTGCACTGGTCCAAATGGAAGCCCTTGTTTCCGGTCACTATATGGCGTAAATTTCGGGCTTTGCCGTACGCAGTCACAAAGCGACGCAGACCTCAGCGCTCGCAGGGCGGCCACTAAGTAGCCGCATAGAGCAGCCACATACATGAACTCTAGTGCTGCATGAAATATCAGTATACCTCTTTAGTGTCGCACACAACACGGCGCACTCTCTCCAAGTGGCGGCAAAACCTGCACCGCTAAACTCTCGATCTAATCACAGTCCGGATACTGAGGTTGTGTCGTCGTCTGAGCCTCGTTTCAGGGGCCAGATAACGGCTCTCGATTTTCGCTCAACATGACTCGAAGGTCACCCAAAACGGTAGCTATATATACAAAAACTGATTTAATCTGATTTACCTTGGCAACGACCACGCTAAAAGTCGTGCCCGATGAAAACGATGTGATATAGATCTTAACTGAGTTCCGTGAGGTGAAGAAAGAAAGTGATAATGGATTACGAACGTTTGGTTTCAGCTGTCCTAAGACTGAATAACCTTAGTTGTCTTTTGCGCCTTTCTTTTCATCTCTCTCTCTCTCTCTCTCTCTCTCGTGTGCATGAGCGTTATTCGCCGACCGATTACGCAACGAACGCCTAATAGCCGCCCTCGACTTTCTAGCGCACCATGTATACGTACATATACACGTATAGGTACCTCTCACATAAATAACTCGCACGTGGCGAGAAACAAGGGCACAGTCGCACCTTTTACGTAACAAGCCACGAGTTGCGTAACAGCTCAACGCAGCAAAGAAAAACAGCGTTACGTAAATCCGTCTGATCAGCTCGAGCCTAAAAATATAAACGCGGGAACCTTGAAAGCTCTTATCGAAGGCTGAGAAATCAGAGATAACATCACGCGTGGCCTTCCGCTTTCGCTTGATAAACTGCTTATCTCGTTTGCGGCAGAAGCACATAAGAGAGAAAACTTCTCGCAAATCTTGATGGACGCACTTTTTTTTTTGCGTTCCCCCATTGACCTTCTGAGAGTTATGTAACTCGATCCCATGTTTGACCATGAATAAACAATGCGTGCGCACAGGGCGATGTAATTGCTTTTATTTCGTTTAATCGATAAGGACAAAAATCGTTCGTTGTAACGCTTCTATTCACTTACGTTTAACGAAGCTCAATCACAGGGCGGTACGTCACGTAGTTACACGGTGCGACTACATTAGAAAACCGTTTCGCGCGCGGAAAACCCCGGCGCAGACTTAATTGAGTGGTTTAATTCGGAGGGAAAAAAAAAAAGCGAGTTCGCGATTACGCGATAGCTGGCACTGCGTCATCGGGTGTGTTAGACGGGCACGTTCACGGAGCAGCTCGCTCATCGATATGCCGTAATCGCTGCCTTATAATAAAAGCGAAACGGGTGCTTTGCAAGGACGCGAGCCTTCAGCGCCCGCGATCTGATTAGCGAGGTTGAGCCGAAGGTCGTATGCACGGACGACGCCGCAGATTGCTATAACGAATATGAAACCCCGCGCGATTACGCACATGTGACCGCCGATAGCGAGACGCGATTGTGATCTCCACCTCGCGAGCAAGACATGTCCCAAAGGCCACGACAGCGGCAGTTATTCTCCGATTCAAATTCACTTTTTACGGCTGTTATCGTTCTTGCATCTGTGCCAAGGTGTTCCAACTAATGTGAGCGCTTGAGAAACGTGCAGAAAGAAGATTAAAGCTTGTTTTTTTTTTAACGTCGCCTTTTCAATCGCACTGCGTGCATCAAATTTACAAGATTGCACGATGCGAATACATATACAGGTTAAGCTTGCAGAGACTGAATGCTCATAAAAACCAGAAAAATGATGAAAAAACCACGTCGTCATACCGGTAGTGTTGGGTCTTCATTTCTTGTCATTATTAACATTTTACTTTGGCGCATTCAGGAGCGCTAGAGTAATCAGCTTATCCTCTTATACTTCTGGCAACGTTTGAAAAAAAAAAAAGGTGGAGTTTAAAAGTATTATGCTGTGTATGTGCAAGCACCGCGGAACCCAAACGTTGAGTGTTTGTTCGAGAAGCACGTGGGTGTTAGTTATTCGATTTGTTTACGCGCATATACTGCGGCACGTTTGGTCAATAGTAGCGGAGTACACAGACATGACAACCGCGCGGAAAGAATCGCAGGTGGGAACGCAAAAATACAGCGAAATGTAAGAACTGCGCGTCACGCATGACGTCCAAATGTTGAGACAATTAATACTTTTCTGACTGCCACATAACAAATTGCCGTGTTCGGCGAGGTAAGGGCGGGAGGCGGTGAGGTGCTTTGGAAGAGTCATACTTCATGGAAAGAATCGCTGACGTTTGGTTACTGTTTGATAAGGGTAGCAAAGTAGACAGGGCATTTAAGATTTCAGCGTTGCGTAAACTATGATGTGCAAACCTGTAGAGAGACAGCGGCAGAATATATTTTCTCTCCCCCCCTCTCTTTCTCTCTCTCTCTCACTTTCTACACTGCCTTATTCTTACGCTCCAGTGCTTTCGAACTATCGGGGTACCGTAAGCTGTCCTACTGGAAGGGCTGCATACAATGTCTAGCGCGCACGCCATCGCCCTGTTTCAGAGCCTCAAAGCACCGTGCGCCATCGAAGTTATAACGTCGCGCCATGTGCACTTACCCCCTAACGTTTACGCAACGTAGGCTCCACTAAAGATGCGAATGCCTGTTCTACGAACGGCGCTTCTATAGCCTAGCATTTATCTCTATAGGTCGCCGGAACTACTGCAGGCTGGAACATTTATTTCGCAGTTGTGTTGTCAGACAAAGCGGGAATATAGCTTAATCAGAAATTTTGCGTACTGCTAATTTTAGGGGCGGGCATAGTCTTCTATCCCCCCGTCCACGCCTAGCTCAGCAACTCATGCTAAAGAAGAGCGGCTTAAAAGCGACGCGCTCTGCGATCGGGTCCGCATGAATGCAGCTACACCGGGCGCCTGCGTCGGCTCGGCGAACAAGACCAAGGGCGCGTATGTGCGCTCAAGTTCGCCCAGCTCTCTTGACAACCGCCCACGATGACCCACAGAAAGCGGTGACCAAAGAACGAACGCACGACAGGCGGCGACAAAAGAAGCGGAACTAAACAAGCGCCACGGCATAAGGCCACCACAGAGCGAGTGAGAGGAGAAGGGGAGACCGTCATAATGCCCCGACCGGCAGCGTTACGCAACGACGACGCTCCTTCGCACGGGCCGCACACCGACTAAGCGCGCACTCAAACGGACCGTCAAGAAAGCAGCCCCGGTCTCCCTGGATTCGGACGCAGTTGGCAGCTGTGAGTCATCATCATTAGCGAGACCGAGAAAGCAGTCGTCGGCGGCTGGCCGCGCACTCGCCTACTAGGCGCCCGGCTGTTGTTTCCAGGGGACGCGATCACGGGCGATGGCTTTCCTTCAAGTCGCGATCGAAAAGGAAGAAAAACAAAAACAAAAAAAGAAGAGAGGAAATGTGCATAAGCTTCGCGCAAAGTAAAAGACCAGAGAGTGGCATGTGTGCCGTGTCCAGTGATACGAGAAGCAACGCGATATACAGGTGCGAATGACAAAGTGGTGAGGCCCCGAGAGTCCGACGCATTAGCCAGAGAATGCCTTTTAGCGCCTTCTTAGGACTCCTTGTCAAGCAACGTTTCTCCTCTCCGGCCACCATTCTAACAACACAAATCAGAAGCGACAAACCATTCACTTGAGTGCCTCATAGGGGCACTCGAACTTCGGAGTTCCGTTTACCTTGTGTATTTACTTGGGGTTAACTTTGCTACGCCCAATATTAATGAGAACTAACAAATAATCATGCGAAGAAAAATATAAGGGATATTATTTGTAGTAACTGGGCCCTTACTGTGGCATAAATGATGAGAAAATATTCTATTAGTTCTCACGTTTCTTCTGTTAGCCTCAAGTATGTCACTTCTAATTAATGTCGTGTCTGACAAAAACAAAATACTTCTGGGGTTCGAAGTGCAAAATGAAAATACGCTTCGATAGAAGACAGGAGTCAGGGGAAGATGGACGCTTGTCAAGAAACATTTATAAGCGGGCCGTGTGCAGCGAAGGCGACGTTTCAAGAAGCGACTGCAACTCAAGTTCAAGTTGCAGCCTTCAAGAACACAAGTCCTCCAGTCGAAACGTAGCATACAACGCCCACTGCCCGTTTACGAATTTTTCGCCAATATGATTTCGAGGAACGCCGCAGCGGTGGGCTCCGTAAAATTTCGACCACCTAGGGTTCTTTCATGTGTTCCTAAATATGTGACATGTAATTTTGACCAGCTGGGTCGACCTATATTGCATTTTTAGGGGCGAAGCTCCTTAGGGCGTGGGCTGTGCGTCCCCTGTATGTAGCCACCTCTAGTTTAGTTCTTGCAGTGTTCACTAGATGGCGGTACCGTCTCCTGTATGTAGCCACCTCTAGTTTAGTTCTTGCAGTGTTCACTAGATGGCAGTACCGTCTCCTGTATGTAGCCACCTCTCGTTTAGTTCTTGTAGTGTTTACTAGATGGTGGTACTTGTAGCTGATGATGAAAAGATGCAAGATGTTATAAACTAGAAAGCGGTACTTGTAGTTTATGAAAGACGCGAGATCTTATAAAGTAGGAATGATGTCACATATGGCGCGTGTCATTGGTTGAAGGCAATCGTTCGATTTAGTGCGGCGACGTACGCTAGGGGGAGCGATGTAATAAAATCGAGTGCGCAAAATGTACAGAGGATTCATGGTTTACCAGGTTTACCTCCAGAGCTTCGCCCACTCATCATCATTCACTTCGTGGATATGGCGGAATTTTTTTCCCCTTGACTGATAGTACCGACGCCACGACTGGGATCGATACACGCCTTTCGTTCCAGCAGTTGAGCACCGTAATAAGCGCTGTTTCACCGCACTTGTCATTACAAGAACCCACTGACAGGCATATAGGTTTCTGGTGAAAGTTTTACGCTAGTGCTACATTACATACATTCGTCTACCTAATAATTTCAGCACAGTTTTATTTTATAATGACTCTACATTTGACTGATATATACAGGAACTTGATCCAATAACTAAAACCAAAAATGTCTATCTCCATGGAGACTATACGCATGATGGAATAAATAAATTTGCTCAGTTGTTTCAAGTACTTCAATTTTTATGAAATAAAAGCCCTGCACTCTTGATCTAAGTATTAGCTTTTGTCAAGAATTGTTGACGTTACCTCCAGAGAAACCAGCTAAGATGTTCAAGTACTTATCGTAAAACCAGGAATATGATGACGACCTCCTTTGTACTCAATGTTCCGACTGGATTGACATGAACACAATTAGAAAATTAAGCTTCCGATGAATTTATCAGTGAACTGCGCAGAAAAATGAGGTCAATAAGGTTGTCATGCTTCTACACGACAGTTTCCTGACATTTCTATGCGAACGACTCCATATGAACAATTTCACGAGTCAAATCATTCACGCCGTAATTTTGAATGCAAAGCATTTCTTAGCGAACTTCGGCGACTTGCGTATCTATCTATCTATCTATCTATCTATCTATCTATCTATCTATCTATCTATCTATCTATCTATCTATCTATCTATCTATCTATCTATCTGTCTATCTATCTATCTATCTATCTATCTATCTATCTATCTATCTATCTATCTATCTATCTATCTATCTATCTATCTATCTATCTATCTATCTATCTATCTGTCTGTCTGTCTGTCTGTCTGTCTGTCTGTCTGTCTGTCTGTCTGTCTGTCTGTCTGTCTGTCTGTCTGTCGGTCTATCTATCTATCTATCTATCTATCTATCTATCTATCTATCTATCTATCTATCTATCTATTCTATCTATCTATCTATCTATCTATCTATCTATCTATCTATCTATCTATCTATCTATCTATCTATCTATCTATCTATCTATCTATCTATCTATCTATCTATCTATCTATCTATCTATCTATCTATCTATCTATCTATCTATCTATCTATCTATCTATCTATCTATCTATCTATCTATCTATCTATCTATCTATCTATCAAGCCAGCAAGGACTTTTAGCTCTCCTGGCCGACAGATAAACAGACAGATAAATAGACCAAAATTTTTGCGTCGAAGGTTCCCAAGAAAGACCATCGTCTTTGAACCTCTGAAAGGCCACTCTTCTAGCTTTCGCTGTGACTGTGCTGCGCGTTCCGCACAGACTTGGCGTTTTTTTTTTTTAGGGGCGAAGCTCCTTATAGTGGCACCCGTTCGTCCTTCGCAGCCGTCGTAGTAGTGTGTAACAAGTATAACATTTTGACCTCCAAGGTGGTGCCGGTGAGAGATTTCTTCTGTCCGCTGTTGAACAGTAAAATATAGTGCTCAATGTACATGCCAATGGCTGCTAAGGGGGAATGAGAGACAGGAGAATCCGGCTTTCAGTTAACGCGCACGCTGCGAATTTTTTATTGTTCAACAACGCACAGAAGACAAGAAAGGGTTGCTACGTTATACTCGCTGGGCGTAATCTCCTAGGTTTTAGAAAGGTTTAGCGAGCGGTGGGCCCAAGGAGGATTAAAGAAAATTGATTAAACAAAATTTTTTTTCAATCCTCCTTGGTTGGGCCGCAGTGCATGAATACAGTGAACTAGTATATACCATGAACTCTAGGTGGTCAAAGGTGGGAGGTAGACACGAAGCGCAAGCCGTAATAAAGTGCGCGTGTGCCTCCTCTCGTTCAGTCCTTGGAATGTCCGCTGGATGGCGGTGCTTCTATATGAGGAATATATGATGAAAAGATGCAAAATAGTGGTACTTGGCGTGAACAGGTGGACGAACGGACACACAGACAGATGCATGGACGGACGCAGGAGCGGATGCATGGACGAAATCAGGGACGGACGCACAGATGAACGTACGTACGCACGAACAGACGCACGCACGGACGGGCGGATGGACGCACAGGCAGGCGGCCACACAGACGCACGTATGAATGGACGGAAGCAAGAACGAATGGACGGACGGATGCTTCGCCCCACTACCCATCATTCACTCCGTGGATATGCTGCCATTTTTTTAACGCTTAGTAATCTGCGCACACGAACGGGTGTATGCGTGCGTGCGTGTTTTGTGTTTATGAGTGGATATATCATGTTCATCTGCCAGCCCCTGCATGTCAGGCGAATAGCCTGGCTAGCATCGCCAGGCTTTCATGAAAACATCTCTCTCTCTCTCTCTCTCTCCTTCTTTCTCCGCGAGGGACAGAGAGGCAGCCTAATACGCGAACATTGCACAGCGCATGCCACTGTAGATCGTCAAGCCGAAAGTCGTGGATGCTTTATCAAACACTAAAACCGACTTTGGTTGCCAGCATCGCCATCAACACGAGTTATCCAAGATCAATCACGTGATAACGTCACCGTGTGGTGTGATTAGGGCATCACAGGTGGCCGACATGTGTGACGTCATAGCCTCGTAAGGACGTTATTACACGAGAGAGTCGCTTGGTTAGACGTGGGCCTACCTCGCAGGCCGTGCCACAAAATTAGGTGTGGTACGGATGCCTTCCAAACGTGGAAGAAATGCAACCACGTGAGGATGCATGAAGCTTTCGGGGGAGGGAGGGTGTATCAATATAATCGACCGATAGATCTCGTCAAGCCTATGACTGGCTTTTTGTCTGACGTTCTCAACATCAGTTGTACGTCAAAATAAACTTGATTTGAGTTCTACCAAGGGGCGACGCCAGGGTTGCTTCACTGAGAGATGGCACCCACAAGTGAGTTCTTCCAACGGGGCAGGAAGGCGGATAACTCCCGAATTCTCTGTTCACTTTGTTAGCTATTGGGAAGCATGGGGGCCCGGCGAAAATTCTGGGAAAGGGGGAAGAGGGCTCAAGCCCCCCTTCCTTTCTTCAGTACTTTCGCTAGCACCGCTTCTGGTTCTATCTAGAGGATCCGGCGATACGAATTCGGTACGTTAAAGCTCCGCGAGAAGCAATCCATCTTGCAAGGAAAACTCATCACGCCTGATGACTCGGCTCGCCGCGCTTTCAAAGCGCCCCGTTGCATCTCTCTCGTCGTGCTGGAATGCACACCCGTAGTGGTTTCGCGGACACGACACGGCACGCCTCCGCCCAGTCTTTTGTGTATATCGAGCGAAACCCAGAAAGTGTTTAAACACGCCCTCCTGGGGGCCACCGCTGACCTTGGCTTCCATACACGCGTGCTTCCGTTGATGCGTAGAAGTGGAAACGCGAGTGCAACCCCGGCTGTGAGGGGCGTCATTAGCGGCTCCATTCTCCGTGGAGGACGGACCACGCCCCTTTTTTCGACGTTCGCTACACATCGGCGCTGCGCTTATGGCTCTCGCGTTCGGCAAGCCGTGACGTCCGGTGTATATACCCAAGCTTGCGGGTGTGGCGCCGCCCCACGGCGTCGAATTGAAGTGCTCGCTGGGTAAACAAGTTGAGAAGCCAAACAATCACATGGCAAGTGAGATAGAAGAAAAAGATGACAGAGTAACGAAAATATGCGGGGTTTTACGCCCCGCAATGCCGATTGATTATGAGAGACACCGTATAGTAGAGGGCTCTGGAAATTTTTACCATTTGGTGTTCTTTAACGTGCGCCGACATCAGACGGTAATGGGACCTATACTATTACGCCTCCATCGAAACGCGACTGCCACAGCCGGGATCGGACCCTCGACAATCACGTCGGCAGCCGAGCACCCTAGCCACTGATCGACCACGGCGGACAGAGAAGCCAGAGTAGCAAAGATTCAAGTCATAAGAACTTTCATTTCTTTTCGGCTTATGTCTATATTTTCTACCTTGTCTTTTCATTATGAGTTTCTCTCTCTTCCTCTCTTTAAATTCACGAGCTTTTGTTCTGTTACGACTTTGCTCTCGCCCTTCACAACATCGCCTTCCCCTTATGACTACCTTTCTAAAGTCAAATCCTTCTATTGCATTTTTTTACGACTTATCTATATTTTCTACCTTACCCTTTCTGTTCAAACAGTTTCTGGTAGCGACATTTCGTGGAATTTTGCTAAACTACCTGTTACGTTCACGTTCTCATTAAAACGGTAACGAAAAAAAAAAAGCCACACGTTGACAAGTAGGGTACGCTTCATTACTCCAATACTTGGTTAGCGTTCACTGCAGTTCAACTATCTTCCTCAAGACGGTGCCACCAACCAAACTGCAAATTTTTTTATTGTCGCAATGTCTGTACCAGTTTATCACCACGATTTGCATGCCCTACATTGTTTCTCGTAACCATGATTTTTAAATTATTCGTGTTACCTGTCACCACACTTATTAAAAATCCTTTTCTTCATATCTGACAACTTTAATGCCTTTCCCACCAGAATCTGCTTATCAGCAGCCGCAGAAAGGGGGTATGGGAGGGGGGGGGGGGAGTTGATGCCCGAAGATACAAAACCGCTCACGTTTTCTTTCATATCCAATAAGAAACAACTGCTCTTTAGCAGAAGCGAAGAAAGGGAAAGGCTACACGAGAAAACGGCGAGGCGTTAAAGCCAAGATAAACAGCACGACGTTTGTTCTCCTCTACGTCTGTTGACCTTGCCCACTCGGCATTTTTCGTGGCGAGAGAAATCACAGTTCTGATTAGCGATCGCAGCAAGCTGCGTTTCTTCGAAGACGAATACAAAAATTGACATGCTGGCTGGCGCGCTGTAGTCTGTGTCGCCCATACAACCAGCGGACGATTCTTGTGACGTTCGTGCGCCACCAGACAACCTCAACTGATTAAAAACCAATCCGGAACTCCTGCTGCATTATATATATATATATATATATATATATATATATATATATATATATATATATATATATATATATATATATATATATATATATATATCGCTTACTGTGGGTGGCTAAGGTTAAAGAAACAGATAAAGAAAGCAAGAAAAGCTGAGTCAGCTTGTCATATGAGGAATGACTCAAACCCCATAGGAAACACCCACGCGAACGAAAATACCGAAAGCGTGAAACCATGTCATCGTGGCAGAAGACCAAGGTCTCGACGCGCACGCCCCTGTCAGACAGGCTGACGTAACAAACACATGGAACGACAGTGCTAAGGATGTTCGAAGCAAACTGCGCAATCACTTCGAACGCTCAACTTTGACACGCGCGAAACAAAGGTGGGATCGAATTTCGCAGCGAATCGCGCATCGCATGACAAAGGGCGAGAAATGGTCGCGATAAAATCTACATAACAGACGACGTCTCTCTGACCCGTGCCTATTCACACGCCTCATTTGTGCTGTACAGAGACCAAACGTATTCGTGCTTATGATAAATGCAAGCTGATATACGTGTTTTTTTTAAACGCGAAGCATTTCTTAGCGAACTTCGGTGACTTTGAGCGTATCTATCTATCTATCTATCTATCTATCTATCTATCTATCTATCTATCTATCTATCTATCTATCTATCTATCTATCTATCTATCTATCTATCTATCTATCTATCTATCTATCTATCTATCTATCTATCTATCTATCTATCTATCTATCTATCTATCTATCTATCTATCTATCTATCTATCTATCTATCTATCTATCTATCTATCTATCTATCTATCTATCTAACCACTTATGTTCGAGTGCTCTCGTGGTCACCCCCTTAACTTGGCGTGAACTAAAATTAGCAAGGGAGGGTAAGATGGTTTGACGAATATGACCCGCTGGTCAAGACATGAATAATGTCACAATCCCGTCGCGAACGTTGTCAAACACTTCCCGCCAGACAGTGGCACATGCCCACGGGCGGGTATGTGCTGCTAGTATGCGGGTATGTGCCACAGGTGATTGACACCTATACCTACCCAGGAACGACGAGAACACACATGGGCAATTTTAACGCGTGAGCGTTAAAATACCTGACTTCGGTTGCGTCAACCCGACTAATTCGAAAAATAAATGTCAGGTTCCCAGCTCGAATCGAACCCAAGCGTTCTGCGTGGCAATAAGGCATTGTACCAGGGAGCTATGCCAGATCTCGGAACTACTTTTCAAATAGACGCTATTCTTGAAACGTCATTAGTTATTGCAGTGGTGCCTACCCAATTTTATAAACCTTACATATGTCTCTTTTGATACAGCCGTCACGTCGGGTTAACGTCAATTGTGGTTAGTTTCCATGCGCTGAAGTTGATTTATGTAGCACTGTCCAGGGTCAGCGTGCTCGCGAGCATCAGCGCTTCGTATCAGCTTCTGGTGGTACTAACACGCATGTTCTCATTGGCATCATTGCGCAAGTGCAAAAAAGTGGTTATATAAACACCTGCAACTCTTCAACATTTGTCTGTGCGTGCAACATTTGTACATAGATTTAGCGTCATTTGATGACGTGTCGCTCAATAAAAAAATTGCAACAAGTCGCCTTCCCTCCGCATGCTTCGCATAACGTCGATTACCAGGTACGTGGGACCCGCCGAATTTTTTATGCACAAATATTATTGGTGTACGTCTTGAAAAGTATTGCAACTAAGAAATCAGCCATTAAAATAATAATAGGTAGTATATTTACGATATAGGTGCTTCTTCACCATTCATTCAATATAGCGAATGATAGATAGATATGTGGGGTTTAACGTCCCAAAACCACTATATGATTATGAGAGACGCCGTAGTGGAGGGCTCCGGAAATTTAGACCACCTGGGGTTCTTTAACGTGCACCCAAGTCTGAGTACACGGGCCTACAACATTTCCGCCTCCATCGGAAATGCAGCCGCCGCAGCCGGGATTCGAACCCGCGCCCTGCGGAGCGAATGATAGATTTCCCATAGAACACACACGCTGATTAAGATAAATATAAACAGAAAGCAGGCTCACAGCTTTAGCTAAAGAAGCTCAACTTTCCCCAAACGATGAAATAAACAAACAAATAAAAAATACACATTCAGCTTTCGTTTTATGACAATAGAAGCCTTAATTTAGAGGAGATAGCACATGTCTAGTACTCGCGACCGACCTTATCAATGAGGTCGTAACTAAAGCTCGATTGGCGCTGCAAGCAGCGCGCCGAAGCTTGTTTCTCCACACTACGAACCTTTGTGAGGAGAAGCCCACTTCGTTCACTGCGTTCAAGAAAGAGTTTGTATATCAATGGTGCGATCGGTGCTGCTTTGCCAGTAGCAGGCGTAGCTACATGTGTGAACAATAGCATTATTAAGGAACAGTTGATACAATATAGGCAAACATGACACTGAAGCAGAGCAATTACCCTTTCCCATTCAACCAGCGTATATTAGCCAGATACACGCTTTCCAGGTAGCCTCCTTGCCTATATCCCTGTCTCTCTCTATGTCGTGTGCAAGCGTGATTCAAAACTGAGTTGTATTCATGACATTATTCTCCGTAGTTTCGGTCTGTGGTTCAGACTGACCAGGAGTCGCAAAAAGCTTGTGCAGAATGTCTAACAACCGCACAAGAGATCAAGACATAAACTTACGATTAGCAAAATATTTCACCACATATTAAACACACACACACACACACACACCCACACACACGCACACACACACACACACACACGCACACACACACACACGCACATACACACACACACACACACACACACACACACACACACACACGCACACACACCGTTCTCTTCCTTACACAGAACGCTACGCGAGTTATACACGTCACTGTCAGGTTGAGTGGGAAGCACGAAGATGGCATGTGATGATCATGCATGAGCAAGTTGGGGAATGTGGAGGAAGGTTAGTTGAAGCCAGCCGTATTGATTCTTTCTGTAGGAAGAAGAGGAGACGCATAGTCCGGTTAGGCCTGACATTCCTGCAAGCGGGACATCCCTCATTGAGCATTGCGTGGGAAGCCTGGCTTTAGAGGTTGGTGGCGCAAAAAATATATATAATAACGAAAGCGCGCTAACATTCACTGGATTACGTAAAGAGATTAAGCGCAGAGCTTACGTCTGGAAAGCCATTCACAGCGTTTCCAGTTCCATCGTATGAACGTCGGTGCTCCTCAACGATCCGCGGTAATTCCTTCGAGCAATTTCACGGGTGCTCCCGTTACCAACGAAATTGAAGTGCGGGATCAGTCAGCAGTTTTCAGCGACAGGGGAGGAATATCTGAAGTTAACTTGATGTTAATGATGACGGCACCGTTAGCGTGATTTGGCATAACTGATATTTATATAGGCTCATGTTTCACATGGTTTGAATATTACGATTGCTTTCTGGTACATCCAAGCATGCAATAATTTAGCAATGGGTTGGTACACACCGCCATATATACACTCATGCACGCTCGAAATTCATGTCATGCTCGTACAGAGCAAGGCAGAATCCCAACTTCCACATGGGGGCATTGATAGAGAGCAGCGGCAAACTGGTCTTGGTGGCTTGCTTTTTGGTTTGTGCACGCAGGTACCCTAGTGCGACATACTAAAATCTACAAAGAAATACGTTTTCGAGTGTATCCACAAGCCGACAAAATGTAGTGCTACGTCAGTTTCCCGGCGCAGTGCACAAGCACGCGTTAGAGAACCATTAGTGGTCAAGAGCCCGATAGAGGGTCCTTGATCCAAGTTACTGTTAAACCCGACAGTGAAAACTCGAGAAGATATTGCTTCTTTTCTGGAGAACGCATCTCTCGTCCAGTTCAACGCCCAAACTTCCAGTTTTTACCCCCCTTTGCAACGCCACACACTCCTTTGCCCGTAGCTATCTATTTTTCATACCCCCATTACGTTTCCCAAAAACAGGGTAAGCAACCTGCTCGGCTTTTTCATTCTCTCTTTCTCTCAGTGGCTCGACGAAAAATCACGAAGGAACTGGCGTAAGCTTCCCTGGTCACTGCAGTAAAGACACCGACCCATCGACCACTGGTAGAGCTACAGAACCAACTATTCTGCTCGTGTACTTTTTGTCATCAGTCCGGTGGAATTTCGGCCGGCTATAGCACTGAGCTTAGAGAAGCAGCCACGTTGGAACACCAACGTGGTGGAGACGCCAACTTCCTCATGTCACGTTAGCGCTCTCAGTACATCGCATGCTCGTGTCCTTCACTATTGAAGCAACGCATGCCCAATAACGCCACAGCAACGTCTTCCTCTCAATAAAGAATGTTGATAGAGGCGTCATTATACTGACAGTACGTATTCTAAGCCGCCATGTTGGAGTCACATTGTACGTCCTTGACGCCACGTGCAGGCGATCAATTACATGGACACGCCCGACAACCACCATTAAATTATAAACGATGTGCCTATATGGTACAAGCAATGCGTTATAGAGGGCAAGTAAACACACACACACACACACACACACACACACACACACACACACACACACACACACACACACACACACACACACACACACACACACACACACACACACACACACACACACACACACACACACACACACACACACACACACACACACACACACACACACACACACACACACACACACACACACACACACACACATACACACACTTCCAAATGCGGGCTATGAGACCCAGCAAGTCAAACGCCCCTCTCCTGTAGCGCAAGAGAAGCTTGATTCTTATTTTTTTGTATTATACTCAATAACACATGAGACTTGCGATACATCTTGCCCCTATCGCTTCATGCTCGAACTCGAGGTCATCATTCTTGTAAGCAAAGACGCTCTCACTACCATAAGAGTATCGAATTCACTGTTAATCGAACCGCACGTTGCAAGCAACCCTCAACTCCTGGGTTTCAACTGCAGTCTATAGACGGAGCCGCGGTGTTTACAGGCAGGCGAGTCCTGAGACTTTTTTTCCCATAAAAATGGTACAAATATGTGTGGAAACACGAACTTTAAAAAAAAGCAAAAAATTATTAAAGATGGTAACAAGATATTTTCCGCTCCAAAGACGGCGGCCAACAAACGGAATGTCGATCAGTACATTTTTGAAAGAAGCGCGTATTAGGTTTCCGACAGCGCGTGGCACAACCACAGCGGTAAAGAAAAAAAAGAAGGTATGATTGAGCCTGTAAGGATGAATAGAGAAACTGACCCGCATTATACAGCTCAGTACACACACTCCCACCAGCCTTGACGGACTGTAGCACTCTATACGTCCCTTCGAATATCGTGTTTCCAGCGACTAGCACGGTGGCCACGAGGATTTTAACCTGCTGCTCCGCAAGGCTCTATTTTTTTATAAATATTGTACACAGACTTTTTGTTTATAACAGGGGAATGAGTTTCAGGAATCTGGTGTTCTTGCAGGATGTTCTCATGGGCGAGGGAAACATGTTTTCGCGCTAATGTTACCGAGACACTGTTGACGTTTTTGAATGGTTCGGGAGTATAGTTGCAGGGAGCACCAGGGCCGGTGAAATTTAGAATCATTTTACTTCTTTTATTATTGAGAACTAGAGGTAGTCAACATTTTCTACACGTACCCTCATTCAACGTATCACGAAAGTTTCATTATGCCACGTTGAACTGCAGAGACAGCAAGGCTTGTCATTAAACAACATAAAACTTCAGAATCGAATCCGCAATGTTGTATTCGTTTGCAGATGACCGTCAAAGCGGCGCCCCGGTATATATTTTGTACCAAGGTGGCTTTAAAATATAAATTACTCCGGGGCTGTAGCCTTCGCAGGCTAACACTACCATTATATCTAATAGGGCCAGTCGTGAAACCATGCTCCTGCATGCTATCACTGAACGCTGGTCGCCCTTCATATCTGTCCCTTCACTGTGATGACACAAACACAACGAAGCAGCTATAACATAACATCCAGTTGTTCAGGGCTAAAGCGTTGCCATTAGCTGATTCGCGATGCTTGACACAACATTTTGGTGGGACGCTCAAACCTAAAATAGCCGCAAGTGACCTGCCTGGAGAGTATAGAAATGAAATTCGAAGATAAGAAACAATGGGGAAACAAAAAACAAAAATAAATCTTGATAAGATAATAAGAAAGCATGTAAAGGGGAAATAAATAAAAATGGGCTAAAAAGCATTGAGCATCAAAGCTCTATGCTGACACCGCACAGTAGAAGAAAGAAAGAGACACTTAAGACCGACACGCCGAAACTGAACAAAAGGAAATGCTCAACAAACGCGAAGCTCAAGTTTGTTTCCCAACTGAAAGTCAAGATGACAAGATAAGCCTGGTCACGTTTAACGCTCCCTGTTTTCCGCCATGCGCTAACGTAGGTCGGTCCCGCTACAGTCGACTTCTACGTTTAGAATGTCATATACAAATGTGTTTCTTTGCTTCTCCTTTGAACGCGCGCAGATAAGCAGCATGCGGACTCTCGATTGTGACACTATACTGTGTATAAAGCCGATTCTGCGCGTGTGGCCTCGGCTGATTCGACGTGCCCGCTTCTTGGTCACGTAACGGGGCCACGACTGACCGGGGAAGCGTCGTGGAGTGCAATGCGGGTATACCCAGCCGACAAGGCACGTGGTTGGGGCCCCATGGCGAGACCGCGGGCACGAAATCGTCCGCACTGCGGACAACATCGTTGTTTACGCCAAGGGCTGCGCGCTCGACCCAGATACAGGGCGGTGTCTCTCATCGAGAGATGCGTATATATCTCGCCGAACAGCGCCCATAAACGAAGGCTTATTGGCGCTGCCGTTGGCTGTACACACCTAGACGAGAGGCGTAAATGTCGCACTTATCGCCGTATAGGAGCCCATCCGCGATTGGTTGAACGAGAATTTACGATGTAGACCCGACGGTATCTTTTTTTTTTCTTCCTTCGTGTTTCGTTTCTAAATGCTAATATGGTCCTTAGCACGCATTGAGCTCTGACTATGTCTCTTTACCCGGCTTTTATGGGAAGAATGAATGGAAGTGTAAGTTCAAAGAAAGCGAAAGGGAAAATAATTTTCACATTTGTTCAGATACTTAGTTCTTTTATTTATGTCGGTGATATGCATGTATGAGAAATATACGGAATCAATTTGTCGATTGTCACCTCCAAGAATTAGTCTGATGCAGCTTGAAACCGTGATGTCAAAAGATAGGCTAATTAGTTGTACGGGATTCAAGCAAGGCCCAACCTTTCAACACTACATGAGGGCAAAGGCCACGCTTGGCCGATGTCCTCTATAAAAAACGATATGTTAAAGCTATACGATAACGTTTATCAACAGCTTACGCACTATAGCATATAGTAATATGTAGAGTAGCTTACCAGATACTTAGTTATTTTTTATGTCGGTGATAAGCGTGTGTAAAAAATATACGGAGTCAATTTGTTTATTGTAACCTTCGAGAATTGCTCCAATGCAGCTTGAAACGGTGACGTTAAAGGATAAGCTAATTAGTTGCACGAGATTCAAGGCACAACCTCCCAACGCTACACGAGAGCAAAAACCGCGCTTGACTGATGTCCTCGATAAAAATCGATATATCAAATGTATACGATAACGTCCATCAACAGCTTAATACAGGGGAAATAAATGAACACGGTGATACAGGGTGACCATGGTGTTCTTTCAGTACTCCCTAGCCACTCGATTTTGTTCTCGCCTTCTGCGCTGTTTCACCGCTGAGATAAGCGAAACTTGCACGGACAAGGTTGAAAAGATGGAGAGGGAAAAAAGATGGCGCCTTTCGATTACTTCCTTTCGGTGCTTATCGCTCGTTGCCATCTTTAGCGAGCGTTATCTGTCCACTGACCCAGTGCTCGACTTGCCATATAGAGGCCGAACAGGTCCAAAGGCGCATTAGTGCTTGCGCGGGGCAAGTTGCGCGGTCGCGACTGGCCGGTCAATTTAATCGCGTAGGCCCAGTGGGGGAGGCGAAGGACAACGCCAGGCTCAGGCGGGTGGCATTTACGGAGGCAACCGCTAGATGGCGCCACTACTCGACAAATGGTCCGCTGAGTGCCTATGACTCGAAATGGCGCTCATTAGCGTTACGCTTTCCTTTTCTTGAAGATTCTTCTTTTCCGCTGGCAGAGCTAAACCAACGTTACGGGGTCACAGTGCTGTTACGACTCACTTAGTAAACGTGCAGGCTTGAGAAGTAATCTTCTTGAAGGCTTTCGTGCGCCCCTCCCCGTTTTTTCTATTCGTTGACTTCTCTTTATTTTTGTTTTTTTATTTTTTCGAAAGTGCACCCTTATGCGCAACGATGTTTTATTCGAAAATATACATGGAAGCTTACTTCCATTTTGGCCATCTCCCGACTTAGTACGCTAGTTGGCGTCGTCAGAGGCACTGGCGTAACCAGGGTTGGGGGGGGAGGTAGGATTTAGGGGTGATGAAATTGTAGTTAAGTCGAACTAAGTACGCGTTCAGTGATACGCGTCTGTCATTGTTGCGACGGAAACTTGGAAGCTCGTTTACGTAATAGTTCATTCCAGCAGTATAACACTTATCTCGAACAATCTCGTGGCCCCAAAATAGACATTCTTTTGAAATGTGGCACTTACGCAATCTGCATTCAGGCTATGGGCAGTGAAACTCGGGAAGACGACTCAATTTTAAGTAGTCAGTGTATTAGGTTTCCTGAAAACATTGCTAGCATGACGCATACGTCAATAAAGTGCCTTGGCAACGCCAGTGTACCGTATGATAAGTCGGTATCACCGCAGTGCAAGCAGATGAAATAAATGACCACTGTCCAGAGTTTCATCTCGGAATGCGACGCGAAAAGGGAGCTTCGAAAACACGTACTGAGAATGCTTGAAAAAAACACACAAAAAACATGGGTCACTCATATAACGATTCTCCTGACATCCTGAGGGCTTGTCAAAATGCGGTTTAACAGGTTGTCACAATTAATACTGATGTGCAGTGGGAGGCCGGGCTGCTCAGCATATATCCAGAGTAACAGCTCTGGGCAATCCAACGAGCCGAGGACACCGCCAGGGTTCAAAAGACGCTTGTAATAGGCAAATCTTGTGAGATTGAATTCCACTAAAGCGCGTGAGAGATATCAGTAAATAACCGAATATTACTACACGCTTTCCAATGCTGCCGTATACGTTTCAGTATCTAAAAAATAAAAAAAAATAAACGCCAGGCCTGCATGGAACACGCAGCGCAGCAACAGCGAAAGCTGCAGAGAAGCGACCTTTCTATAGAGCACCATGTCTTGGGGCAACTACTGCAAGTAATCTCGCAAGGTATGTACTATGTCACGAATCATAATTTTGCGAAGCAGGAAAGTAGCCGATGGGCCGTTATTGTTCATGATTCCACGGATAAGCGAGGCGCCCACAAGGCGTCTGTTTAGAAAAAAGTTCATTTACACTATGTACAAAAAATCATAACTTTCCAGCAATGAGAGGCACATAGACATCGGCACATCTGTGTGCCCCGACAAACACCCTCATGTTGTAGTGAGCACATCATTACTCCAATATAGATGACATATGTGGAATGCGTACAAACGAACGCAATGGGATGTCTGCAAGGCATTTTGATTTGTTGGTGCTGTGGCTGATGAGGATGACAAATTACGGCTGATTTTGTGATGTATCAGAACTGTCAGTCTAACATTTATTATTTAGCTATTACACTGTAATGATTTAACCTTCAGAAGAATTTCATATAACGAGTACACCTCAGATATTCAACGAATTTTTATTATTTCTCTTCTTTCCCCCCCTTTTTTACACTGTGCCAAATTAATTTCACAATCAAAACAAAGTAATCCTATTCCCCTAGCCTGGAAAATCTAAAGGTATTGACTTCCATTAACCACCGGCTTCATGGCCAATCCCCCTTAGTGGGTGAGAGCCACAACAGAAAGAATCAAGCAAGCAAGCAAGCTTTAAACCCTTCACTGGTTACAATATTGCATTTTGTGCTATTTGGTTGCTCTGTTATTATGTCACGACATATGATACGTGAATACTTGGGCGACGTGACGCCTGCATGTAGGCTCTTTTTACCAATCAGTTTCAAACGTCATCGTGGCTGTGAGGGAGAATACTCAAATGCGACTCATAAGGATCAGGTTGAAATCTCACACGATTGTGAATTTTCTTTTTTGTGCGTGCGCAATAGTGGTTATTGCCACGGGCGACAGACTATATACCTGGACACCAAAATCGGCTGTCATTCTAGTCTCATAACAGCTTTGACTGTATACGAAGTCATGATGGTTTTCATATATTCTATTTTAAAGAAAATACTATGCACATATTCAGTTACAAAGATATACACTTGGACAGGTTTAGTTATATCGCGATAAAAAAGCAATTAAGGCAGCTTCACACACTACCGGTGCCAAACATGAAGAAAGTGTGGAAGCTAAGCATATGCAGCCTTCTTTGTTTCGCGTCTTCTTCTACTTTCTTTTTCTCCTTTCCCGTTTTTTGTCTTTTTTACATACTTACATCTATTTTTCCTCTCTCTTTATCTATTTATTACCCTTTCTTGTTCTTTCATTTTTTTGTTACTTCCTTTCTCTATTTTTCTATTTTTATGCGTAGTTTTGCCTACGTTGGGCCAAGCATGCTGTTTATTTATTTATTTTTTTGCTGTTGATGATAAGTGATCATTATAAAGCGCTCGAAAAACAAGCGGAAGAAGGCTTCTTGGCACGGGCACGGGCTAAATATGCCACACATGGAGCATGGCGCCTAAGCCACGTGGACAGGGCACGATATATCATGCGGCAGCGGGACCCCCTCGAAGTGCTTCGCATTTAACAAAATAAACAAAAAAAAATGCGGGAGGTGTAGCACCTGCACGCTCCGGTGTTTGCATTCCTTGCCGAGCGCTTGTGACCTGGCTGGCAATGAAAAACACATCTCCAGTATGTTTTCATCACCACCAAGATAAGAGCGCAAAGCAAACAGCAGATCCCTGACGCGCCGCTGTTATCGCCCCCGTGCATCTTGCCTAACGGCGGCACAACATTTAGAAAGAGACGCTCTTTCGTATTCCGGAGGTCATAATTCTCCAGTTTAGAGAGTTTTTACAGAGCTCCCTGCAATCGAAGACAGCTAGCGGCATGGACAGTCGCTTCACTGTACGCGCCGAATTGGCGCATTTACATACATTGCATGGAATCAGAGTAATGCGTATTAATGAATACGTCACTCTTAAAGCTTTTAAATACGTGTCCAGCTCGCTCGACGAGAGAAACTGGTCACTGAGCGCCGTGGATATTGCCAAATATTGCGCCCGCGCGGACACGGCGTTGTCGACACAGGGGAGCACTGGAGCCCGCCTGTTTGCATTTACAAGGCACTGCATGCACTTCAGTCCAAAAAACGGCAAACGCGACCATATATGGTATATAGCCTTACGGTATATATGGGTATATGGCCATACACAAAGGGTATATATGGCCACATATGGCCATATGTACCCTTTGTGTATGGCCGCATACACATATATACCATATATATGTGTATGCGGCCATACACAAAGGGTATATATGGCCATATATGGCCATATGTACTCTTTGGTCCAATGAATTGTGACAGTGCACAGAGAGCGCTATCCTTTAATTTCTTTCTTATCTCGCTTTATTTGACTTGTGCACCCTTAGAATGATGCATTAGATCAACCCAAACGAAGCGCGAAAGCCCTCATGGGAACTGCGCTCGCAATAGTGTACAGGGTCGTACGGCCGGGCTCTCGTGTAAACACGAACTTGCAGTCCTTTAATGAGCACCAGAGCAGCAAGAAACAGTACACAAAATTAAATTGAGTGAGCAGCCACGTCGAGTTAAGAGTGTGCGCGGAAATAGCTGCAAGTTCCGCCTGTACAAGAAGTTACACGCTTACAAAACGACTGCAGTGGCGTGCGAATAGGTCATTGTCGATGGAATAACGCCTGCGCTAACGTATCAGATCAAGAGCATAAAAAAAGAGAACTAAAAAGTAAGACGCTTTATGCTGGCTTATTCTAACGACTGTATAGAGTACGTGAAGGAAGCCACGACGCTATAGGCACGCGTGGACAAGGGGGGGGGGGGGCTGCTTTATACGTTTACGCAGTCGGACTTGTGTCATAATTATTTAAAATGCTCACTTGTGGTCATGTAGCGTTTTAACCATAAAGGTGGCAGATGACCACCGCTGTCACATTTCAAAAACTGTTTACTTTCCTACATTTTTTACTAACCTCTGCAATTTCTTTTATTCACTCTTTTTTTTCATTACCTTTGAACATTGCCAGAGCAAGCTTGGAAAAGGAAAAAGATCGTCTCAGCAAAATTTTCTCTCTGTGTTTATTTGCGCTGAACACCATGTCGACACCACGCTCATTAGAAAAAGAAGAAGGAATCAAGAAATCGTGGGAAGTAAGCAGCTTGCAAGTGCGCACTCCGTGTGGTTTGGGTAGTCACGCCTATGAATGCGGTTATCGTGCAATGACAGCGCCGCTACCCGAAACATTGCGTAACCGAGCAGAACTCGTTGCCGCGCTAGTTACGGTACGAGCTTTGAATAAACTATAAACGCCCAACCAGGAAACAAAAGGCAGAAGAAACAGAAGCAGCGTACTTTTCTCTCCTTCTCTCTTTCCCCTTATCGTAGTGGTTCATCATTCGTTTTAGTTAGAGTCACATAGCCGACTGCCCTCGGATGCGTATATTCACGTGCACGGTGCTGTTGTGTGTTTGTGCAAGTGTACGTGCGTGTGCGTTTGTGAGTACGTGTATTACGCACGCAAAGACATAGTGTGGCAAAAGAGCACCATAACATTAGCAGACGACTCTGAATGTATTTTTATTTTTTAAACAATGAAATAAATACTCATGATGTGTGCAAGAAGGCTAAGTGCAAAGGCGTAAATGGGGCTCTACAGAAAAAGCAGACTAAGTTGCATAAATACATAGAATAACATTCTTGAATATGATGACTGCCGTGCCTGCAATACTGTTACCACGCATGTCACCATATCTGCAGTATTTAATGTGGCGGGGAGTACATATGCTTGAGCCCGTTTGTAACCTATAGTTACATTTTCACCGCGCAGAACAGAGGACATAAGTAATTCACATGGGCGTAGCGCTATCTTCTGACGTGTTGTTCAGCTCTGAATCAACGGCACTTCTGTAAAAAATGCAGTGCTGGTACTTAGTTTTGGAATATCGGAAGCTTATTTACGCACTGTTCATTCCCATAGTATCTCACGTGTCTACAACAAAGTACAGGCAAAAATTGAAGCGCTTGCTGTTTGAGTCTGGAAGAAGCTTCGCACTGCACCCTTCCTTACATGAATACCGGGAAGGGGAGGGTAAGTAAGGAAGTGGGAGTGACACTCTGACCATGGCCTCTTAGACCATGGCCAGCCATCTCGGAGGCCATCCTCTGACAGACCTCTCTCCCTACAGGCTTCACGCCGAGGAAAGGGGAGCAACTTTCCATCTTTACCTCCCGGAATGCCAGAAAAAAAAATGGAGGCCGTTGGAAGTAGCATGTCATCGCTTCAATTTGTTCGCATCAATTCTGAAGTTTGTTTCGATTTCAGAATCGATCACTGGAGTTGAGGAAGCGGACGATGCGACAAAACTTTGCCCGCTTTACCTAAGCACGTCTATGCATCCCCCTCCCCCTCCTTTCCTATGTATTAGAAGAGTATCAAGTTGTGGTTATTGCTTTGCCATTAATCGTACACTGATTATTGTTGTGGTTCTTCTTGATATCCATGCACTTACTGTCACGCGCAATGTGCTTCTGCATCTAGGTGCATAAGGTCACGTCGTTCTGCGTACTTGTCTACGTCTTTCAGGAACGAACGCTCATGAGTAATGATTCCGCGGGTAGCTGAAGTCGCTGTTTCCATCTGAATTATAATAGCGCCTAGCACACACCCGGCGGCACACTTACGATGAGCGGACGCTTTCGCAATTGTGCAGCCTCGGCACAAGAGTTGCACTTGGCGTTCCAGGAATTCGCGGCGTCTGACTCAGGCGCCAAGTGCGCGCGCACGCATCTTCACGCATGGCGTTGTAGGCTGGGATATTTCATTAGGGAGAACTGCACAAATTAATGAGCTATTTCAGCGACCCCACATGGTTCTCTAAAGAAGAAATAAAATAACGAAAATAAAAAAAAAGGAAAACTCTCATGATCGCTTCAATGAGAGAAAACGACGACTAAGGGCCGGGACTTGGAGCGCCGCTCATTGCGAATGACTCAGCAATCGTCGCTGTTCTATTGCGGAAAATTGCTAGGAACAACGTGAGTATTTATTTATTTATTTATTTATTTGCATACACAGATACACAAGGATACAGAGAAAAGAGGGAGAGAGCGAGCTGGCAACTGCCACCTGGAGGGGCACAACAGACAAAGAGAATACATTCAGAGATGTTTTCACGTGCCACAACCGCGATACAATTTAAACCACCCCGCACAAAGAAGGAAACTTTATTACCGAGTTTCAATTTATAACAACAGAGAGATGAGCTAGTAAGTAGGTTTTTGTCCTTGAAAAAAAAAAAGAGTCAAGTTTGGAGTAGCAGTAACAAGCTTAAAGGACAAGCGAAGCTTGGTGGGCTTCCTTGTTCCGCAATTTTTTTTGCGTTTATTTCTACTTGTCTCTGTTTCTTGCATGGTTTTTTTCTTTGTGTTTGTTGTTGTACATGTTGCTTTCTATTTCTTTCTTTCGATCTCTCTCTCGTTTTTTTTTATATTTCTCTCGCTATTTGTTTTCCTCTCTGTCTTACTCTGTATTTTTTTCTTAGCTGCTTTCTGTCTCTTTCTCTTTTTATATCCCGTGTTTCACATGCAACACTTCGCCGAGCAGAGTTTCTCGCAGTACTCGGTCGGTAGTGAGACTTGTCCAATCCCTGTGGCGCAGACTCCACGGTAATTATCAGAGCACATCCTCAGGACCCTAATAAAGCCCTCCCTACCATACCAATGCCTTTTTACGGCTGACTTAGGGAGCTCTACTGTTAAAAGACAAAGCGTGTTAACTTGAGATAAGTGAAGATAACACAAACGCTGTTTGTGGTCTCTATAGACTTCTCTCTCGAATCCGTGTGTACAGTGTTACCCGCCCTGTCCTTCTAACTTTGAGTTTTAGCGCGCTTGGCTTCTTTTTAAGGCACCTAAACATAAAAGCACCTAAATACACGTGCCCCATATGAATGCGGCAGCAGTCGCCACCGGAGCTGAAATCTGCGTAGTGCAGCGTTTAGCAGCACTACGCTTCAACCGCTAAGCTCAACGGGCCGAAGAGGTCTATTTTCTTGTATAGTCAATGAAGGCTCAGTCCCAGAGGCCTGAGTAACGTGCGACTGCATTGCACGTAATGAACACCGGGTGGTCGAACTCAGCCGGAGCTTTCCATTACGACATCTCTCGTAGCATCAGTTGCTTATGAACGTTAAACCCCGTAGACCAACTAATCACATATATATCAATTAACCCTAAATAACGTGTGTGTGCTGGTAACAACGAGGCGACATTCTGTTCTTGGAAGTCATATCGAGAAATGATTGCAGTACAGCTCTCTCTCTCTCTCGATATATATATATATAGCATCTGCATCCTCTAATCCTCTACATCTCTCTCTCTCTCTTTCTTAGGAGCGCGTACACACGGATTCGCTTTCCGCAGCGCCCCACCTTTCGGTGTGCATCCACGTCGTGTTTTGAGCAGTCGCCGTCGAGCCAGAAAATGACCACATACAAGTCCGTTTCGTAAGAATCCCTGGGGACATGCGTGTGTCATGATACATGGCGGCAGGGTAATAGGAATCGGAGGCTGTGTACATGCGGTGTGCTGGGTAGCTGTGGCCTTGTACGAGCAGGGGCCTTGTACGAACGAAGACGAAAGGGAAAAAAAAATTACGCACGCAGGCATCACGTGGACGTACACACAAAATGTGTAGTTTTTCTTTGTTTTTATATTGCTCAGCTAGAGTCGTCGTCGACCCGAAATACCCCTGCATTCGCGGCGTCCCGTTAATATTCCTTTTCCCCACGTCGCGGAGTCGGGCGGGAAACAGATTGCAATATGCTCGCGTGGGATGTGATTCATGGCGAGTAGCGTGTGCCTGCTGTTTCCCGAAGGATGGCGCACAAAATATTGCGCTCACTATTCTGTTCTCACGATGAATAAACAAACAAAAAAAAGAATTAGGCGCGACGCGGTATAAAAGACCGCATCGGATACGCCACATCGTTCCCGTTTCCGACCGTCGGGGAGGACGTCCCAGATTGTGATTGCATGCTTTACTTGGACGACCGATGTTGAAAACATCTCTTGTTACACGCTTCTTAAGTGCATAGTCGGATTCCTCGTCTATACGAAATGGAAAGGTGATTTGGAAAGCCACTCGCCGTGGGCTGAAGGAACACCGCTCAATGCGCACGCAAGCGCTCCAGCTTTCGTGCACGTCGGGAACGAGTGTCCCTTCCGAAAGAATCGGGAATGATGAATTACGCGAAGAGTTGCCCGAACCCTCGACCGAACTTGAGCGCTTTCGAGATTGCCGACGTCGGACGAAGTTATATTGATTAGAATTACCATCGTAATGGGGCAGTCATCCTCAACTGTAACGCAAAACGGGAGATCTTTTTGGGGCGTCTTTCTGCCATGCAACATTTCGATGAATTTTCTGTACATTGCAATTGAAATTCTAACAACTGTAAAGTGAGATCGCCAAAGTCAATATTTATTTTTTTATTCTGAGCGAGAAGTTCTGGAAGAATGATTAAAAGGCACGAAAGTGCATAAAAATAAGAAAAGCGATGCGAATAACGCGAAAAAAAATGGTTTTCTTGAACCTGAGATCCGGCAACCGGCACTTCATGTTTCGCCCTTTGTCAGAGCGACAAAACATCGCGCGCAAACCCGAGAAAAGTGCAGGTCCAACGTAGAGCGGTAATATTTGGTATGCATTCGCCGAAGCCACGTCGAATTCAATCTAATTACCTCTGACCCCAACGGAATTAATTTGCCTCTTTCGGCTTCTTTCTTTGACAGAACTAAAAATTCCGATAGATCGAAACCACGTTTAACACCTGAAATTCAGAATTCACAATGTTATATGACCATAGAATTGTTAGAACTGAAATATTTTGTTACATCGAGGACTTGGTCATGTTGCAGTTCGTTATATCGAGGTTTAACAATGGTTCCTTTGAATACTGAGCTGACACGCAGAGCGGGCGAAGCTGTCTGTTCGGCAACAGTGAGTACAGCGTGTTTCGCGCACGGGAGGCCATTATGACTATGCGCGGTGGTTCAAAGAAGCTACCTCGCTGCAAAGCTGCATATCCTCGGAAAAATACACAAATTAACGCCAAAGAGAAGGAAAAACGCGCCATCACTTGTTTCCTGGAAAGGTGCGCCACACCCATGCAATCGACGAGCCACACATTCCAACAACTCAAAGCTTCTCTGTGTTACGCTTCCTTGTCGTCGAAGGTGAGCTTGCTGACGCACCTGATTCGTAAGTTGAGCTATATAGAGACAGCTGTTACGCTGAGCTATCGCCAGGTAAGCTTTCAAACTTCTGAACGTCATGTTCACGGCACTGCGAGCTAACGTTGAAGGTGCTGATATAATAAATGGCCGACAATATTTCGAAGTTTCGTAAAGTACCGTAAGTGAAGTCACCGTTGTGCGCTGTCAAACAAAGCTGTCACGCTTCTAGTGTACGAGCCGCCCCCTATTTATTTCAATTTTCAATTTCAGTTTATTTTCAGCATCAAAATACAGCGTACAGTTATGTTGTGGGCAGTGGACAAAAAAAGTTTCGAAAATGGGCTTGAAAGCGTCCACTGACCATAACATTTGACAGACAGCAAGCAGTACGTATCAGGCAACATAATACAGTACAGCAGTGTAAATAAAAAAAACAATACACAAAAAGAAATTAAATATTACAAAGTTACACAAAGCAGTGTTTTTACAAAAACGAAAACGTAGTCATCATACAGCAAGTGTTGAATGAAGTCACTAACCTAAATATTTCATGCAATACGTTTTTTTAAAGAAACCCACATAGCGTAGGAAGGACACAGAAGGTATCTTGACAAACAGCGTGCGTCGAATTGCGTTGTCGGATACGTGTACTTCGCCTACATCAGAACGCTTGCCATGCGAGTACTTCGTCCACATCAGAACCGCCTGTCCTGCACTCTAAGCACAGTACTACAAAGACAACATTGACTGGCCCGTCTATTCATGTCACACAGTTGCTCCGGTTTTCCTGGACGATATGGAGGTGAATTACACTCACCTTCCGCACAAGCTATTGTGCGTTGACAAGTTGTGATGCCCCTTAGGTGAAAAGACGCGAATGAAGATCTTATGAGAGAAAAAAGATCCACGGCTCCATCTTGAACCGTGGATGTTAGGTAGGACGCGGACGCTCACTGCCAAGCTAGGTTTGTCATCGAAAGCCGCGCGGATCGCAATCAAATTTTCGGCACCAGTTCTCCACCAGAAAAGGGCATGCATCCTCTCTCTCTCCCTCTCTCTCTTTCTCTTGTGCGCATGCTCATTATGCTGCCCCGTCCACACCTCATGTTGTTTCCGCCTTTAACGTGCTGGTTATATTACGTCATGCATCCTCATCAGGTTAGCTCAATTCGCCACGCTTGTCGCGATTGCATGCAAACGTCCGCTCGCAAGTAAAGTGACCAAGAAAGAGGGTACGGTAAAATGACACTCTGTAATGCTCACAGTTCTTTATTCAGGTGAAAGCCCACATACACGATCCTCATATAAGCTGACAATTTTCGGAGCTAGGAGACACGACTCACGTGTCGATACAATGTGACCCGACACATGACCCACTAAAATCAAATGTGAACGCATGTGCGACCAGTGCTACGCCATTGCATGTATCTTTCGCGCAATGGGGACTTTTGATATAATCACGGTGAAAGTTGTATCTCTCTAATTTCGTGCCAGAACAGCGTTTGTATGCCAGCGCCACTTAACAAATTTTCGGTAATTTCGTTTGCAAGCTGGCTCTGTAAAAGTATAAACTTATCCAGTATCCAGCTTAAACTTGGCTGCGTGGCAACTATCGGTCATAGCCCCTTTTTGCCGAGAAACAAATACATAGGCCCTATAGCAGAATCCTTCAAAATCAGTGTCTCCCGGTGAAATAATAATAATAGCTCCATGGATGATGGGCGCCCATACCACGACATGATTACGACTTAAGCAGTGGGGGAGGTCCAGAAATTCACATTACCTGTTGTTTTGTAGTGTGTACTAACATCTCCCAGTTAAGCGGCCCCTCCAACTTTTCGCTTCTATCGAATGTGACTGCCATGGTTGCGATCGAACCAGCGACCTTCGAGTAAGCAGAGAGAGAGAGAGAGAGAGAGAGAGAGAGAGAATTTATTAGAAGGCAGAGAGGTCGGCCTGAGCTAGTTCGCTCTAACCTGCTACTCTACACAGGGGGTAAGGGAAAGGGGAAGGAAAGAGGGATGAAGGGTGATGATGGGGACAAGAAGTGGTGCGTATGTACAGTAGCCACTTAGCATAGTATCCTACAGTCTAGCTTCTAGTCCAGTGCTTTTTATAAAGACAGCCTTTTTAGCAGTTTTTGACACTGTTTGGTCGTTCATTGCTGACAATATGTGGCTTTCACGTAATGGTGTTCGTCCGATGCTTGCCAACGTTGCAGTTGGCAAGCATCATTGGCATTTTTCTTTGCGCCACGTATAATGCACAGTCACAAAATATGTGAGCTATTGTTTCGCGCACTTGGCAGCGTTCACCATTCGGGCTGTCCGCACGGCCTTTTTTCCGAAGCCACTGTACCACTAAGGCGGACCTCACGGCAAGGTGACCCGAGAACTTGAAGTCAATTCTTTTTTTTTATTTTTAGCGTTTGCAAACTTACAAAACGTCTTCCCGCTGCAAGTGCTTTACTTCAGTACCACAGATCGATAATGCATACTGACGCAGGTAATGCACGCTATAATTACCTACAAACGGATTAACTTTTGCGAAGCAAGCAATAAACGCATAACATTCGAAGCGACGGCTTTTGTAATTCTTATAGCCGTGGACTTACAATTACATGCATGTATCTAGTCATTGCGGTCGCAATGGGTAACATCCTTCGAAGATATTAACTTGCCGACATCGTCAGGCTCTGTCGAAACCTGAAACACGAGTAACCTACGGATCAATCTTGCAAACAGGGACTTAAGAACCGGAACTCAAGTTATCTCCGCAAGCTGGTCGCTTAAAGAAGATTGTGAAATTTAGAATATACGATTACGGCGCACCGACAACTATCGTTCGTGGCTATATAATAACGCCTCCGGAAATGTTTTATTCTTTTTTTCTCGTGTTCAGTGCGTCGTGAAGTCACCTAGTCTATGTTAGAGTGCTGTATATATTTGCGCACGTCACTCGCGTAAGGACATGTAATTCCGTCATTTCCCAACGTCAGTTGCAGCATGCTAATTTTGGAACGTTTGACCCCCGCCGTTCCGTATGGCTAGCGCTTGTGCCAAAAGAGGCAAACATATTATTCATGATTAAGCGGTAATAACTAGGGGGCAGACCAGTACTGCAACTGGAAGACCGGAGACAAGAAAGGTTCAACGGCCGACCAACGTCAAAGACCGTTAACACAATGCGACTATTAACATAGCACAACCAAAGCCGCTTAACCACCTCGCATAGGTCATTTCCGGTTGCTTCAGTTCAAGGATAATCTTTCTTCGCGCATATTTGGAGCCAGTATGCAATCGCGGAGTTATGTCGGCCTGAAAAAAGAACAGAAAGAAAGCGCTAAAAGCGAGAAATTTAATTTACAACAGCATACCCGGTTGAAGTGCGATAAGTGTGCAGCTTGCTGCAGTGTAACCGCAGAGCGCCCGACCTCATGAGAAGAAGACGGCGCTTGACACTAACACGTGTGAAGCCGTGGCTCGTGTTCCGTGCTCCCTTAATACTACATTGGATGAGAAGATGAAGAAGAAGATGAGTATCGACGACAAGTCATCTCAGGTGAATGCACGAAGGACAATGCGAGGCTTTCAAACACCACGTTCTCGGGGAAAAAAAAACTAAGAAATTCGGCAGATCCCCCGTGCCTTGGGAATCGACGGTATGCAAAGCATGCAGAGGGAAAGTGATTGCGTTGTAATTTTTTCGCTGGGCGGCACGTCGTCAAAGGACGCTAAATATATGTACAAATGTTGCACGCACAGACAGAAGCGTTGCAGATGTTTATATAACCAGTTCTTTGCAATTGCGCAACTATGCCAACAGGGACATTAATTTAAGCAACACCACAAGCGATACGCCAACATGAAGCGCTGGTGCTCGCTAGGATGGTAGCCCTGGACACTGACAGATAAATCAACTTCAGCGCATGACATATAACCAAAATTGACGTTAACTC
Organism: Rhipicephalus annulatus; assembly: GCA_013436015.1. Lineage (NCBI taxonomy): Eukaryota > Metazoa > Arthropoda > Arachnida > Ixodida > Ixodidae > Rhipicephalus > Rhipicephalus annulatus. The sequence continues at coordinate 55,025 of WOVY01012753.1, read as the reverse complement.
ATCGTGACGGCTGTAATATAGAAGTGCATGTCTAATGTTTATAAAATTGGATACCCAGCACTGCAAGCACAATTAATGTTTCACCAATGAGGATTAAAAAATTTTTAGCCCTTACTGCGTCTCACAAATATTAGCATCTATTTGAAAAGTAATTTGGAGCCCTGGCGCGGATCTGTGGTAAAACGATTGATTGCCACGCAGAATGGTTAGGTTAGATTCCTGCTGGTACACCTACATTTATTCTATGCATTCTGTCGGGCCAACGCTGCCGATGTCAGGTTTTACCTAATGCTCACGCGCTACAATTAGCCATGTGTGCTCTCGTCGTTCTTGCGTAGATGCTAAGTGTTAATCACCTGTGGCTCATACCTGCCCGCAGATATGTGCCACTGTCTGGCGGGAAGTGCTTAACGTATGCGACAGGATTGTGACATTATTCATGTCTTGACGAGCGTGTCATATTCGTTAAACTATCTTACCCTCCCATACTAATTTTGGTTAACACCAAGTTAAGGGGGTGGTCACAAGAGCACCCAGACCTAAGTGGCTAGATAGATAGATAGATAGATAGATAGATAGATAGATAGATAGATAGATAGATAGATAGATAGATAGATAGATAGATAGATAGATAGATAGATAGAATAGATAGATAGATAGATAGATAGATAGATAGACTGATAGATAGATAGATAGATAGATAGATAGAAGATAGATAGATAGATAGATAGATAGATAGATAGATAGATAGATAGATAGATAGATAGATAGATAGATAGATAGATAGATAGATAGATAGATAGATAGATAGATAGATAGACAGACGTCCAAAGTACTTGCAGTGCGCAATGAAATGCTTCGCATTTGAAAAAAAGAAAAAGACCTCGCGGAGCCGGGCCTTTCTGCGTCTATAGAAAACGCGAGCATAGCTGAATGCGCGTACAGAGTATGGAAATGAGTGGCGCAGCGTATTATTCACGCACGCCGCCGAATAAACGCCTCCCTCGACGCCACGAAGTCGCGGCAAGGCGCCCGAATGTCGCCCCGGCTGCCATCGCACCGCTTCTGCTACCAGCTTTAATAAACGTCAGCTGCTGCCGGTCTGCATATGGCACGAACGTGGCATGCCTACGCACGGTCTGAAAGTTGCCCAGTGCTCTTCCAAATTTGAAAATCATTACTCGTGGTGCTCCAAATGAGCTCTGGAAATTTTGTTTTTTTTTGTTCGAGGCAATCGGTATCGAGAAAACAATCAGGACATTCAGCAAGTTTCCCTAATATATGTGTATTTATATTTCTGGTTTTACGGGTTTGAGTTAGTTCATGCAAACTTGCTATTTCAAGGAAGCGCACAAATAAATTATTAAGTATCAATCAATAACACAACTGAAGGGTATACATATCATATATAATGAACATATCACGCACCCATACGTAATGTCAGTTTCGTAGATCGGAGAATGTAAAAAAACGACAACAACCGCAGTACAGGTCTTTATAACGACGGATCACGGAATGATGATGAGACTTCGAATTCGAACATGTTCTAATTCATTTTAGGGGCTCATAAAAAGGAAAGGGAGTTTTCGAATAGCGTACCTCTACTACTGCGCAAGCGTCATAACGCGAACCACCGTTGGCGTTTGCTGTCCACCCTGAAAAAAAAATCTGAAATCACATGTGGCCTGCAAGGCCCGCAAAGCTCCTTTGCGGTGAGCGAGCGTGTAAGCGTGCGTTACCGTTAGCGGAGCGAAACGCTATTCGAAAACTCATATGGCACCCATACTCAAACGCTACGCACGCAACGCCCATTACCATTGCGGTACGCTATTCGAAAACTCCCTAAATTATCTATAAAAAGTGTTCATGCCACCGATTTTCCTATTTTCATTCAAGGGACAAAGAAAGCCAAACTCAAGAGGCGTCCCCACTGTTTCGCAAGTTCTCGCTTGATTGAAATCGTATGAAAGTGAAAATAACAAGCAAGACGTGTGTCTTCGACTCACCTGTACTCCGACAACGCCCTGTCGGAGAGTCCCGCTCCGACGGTCTCTCTGCGTGTCCGGGAAGAAGACACGAGCGAAGAGAAGGAGAAAAAGAACACAAAAAACAACGTCAACACCTTGCTTGGACGGCCACACATCAACACAAACACAACAAAGGCACACTAATGGCACCCGCAATATTGTTGGCAATACATTTAGGAAAAGATCCCTCGCGAAGAGTTTGCGCCGAGGGACCAGCGTCAGAGAACTGCATGCACCAGTACTCTCCGGAAAGGCCCTGGCCGACCGTTTAGTTGGGAACAAACAAAGCTGCTCCCCTACAGAGAAAAGTGCCGTAAGAGCGGATACATTCTATTCAATACGGTGACCTTCGAGATCACAGGGTGCATCTTGCACTAAAGCGTCTTTATCTAATCGAACACGCCATGCAGTACAACTGTAAAACAGAAAACAGCTGTTGCGCGATGTAAAATATACACCGAGCGAACAATGCTGGATGTTCTGTAAGCATCCAAAGCTATACACATAAATACGACAAACACAACTGCAGTTCTGGCTTACTTTGTCATGCATTGTTCCGGAGAAGCGCTCTGCATATGCGCATCATGAACGCTACGCTCTCTTTTCGCAAAATTGCAAGCGTCTCATTTCAAAAAGATACACGTAATGGTCGGCCTATAGAAGATACTTCAGAATGCCACTGCATTTCTTTTACACCTCTCTCTCTACAGTGTTAGAATGTACTGCCACTGAGACGTTGGTACTGTGCCGTCTCAATTTAGGCAACACACGCACGCACGCAAGCCCACATGCACGCTCACACAAACCCACACCCACACACACACACACGTACGCACACACGCACGCACGCAAACTTACGCACAATGTATTGCTAGGTAGACCAAGAATTAACTGCGATAGCAATGCGCTACGCTACTGTACACAAAAGAAGATTCGTATTCTTATCGGCAGCACATGCTGCGATTCCCGTTCACCAATGAAGGCGACAATAGCACTGCTCAATGGCTCGAAGACTACATACTTCCACCGGAGGCTATAGACCAATAACGACGTTTCGACTGTGATGAGTCGGGCTGTGTGAATAGCATGCGTGACATTTCTTTCCCTTTTCTCCCGTTTCAAGATCGCTCATCATTTTCGCTAGGGTAGGATAGCATACCAGTTTACTACAGCGGGTAATGTACGTGCCTTTCCTCCGTTTCCTGTTCTCTTCAAGCTAACTAGATTCATTACGCCAAGATTCCTTTCCATCGTTCTCACAGCTTTAGCGTACGGTTTCAGCGTCAGGCCCATAATTAAGAAAGCGATGCGTACGGGGCCCGATCACGCTATTGCGTCCTGCTGTCGAAGACGAAGTGGGTGGTCCGTAAGCACTTTGCAGCCGGACTAGAACTGCAGCTGGGCCATCCGGTCAGGGAGACGTACGCAATGCCGACAACGCCATGCGTAGTAGAAAATGCGAGAGGTCACTTTGACAGTGATAAGCGTCGAAGGTTATTTCGTTCACTTTTCGTCTCGTGTGTTGCAGCGACGATAAGTCGTGCAAAAGGACACTTTCGTGTTTCCTGATTGGAGATTAACCTCGTTGTCTTGTCCCACGGCTAGCACCCCTGGGACGCACACTAATCCGCGTACAGAGTCTGAGCTCACTAATAACGCTGTTCATCAGATTCCAATACAGTTACGCTGCTCCAATCACGCGTTCCAATGCCTTAATGCTCAAAACGAGCAAAAAAGCAGCAAGCGAAAAATGCAAAGCGGCCATCAACTCTTTTTCGAAAGCAGTTACAACCTTCATTATCATTTTCACGTGCTTCCTTATCCAATTAAATTCTCTTGAGGGCGGCAAAAGGGCACATCCCCATCCCTTCATTTTTTCACAAATCACGCTTTTCTCCCCTCACCTGCATTCGAAAGTTCCTGGCATAACGATAAAGCAATAACGACGCACGCGCGAAAGGAGGCAAACAAAAGCTTCGTTTCGCAACAGTATCAGCAACAGCGTTGAGTGCGGGAACCTTATCCGATCCGCTCGAATGCCCCAGCCCGGAGTGCGGTACTCGAATTCCTTGCATTGCAAACAAGCGAGGCAGGCAACGAGAAAGCCCGGCAGCGCAACAAGCTTATACAACAACAACAAATTGTGAAAGGAGAACATCTTTCCACTCGAGCGAGCAGAAACCCGGTGTATAGTGGATATTGGTCTCTAGCGCTGAAATGAAGAAAAGAGAGCCTGGAGAGGTTCGAGAAAGCTGAGTGAATAAACGAGGCAGAGAAGGCGCACGGTGAGGGATAAAAGAAACGGAGAGAGAGAGAGAGAGAGAGCAAAAAGAAGAGGAGGACGTGATACCCTGAGGCAGCACTTCTCGACGTTGCCCGAAAAGTGCCCCCACCCCCTTTCCACCTCTCCCCCACTGTGTTCTGCTCTGTGTTCTGCTTTCCTTGTATAAGAAAACCGCATAGCTTTAGCATTTTGTGAGTATGTGGCTTCGATTAAAGCATCCAGATCACATGGGTTGTGAAATCTCGATTGCGAAGACGACGGTAGCAAGGGTGAAGCGGTGGCTGTTTCTTGAATGCAAGCTGGAAACATTTGTAAGAACACACACACACCTTTAACGATAAAATACTGAAAATCAAATCTCTAGTTCGTACGAGTTTCGAGAGGCATCCTATTTGAAATCTATCTATCTATCTATCTATCTATCTATCTATCTATCTATCTATCTATCTATCTATCTATCTATCTATCTATCTATCTATCTATCTATCTATCTATCTATCTATCTATCTATCTATCTATCTATCTATCTATCTATCTATCTATCTATCTATCTATCTATCTATCTATCTATCTATCTATCTATCTATCTATCTATCTATCTATCTATCTATCTATCTATCTATCTATCTATCTATCTATCTATCTATCTATCTATCTATCTATCTAATGTCGAGTAGTGTAACTCACTGATGATATTCACTACCACTAAACCTACATACTGTGTAAGGACGCAGCTCACTCGCTTATCTTCGCCAACGCCCGTTCATACGTGGGTGGCGCTGCTAGGCAACGCTTGACTCCTGGCGGGTGATCCATGCAACACAACTTCGTAATTTCTCAAGCGCATTCCGTTGCCCAACTGGAAGGCGGGATACGAGACGAGTCGGAAGTCTGCGAAACCAGAAGAAATGCGGTAATGCGATGAAGGGAGCGGACTGAGATGATGACCGAGCAAAAAAAAAAAAGCAGAACGACAACGGGAAATGATGAAACTTAGAGGAGGCCGGGCGGATGGTGCTTTGCATCCGGCGCCCGTGGTTGCGGCAGCTGCGTCGCCATTAACACCGCAGGGGCATATGCGCCGAGGCGCGCGAGACGAGAAACTCAATTTCCGTTCCCGGAAGGAAGGAAGCTTTGGCGGGGGCCCTTTGACACAGAGTGAAAGCGCCAGGGCTACGCCACCGAATCGTAATGAAAGGCGAGTGGCCATGCACTTTGCGCGGCGCAGGTGGGAAGCGCTGTATACGAGTGTTTGGCATCACTGCGGCATGCTGTTGCACGTCTACTGGGCGGCCTTGAAGGTTTATGGCGGTAATGACAGCCGATGATCAGTGATACAACATTCCATGAATTATTTACTACCCTTCGAAATGCGGGCACCGATGGCAGGACGGTGCGAGGAACACGTCATCGCTTCATTTCCGGTTTTCCATCAAATGCGAAGCCTGTTCTCTCTCGGTATTTTTTGCAACATCCGCCTCGGTGGAACAGTATTTACGTTGCTAGGCTACTGACACGAAGGTCGCGGGTTCCATCCCGGCCGCCCCGGTCAACGGTGGAGAAACGCCAGAGGTCCGAAGTGCACGCTACATCACACCGATTTGTTGAAATTAACGGATCCCCACGCTATACAGCGTCCCTCATAAACATAAGTGGCTCTGGGGCGTAAAACTGCAGATATTATATTTATTTCTTTCGGTGTTTATCATAGAGTTACATTCATTAATTATTAACACAGAAGTGTTTCATGCCGGGGTCCACCACGGCTCCACTGGAGTATGTCCATCACGGATATGACGTTGTAAAGTATACACTAATGGATTCAAAAGTGAAAAAGAACGAGAAGGAAAAGTTCCGCAGCAAGGCGTCGAACCAGCGACCTCACGCTTCTTGGCGCGCGACGCCAACCACTATACGCCACAGGGCATGAGAAGGAACTACCGACGAGAGGCCCTCGCAATGCGAACTGCAGAGCGAAAAGTGTGGCGGAAGTCACGTGGTTTTGTACGGATGGTTGTGGGACTAGGAGGGCACTCCGGCGACTTGTGTCGTCTGCATCATCACTCGTATGATCACGTTGTTGATGGCCGACTGGAGTTCTAAGTGTGGCAGCTGTTGCAGTTCAAATATTATGTCATGTGTTAGAAGCCTACAGTGAGAGTTTGTCTTTACGATTGCGAGTTTATTTTATAGCGCTCGAGGTCGAAAGTGGTCTTTTTCGAAGCTCGTGACCACTTCTCCGAAAATATTCGCGCAGCAGCTTCGCTATTCTTCTTCGGCACTGTGCTAGCGTGCCTCAGTGAAGGAAGCCTATGATTCTAAGACAAGAACGGCAGCGTCTGCGGCTCTTAATGCGAGAGGCGGTGGTGAGCCGTTCTCGTGTACATCTGTCACAACTATCGGAAAGAAGTACGCGGCCCACTATTCTCACCGGAGCTTTCCCGAGTCAATATTAGATGTGCCCGACACAGAAGATAACTTGAATTATCGCTCCCTGTTAACGTTTTGTGCACTGTAACCTCATCTTTGGCCAAGCTTTTTTTTTTCAATTTGGTCGCAGTCGGTCGCACGCTGCTGCGAACGATATTCGTGCGCTCGTATCGTGACACACATGACAAAGAATGATTGGGAGGTACTTCATCTGTTTAAATGGCAAAACAAAATAAATAACATTTTACAGTTACATTATGTTCTTTGCCCCGAATTCACCTATCTGCAGAAGAAAACAGCCTGTCGTGGCAATTATCCGGCCGATTCGCGCCGTTACTCTCTTGTGTTCAGCGGATTAAACACGAAGTGCAAAGCTGCAAGTGTATCGGAGACTCACACTATGAACCGTAATGAGGCTGCGAACGAGGTACTCCACAAGCGAGTATCGCAGCACGCTTGCTCATAATCAGCACAAAAGATTCGCTTTTCAAGCTCATCTATCAAATGGTGGCGGCAGTACCGCCCGACGCGTCCGAAATCGGCTCGCGTGGCTCGCCTCCTTCTCGCTGGCACCCGTTTCGTATGCGCGAGCCACCGTAGCATGCCTAACATTGTGAGGAGGAGTCCTCTACTCTTCCCTACTTCCAGCTTCACAAAATGTGACGTAACGGCTCTCCTCAGTTCATTCCTTCCTCCATGCCACAGAACAAAACTTCTCGACATTGTTACCGGCAATCCATTTATTTACACCCTGTACCGCTGACTGTTTTCAGAGCTCAACTTTAGCGCGATTTCGTCACCAGTCGCGAGATGGCGTGACGGGCACGCATTGGACACGCGCGTTTTAAAGGTCATCGTTCCGCGCCATCCCTCGCGTCGCTATGCGTGCGCGCCTCCACACGGCGTGGTGCGTATACATAGATGTTCACTCGCGTGGTGGCTCACTCTCGCGCGCGCTTATCTCAGGATTCGGACGCTTTCTACCTCTAGTTCTCCCCCCGCAAGTTTGCCGTGAAGTCACAGCAGTTAAAGAGAACACGAACGTCAGTCACTTCACTCACTGCCGCGGCCGCGTTTACAAAAGGACCTGTACGCTGCTCACACACGAATAAGTATGAACTGTGCCAGTTGTTCGCGCTCGTCCCGTGCATGTCAGTGCGTTCATTTCGTGCGTCTTTCTTTCTGTCTGAGCAGCGTGCTTTAAGTGCGAGCTGTGACAGTTGTTTGTGCGCGCTCGCTTTCTATATGCTCATTTCGTGCGTGCTTCCTGCTTGAGAGAGAGTGAGAGAAAGAAATAAATAAAAGGAAGAGACAGGGAGGTTAACCTAGAAGGACTGGTTTGCTACCCTGTACAGGGGAGGACAAATGAGGGTCGAAAAGAAAATAGAGATAGAGAGATATAAAACCAATTAGGAAAAAAAAAATTAGGAAAAAAGTGTGCGCCGAAAGCTTTGAGCTGCTTGCCATTGTTCACGTGACATTGCAATTTATTCCCACGCATTCATTTATTGCATTCATTCCCTCGTCTTTGTGGCGAAACACTGCATAATAAATGCTAAACTGCTTCCGTGAGCACACGCTTCACTTTAGTGTATTACCGATTCCCAAATGGTGGGATCAGCCACGTTTTCGTGTGAAACTTTATGATGTTGACCAATGTGGAGGTGGGAGGGAGAGAAAGACAGCACATTGGCATCACCCCCTCCCCGAGTCTACTTGAATCGTCAATATGTTTAAGCCAGATCATACGCTATAAGGCTTACTTTCTTTATTATACCAAAGAACCGGCGAATTGCAACGCCACTTAGACACGTCACTTAAATGAGGCCACCTGATTAGTGCATCGATCGCTCACACGTTGTTATTATGTTCTTAGAAATGAAGCTTCAGCCTACTTTAGTCCAAATGTATAAAGTGCTTCTTTCTGCATTAGCAGAATAAGTAAAGAAAGAAAGCACCGCATTTCGTGTCGCTCGTCAGGTGGGCCCCTACGGAACAAATGAGAGCGGCTGTGCTCCGACGGTGCCGGCGTCGCTGTCACCGCTTCACCTCTCTGGCATCGGGCCACGCGGTTATTTTGGCGGCCCCTCAGGGACTCGCCTCTCCTGCTCACAAACCGCCCTCCCAAAAATAAGAGACTCCATCGTTCGCGAGTTCTTAGGCACCCGTCTCTGCGTCACGTAAAAAGCCCGGGTGTTTTCGGTCACACAGCGAAAAACCCAAGACCCGCTCTGGAATATTTCGCCCAAGCTAGGCGTACGCCGGTAACCATAAGCTCAACGCATAAACTAGAAACAAACGGGAATCCCGGTGACATAAGATGCGTAGCGTGAGGTTAAAGATGCGAGCAGATAGGTGTCGTAAATCAAATCTCAGGCCCACGTGATTGCGGCTAGGGCCTGCCCTGTCTCTCCTGTACGTCCTGTCCTGTTGTTACGACTTCTCGTCTCTACTTCTACTACATGCCTTGCCTGCCCTGTCTAGTAGTTGAGACCTGTCTTGTATGTCCTTTCCTGTAACAGCATGTCCTGCCTACTACCTGTCCTGACTGTCCTGTAGTTGCGACCTGTCTTGTTTGTCTTTTCCTGTTAGAACATGTCCCATCTACTTCTTTCATTTGTCCTCTCTGTGCTGGCCTTTTTTGTTACGACCTAGTCTGTCCTGAAGTTGAAACCTGCCCTGTGCGCATCTACCTTTGTTCCGTCCTCCGCGCAGTTTTAACCGAACGTAAATGCGGCAGCAAACACGAAATAGCCGTAGCAGCAAGGTGAAGTTATTCTGTTACATCTTTCACCCTGCAAATTTGTACTAGACAAAACTTACACTCACATAAATTAATAAAGATAAGAGAATCATCGCAAATTGTATTACTAACCTGTAAACAGAATGCAATTACTGACGCTCAACAACTCCAGAGAGCTGATAAACAAGAGAGCGTGTTTCATCGGTTATAGTAAATAAGGCGACATCATGGCTTTCCGAAAAACGTGCTTCCTTCTTTTTTTGTTAGTTATATTTTGATTCTAATCTGTCAAACTTATTCCTTCTTTTTGTTTTCATAAACAGCACTCAATCACACATTTTTTTTATTTTAGTACGACTCCTTCATTGACAGCACCATTCATGACTGCAATGAGCACTGTTGCCTTTATGATAACTGAGCCGACAGCGCAAGCACTGTATACACTACGTCATTCATCATTGCATATGGTTTCTCCAAGCGGCGCATTAATGACACCGTGAGTCTACCACTGATCACAGCACAATCCCTAGCCATACAATATATCCAAACCTAGCCAAACACTAGTCCGTCCGAAGCTTGAATACGCTTGCGCCATCTGGGATCCCCACCAACCTAATCTATCCAAAACATTAGAATCTGTCCAAAATAGAGCATCTAGGTTTATATATTCCGATTACTCGCACCACACAAGCGTTACTAACTTAAAGATTAAAGCCCATCTTCCCAGCCTTGAACTGCGACGCAAAGTCGCTAGATTAGCTCTTTTTCATAAATTTTTTCACTCACTCTCTGACGCATCTGTTATCATGCCCGCGCATCGCATATCTTCCCGCACTAACCACAACAACTCGGTTTACCCTGCGCATGCCCGTACAACTGCTCACCTTCGGTCATTCTTCGTTCAGACAGCGAAGGATTGGAATGATCTTCCGTCCCACGTCGTGCGCCACTCCAGCCACATTCTTTTTAAAGCGCACATTAAAGAAACCCTGTATTGCCCACCCCTCATGTAACACCCCTCCCTGGGGTTTTTGAGGTATAATAAATAAATATAAGCTTACAGGCGCAATTTACAGATTTAAAAGGGCAGTTGCATTGTTGCTACAGTAACTATCTCCGTTAACAGGTGCACAAAAGTCTCTTTCAACAACCGCTGCAGCACATATCCGCTGCAAACCAATAAGGACATCTAGAAGTGAGCTTCACCTTATAGCTACTCTTACTGCAAAGAAGCCAGATTTACGCTACCTATGTTTAGATAAGCTAATCACGCGCAGACACCTTCGTAACCTCGTTGGTAATAACAACAACAACAACAACAACAATAACAACAACAACAACAATAATAATAATAATAATAATAATAATAATAATAATAATAATAATAATATTAATAATAATAATAATAATAATAATAATAATAATAATAATAATAATAATAATAGGTGTTCGGGAGCGCTTTTTGCCGCTGCAGCGCGAATAGGCCGCTCCAGAACGTGTTTTTACTCGCAGCGGCTGTTCGTTCTGGTGGCTTGGCCGTGCCACCAGCTATCTGCCATCTTTTTGTTATTTTATTTCGCATTAGCCTGTCACCGACTGTACAAACGATCAGAAAGAACGTATATAGTAAGCAATGACTGGCGCTTGCCCCCAGTAGGTGCAGAGTGCTCGTCAGCTCTCTTGATGAATTGACATGAGAGGTTTAACGTCCCGAAACCACTATATGTTTATGAATATGATTATGAGAGACACCGTAGTGGAGGGCTCCAAAAATTTCGACCACCTGGTTACGTGCGCCCAAATCTGAACACAAAGGCCTACAACATTTTCGCCTCCACCGAAAATGCAGCCACCGCAGCCGGAATTCAATCCCGAGACCTGCGGGTCAGCAGCCGAGTACCTTAGCCACTTGACCACCACGGCGGGGTTCGTAAGCTCTCTAGAACAAGAAAAGGCACACATGGAAACAAAAGAGTGATAAACACGAGACAATAAGAGGCAGAAGAGCGGACGCACAGTGAATGAAGGCGTGGTCACAGAAAACCGTCAACAGGCATAATTGAGATGGAACACTTGTCGTTTTTCGCGTTTTTCTTTCAATGAGTCCAAGTTTCGTTAGCGGTGAATAAGCTGCAGCGTAAATACCAACTAGGGAAAACGCAAGCTTTAATCAAGCTTAATTAAAATCATCAAGTCATACAGTACTGAGAGCATGTCAAGGCGCATTGACGAAATGAAGACGACTACATGACAACGATGACTGCGCTGTATGACGAAACGATTCGATCGCTCCCGAGCTGTCCTTTGACTAAACCAGCAGCGCTAACTACGAATACTACACTAGAATAACCACCGTTCCCTTGACTTCGAATTATCCAATTTCGGGTCTGCACCTCCAGGATCTGAACCACAACAGCGTGACGGCAAAGAAGCTCCACGCAAAGCTCCCGCTGGCCACCCGCTTACTCAAGAAGGTGGCCAATCGGTACCAGGGCATGGGAAAAAACAATCTACTACGACTTACACAGTCGTTTGCAGTCAGTCAAATCTCTTACGTAGCGTCGTTCCACAATTGGAAAGAGGCGGAGAAAACCAAGATCGACGCGATGATCAGAAAAGCGTACAAGACGGCCGTGCGCCTATACCCCCACACCCACACGGAACGCATGCTCGCGTTGGGAGTTTACAACACGCTGAAAGAAATCGCAGAAGCCCAGTGAACGGCGGTGTATCACTGCCTGTCTCAGACAAGTACGGGAAGAACGATACTACGACGCATCGGAATCAACGCGCCAGGTACAAACCCGGAGGTAGAAAAGCAGCTACCTCGGAACGTTCTACGAAGACTGAGGGTACTGCCCTTACCGAAGCACGTGCACCCGCAAGTACATCAAGAAAGCAGAATGGCGAGAGCCACGGCCCTCACAAAGGGACATGCCAACGATCCGCGCGCGTACTGTACGTGGACGTGGCGAAGTATCCACACCGGCCAAACACGTACGCAGCAGCAGTCATCGCAGCGGACACTGGAGTACTCACAACGTCGGGAAGCATACAGTGCTAGTCGCGCACGCAAGCCGAGCAGTTAGCAATCACGCTGGCACTGGCGATCCCCGATTACCGCACTGTCCTCAGCGACTCGAAGCCGGGAATAGTCAACTTTGCTACAAACAATGTGCATAGAACCACCTCGAGAGTATGCTCAACATTAGCAAGACTGGAAACCAACGTTACCGTCAAGTGGTTCCCTGCGCATGCTGGGGAGCTGGACGCGGGGCTGAACCGCAACGAGGAGGCACACGCGCAAACCAGCCGGGGATATTCGTTAACACATTCCTCGGAACCGGAACGACCCGATGCCGACGACGAAGAGTATTTCGTCACAACCTACGGCGACGTTCTGCAGTGGTACAGAACGAGCAGACGTCTCTACCAACCGCTTCACCGGGACCTACAACGCAGCAAAGCAGCCACACTGTGGCAGTTGCAAGTACAGGCCATATGGACCCCCGTCTGGGCAAGCACGGCTGCCTGGAGGTATACTCCACAGATATATGCCAACACTGCCAGAAGGCGCGAGCCATACAGAGATGCTTCCTCTGGGACTGTGTGCCACCGCCGGGTAACCCATAAGCAACGCCAACATCAGCAGCAAAATCATGAGCCAAGCGCTAGGCAACCAAAGAGACGTGGTCCAGCCCGTGCTTGGCATCCTAAAACGCCAGCGGCTGAAAGCTGCGCCCCCGTAGGGTTGACGCGAAAACATTGCTGTTCCAGGACGTCTGAGCACGCTAGAGTCTTGCTTTAATTCCCCTACACCACAGGGGCTCCCACGTGGGGACAGACATATCTAGCCTAACCGCCGCATCACAGGCTCTCCGGACAACCACAGTTTCTTAAAGACTGCGGCTGAGCGCCGCAGAAAGCGGGTAAGTGGCAAGCAGTTTCTAGGATAGCATAGCCACACATGCTTGAAAAGGTGTGATGGTGAGGAGGTACGATTATGGTGAGAAAAAAAGAAAGGAGGAGGAGAAGGGTAAACCACGGCGCCACTTTGTGCAGTGTAGTCCAACAAGGAAATGGGAAAAAAAGTACAATAGAAATTAACAATGGATGAATACAACGATAATTATTCAGGTTTCTGCTATTTTACTTAGTCACGTTGTAATATTTCTGCAGACCATGCTTTTCTTTTCTTATTATAATGTAGCTGCTTATATATACCCATTTCTTTTTTGGGTATAGCCGTAGCTGGTAAAGCTGTTTTAGTGAAGCTTTTATTCCGGGCCATACTTCACGTGCCAAACGTGAAAATAAAGATTCGATGCAAGGTGAAAATGAGCAGGACTTCATGATAGGGTGCGGAGAAGGAAATGAGAAAGCGTGCATGTGCCAGGCTGCTCCTAGCATGGTATATACATGCGTAGTATAGCGTAGCTTGCCGAAAATTAGCCGTTGTACGGATGATCGTAATGGGTAACGGGCTGGCCAGACGGTCATTTTCATTATAGGCGAGAATCACGCCTAATTGGTGGTAATTACGTGATGCTCAACTCACACATGTTATCACTCATTTCATTCCCCGAACCTCACGCGATCTTAACAATCTTCCAGGATCAATCATGTCTATTGTTCGTCATTCTCCTAGTCATGGCATTTTAAACTAAAGTGCAATTAGCAACTAAGCAATTATGTGTATATGCGCTTTTTTGGCAAACTGTCAGATTCTTGCTTGTTTATTTAGGACTTCTACTGTTACTTGTTTAATTATGTAAATATGCTATATCAGAAATAGTTGAATTATCGCTTGTGTAGTGACGCATTGTACTGTTATTTATTTAGCTAACATTGTGTTTACAGGATAACGTCTGTATAAAATTTTTTGAATGTGCCACTCTGCTATATATATCCTATGGCCCTGAATGTAATCCCAATAAGAAAATAAAAAATAAATAAAATTGCACTCACTGCAAAGCAAAGACCTCTCCCATCTCGCACCAATAAACCAAGTCCTGCGCCTTCTGCTGCCGCACTATACCTGCAAACTTCTCAATCTCATCTGCCCACCTAATTTTCCCTCTCCCTTTCGCACGTGTGCCTTCTCTTGTAATCTTATCAGTTACACTTTGATGTCAGCATTCATCTTGTCTGCGAGCTGCGTGCCCGATCAATGTACATTTCTTCTTTTTGATTGCAACTGGGATATCCCGAACTCCCGTTTGCTCCCCGATCCACTCTGCTCCCTTCACATCTCCTAAGATTACACCAGAGGTAGTACCTCGCCAAGTGTAACACTCCTTGCTGATATCTGACGGCCGCGCATATATATCTTAAAGAAAAAGGTAAGGCGGTGAATCACAAACAGCCAACTTGGTTGTCAGTTTCCGCACCTTTATGCATACAGAAAAACGCTGTTCGACGATGTCGTATATTTATGTTTTTTCTCTCAAAGCAACTGTGGTGCGCGTGCTTGAGTATCATAGCAGCTTTGAAGTGCATGGCTTGCACAACGAGACACCCTGACTTTTTTTTCTTTCCTTTTTCCCCCCCGTAAGACTCTGCGGCAGCCCACACACAGACAGTGCGGGAATACCTACGAAGTACGCAGCCGCGTATGCCGCTGTTACTACATGCACTCCACGTGGAACGCCATCCCTACATTCGCACGTCAATGCACGGTCATGAACTTTTTACCCGACGAGGTACGGAATCGCTGAGAAACCATACAGCAGAGTTCAACGGCGCCCATTTCGAAGAACTCGCCGCAAAGCCGGATTTCTCCGAATCTCGAGGAGTAAAAGAGACAGAAAGGAAAAAAAGGAGAAAAAGAAGAAAAAAAGGATATGTTGGGACATCACAAGTTCAGCACCCTCCCAACATAGAGCGTTCGCATCATGACGCAACGTTCCAGGCCTGGGAACCTTTTTTTCGCAAAAAAGGAATGAACACGGGAAAAGAGGCCATCATGCGCGCGCGCCGCGTGCAAAGAATTAAAGGCAGCGACGCATGTAAAGGGAGAGAGAACGCAGACAGGCTACCTATAGAACAAGGCTTCGGTAATCGATCAGCCTATACTCTGTTTTTTTTTTGTGTGAGTGTGACGTCATCACTGCGACACTTTACACCTGCTCTGTCGAGACTCCTGCACGTCTTGTGCAGTGTAGCAATGGTCCTTCGCGATGATCTCGAAATGGTCTGCACGCTCCTCTGCTGATGACGCAGCGAACGGCCTCTTACTTGTGACGTCAGCTATATATAGGGCGCCTGACGAG
The DNA here is from genome assembly GCA_013436015.1 of Rhipicephalus annulatus. Taxonomy (NCBI): domain Eukaryota; kingdom Metazoa; phylum Arthropoda; class Arachnida; order Ixodida; family Ixodidae; genus Rhipicephalus; species Rhipicephalus annulatus. Next base: position 39,269 of record WOVY01012753.1, on the reverse strand, counting down.
AACGACTGCGGTGAACCCCGTGGTCGGTGAAAAAGCAAGGTAGCGAATTGGGGATAAGGGAAGGGGTAGAACTGGAGAGACCGGATAGGCGGATACTGATTCGTGTATACCAGTGACCCCGGCGACACGCTCCGCCTGGTACAAGAGGCTCCTTTGGACCCCCAGCACTGACCGAGCTTTGCTTGCGGCGGACAGGCATGTGAAAAAAAACAAAAAAAGCTACATGATGTTTGGCGTCACTTTAATTTCGGTGTGTGGGAAGGATAGACAAAGTTTGAATCGCAGTTATAGCTGATCGTTTTCACAATTTGACGGCATTCGTTCGTGCACGCGCACTTAACGGTTTCATCCAGCCATCTCGCTTACTTTTGTCACAGTACAGCTTTCCTTTTCTGTCGGAGAGATGGGGGAGGCAGCGATGTGGTGGGGAAGCTAGGGCCACTCCACACATTGGCCGGTGTGATGACTGAGATTATGAGCATCGCCATGTACACCAACTGCATTTGTGCGCGGTAAAAGGAGCAGAGGAAAGAGCTGAGACATAAAAACGACACCATAAAGAGATAAGACAGCTTCGTTTCTGTAAGTAAAAGACCTGATTGATTTGCGGGGTTTAACGTCCCAAAGTAAGAGACCTGGAGCTGGCGTTTTATATTTAGTTTACCAACTTGAACTAATGAAACCGTGAAACAGAGCAGAACGACATCTGTAGAGACCACCGTCTTCAATACATTATATATATATATATATATATATATATATATATATATATATATATATATATATATATATATATATATATATATATATATATATATATATATATATATATATATATATATATATATATATATATATATATATATATATATCAAAGCGGAGGCCACCCATGCGCAGATTAGCCTACCCGGCGGTCCAGCTTCCCAATCAGCTCGGTTATGAAGGGGGCGAATATGGCCGCCCCAACCAGTTCCAAATATTTGCATACTCTGAATAGCAACTAGCACGCACATCAAAGTAATCTGCACCGACAGAGACTCGAACATCTGAAACGCAACATCGCTCGAAGTAGCGTCTGCATCATCAAGTCAGAACAGCCGGTAGGGGCACTCAACGTGACGTGACCTGAATGTTGTTTTATGCAAACAACTTCTTTCCGTCACGTGAACCCCTGTCGGCGTAACGATGCATCTTAACGATGACCAAGGAACTGAAAGGTAATGGCACTGTCGAAACTGTACGTTGTGATTGCGCATTCGGCGAAGGCCCGAGTCGTTAGTGTTAGTTTCAGCTATAGCTCGCTGTCACGCAACGTTGCGTGACTTAGGTCGTGGTTAGAAGCACGCCTAGCGGGCTATGCATCACGTGAGCCCTTCGTGTTCCACAAGTGAAACAGAAATAGAAGAGAAAAGAGCTCGCGGCACGTGTTTAGAGCTCCGATAACGCGCTGAACACCCACTTCACTTCCTTTGACTTGCTTTGTATGCCGAGCCACGGCCGGGCTAGAGACGCGGCACGCGTGTATATTCTCTAAAGAAAGTGCGCGCGTTCCGCTCTTCTATAGCCCGGCCGTGGCTGAGCTTCTTAAACGATGACAAGTCAAATGATTTTGTAAACCAGATAAAACAAACTTGGAGTTGGAAAAATGGCGCGAAAGACCTCGTTATGTTCACATTCACGTCTGTAGAATTCGTTGTGTTTGAATCACTCAGAATGCACGCTTTTGTAGATTACGGTGCGCACATGTTTTTTTTTTTTCGTTCTTCTGGCGTCAGATTTTTTATACTTTCATCCACCGGTGTATAATAATAATAATAATAATAATAATAATAATAATAATAATAATAATAATAATAATAATAATAATAATAATAATTGGAGTTTAACGTACCCAAACCACCATATCATCATGATAGATGCCTTTATTGTGCTCCAAAATCTAAGCACACAGGCCTTAAGCATTTTGGCCTCCATCGAAAATGCGGCCGCCGCAGCCCGGATTCGAACCCGCGACCTGCGGGTCAGCAGCCGAGTACCTTAGCCACTAGACCACCGTGACGGGTTACCAGCCTAGACTAGGCAATCTGACCATTAAAAATTATTATTAAGCTGTAATCTGTAGCTTCGCGCGTCACAAGCACATTATCATGAGTTCTGTAGGCGGCTGTACGAAGCAATTTCGACCACCTAGCTAATGCACATAAATGTAAGTACACGTTAAGGTGTCTACGCAATTCACCACCATTGGAACGCTGCGGCTGAGGCCGCGTTCAGGAAATGAATTCGTTCCCTCGATTTCCCTGCCTTTTATCCCTGAAAGGTTAATCGATGCTTCTAAGAACACGAGAGCCAAACACATAGCGCAGCATGCACCCCGTAGTATAAAATTAATTCTCAAGGTCACCGAGAGAGCACTCGTTCTTTCTACAAACCGTTCTTTTACCATTACTCTCACAGCGTTATTTTTCCAATTTATTGTTCTATATCCCCGTACGCAATACCCTCGTCGAGAGCCTTCAGGGGTATTTTGAAATAAAGAAAAACAGAATAAATGCCAAATATCAAAATGAAAGAGCCATATGGTCAAGTTCACCTCCATTGGCTAATTGAAGTATCCTGCGCCGCATAGTTACAGTGACCGCCGAGGGAGGCCGCCATGTGCCCTCGCTCGCCATCACACAGACATTAAGCCACACGTTCGAAGAAAAAAAAACAAAAATAAATGTGCTCAGCTTCATGGCGCGCGTGACCTAACTTCCTTTTCCCTCGCCCTTCCTCTCTGCTTAACTTCCATGGCGCTCGTCGCAACGAGCGTATAGAGAGAAGAAAATTACAGCGTGCGAAAAATTTTTGCAACTTATTGTACTTCAGGTCAATACGACAGAATGTGCACTGCGAAGATATTTTGTCACCTCGGGTTCGTCACTAATTTCTCCACATGAACGTAGTCTACGAACGGCACTTTCTCTCGTATCAAGTTTGCGAAACCAGTGCTAAAAATTTCGAGAGCCGAGCACTTCACTTCAGGCGCTGGGTCATGACTAACAAAAAAGTTGCACCTTTGGGAACTTAAAAGCTTTTCGATTGTTAGCTCGATTCCAGCCTAAATAAAGAAAAAAAGAGCTCTTCTACTTCTGCGAAGATGGAAAGCCGCGAATCCAGCGGCTGCGGCTTCACGTCGTTTTACGCACTCATTCGCACTTCAATGCATGTCGGCAATAGCGTGGCCTCCGGGACAAGCTACCACCAGGTAGAGTGTACTAAGTACACTTTAACCCAGGTGTAAACCGAAGAGGCCACTCGGGGCGCTGCCGGCACAGTGCACTGTTGCACCGCATGAGCCGTAGATTATGCGCCCTTCTTAGTCTATAAATAAATTGACAAATGTTGGGTGTCTTGAAGGAACTATTTTAGTGTCTTGAAGAAAAAAAAAGATTGTTATCATATTAGTGAATCAATATTTCGCAATTCCAAAATCACCCCGCCTGCCGCGGGAAAACACATGGTAAGCTAGAAAACGCGAAAAAAAAAGAAAAGTAGGTGGCGATACCACTTCGAAGTTTCTGCCCTAAATGTCATGACGTCATATATTATAGTAACTATAAGTGTTCAACGTCCCAAAACTACGATATGATTATGAAACACATCGTGTTGGAGGGCCCCCAAAATTACGACCACTTAACGTAGTCCTAAATCTATGTACACGAGCCACGAGCATTTTCGACTTTATCGAAAACGTGGCCGCCATGGCCGGGATTTCATTCCATGACCTTGTGGTCATGACGCATATTTCAATGGCATCTGCCAAGTTCGACGTAGATGCTAAACAGTAAAATTAACCGCATTGTCCGTTGAGGTGGTCATAGACTAAACATACCGACTTTCAAAGTCGGTATGTTTACCGACTAAACATACCATACCAAACATCGGTAAACATACCAAACATGTTTACCGACTAAACATACCGACTTTCAAGTCGGTATACCGACTTTCAAAGTCGGTATGTACCGACTTTCAAAGTCGGAACAATTTTTTCTGGCAGAAAAAATTGTTCCGCCGAGGTCGGCGAAATACAAAATAACACGTTTTGAACACTGCGATGTCATGTGCGGCTTTTTCGGCGGGATATAAAACAATTGAAGTTTGATTTTCATTTTTCCTTCTATTGATAAATCTGTTGTGATCAACTTAACGACGTCACACATATAAATCTACAATCGATCCATTGTTTCACTTTAGTGTCAATACATTGGTTGTCACATACGACACATCACTGCCCTCAGGAATCAATCTCGCGTTACCAAAAGAAAAAAAAAAGGGTAACTGGCACGGAAACGTCGTGTGCCCTCGCTTGTAGCATGCGACTTTGCGTATATCATCACCTATACGTCACGAACGCAAACAACGCACACGCAACTGAAGATAACTATAGGTAATTACGGCACTGCTATAGTAACTAATAGTAACTATATACTCACGGCAGCGAGACCACGTCGCAGCAGTCGTCGTCGTCGTCGTCGTCCCCGTAGAGAATCTCCCGGGGCGTCCGGGCCGAGGGCCGAGTGTCAACGCAGGCCCTGCACGGCAAGACACGAAAACTTTTGTAAACTCGTATGGATATAGGTGCCAAATAATGTACATGCTCGTGCAATAGCTGCACCTACGTGAAAGCCGCACTGAGAACGTTAACTGTTGAAAACGAACCCCTTCCCTTCCATCAAGAGTTATTCAAAACTTTTAACAGCGCTTTTACCCCACTCTTGAACTTGTAGAAACAAGGTTACAGCGATTATACGTAGCGTGGTTGCGCCTCCAGATGCCCAATTTCATGTGAGGACAACCTACACACTTCGCTCCAATCTTTACGACAGCTTCTAGGCTTTTTGCGCCACACAGAAACCGTCTTTTTAGTGGTACGCGCAATGAATGTGCTAATAACCACCTCCGGTCTCAGGCATGCGCCATAAGAGCGGGGGGGGGGGGGGGGGTATGGCACCGCATTTGGTGATCTCAAGAGGTAGGAGGGTGCCACCCCCCCTCTCAGGGGTGCCCTTTCCACCACTCGTTGAAGGAAGCACTTCTCCTTCATTCAATAAATAAGAATAATAAAGACGAAATAACAATTCCCAAACCATACCCAATTACGAAACATTCGCGCGATACCCCGACCCCTCTACGACGCATTTAATCGAGGTCTCCTTGTGGAAGGATGCGGGCGGCATTTTTGTATGCGCTGGGTTAAGGCTACGAACGTTTCAAAGGCGACTAATGATACCTGATGTCGCACTGTAATAACAACTTAATTTGCATCTTAACCACCGGAAAGAGGCTATATATATGTAGGGGTGGCGCTGGGATCTTCAGATACGAAGCGTCTTATGGACAAGCTCATGTTCCGCCGTACCAAATGAAGTCTTTAAGTCGTTATCCATTCAAGTCAACGCATTAATCGGAAGTATAGGTTGGTGAACCGAAGGTACTCCGCAGTATACAACGTCGCTCGATGGTCGTTGCACACACAAAAAAAGGCAGCATATCCACGGAGTGAATGATGGATAGTGGGGCGAAGCATCCGTCCGTCCATTCGTTCTTGCTTTCGTCCAACCATGCGTGCGTCTGTGTGGCCGCCCGTGTGCCCATCCGCCAGTGCGTGCGTGCGTCTGTTCGTGCGTCCGCACGTTCATGTATGGGTCCGTCTCTGTTTTCGTCCATGCATCCGCTCCTGCGTCCGTCCATGCGTCCATCCGTCAGTGCAGCCATTAGTGCGTCCGTCCATGCATCTGTCTGTGTTGTGTGTCCGTTCGTCCACCCATTCAACACTCCAAGTACCACGATCTCGCCTCTTTTCATCATAAATTCCTCATATAGAAGCACCGCCATCCAGCGGACATTCCAAGGACTAAACGAGAGGTGGCAGACGCACACTTTCTTACGGCTTGCGCTTCGGGTCTACTTCCCACCTTTAACCACCTCGAGTTCATGGTATATACTAGTTCACTGTATTCATGGCACTGCGGCCCAACGCTCGCTAAACCTTTCTAAAACCTAGGAGGTTACGCCCAGCGACTATAACGTAGAAGCCATGTCTTATCTTCTGTGCGTTGTTGAACAATGAAAAATTCACAGCGTGCGCGTTAACTAAAAGCCAAATTCTCCTGTCTCCCATTCCCCCTTAGCAGCCATTGAGCGCTATCTTTTATTGTTCAACAACGCACAGAAGAAATCTCTCCCCGGCACCACCTTGGAGGTCAAAATGTTGTACTTGTTACACACTACTACGACTACTACGAGGGACGAACGGGTGCCGCTATAAGGAGCTTCGCCCCTAAAACGACATTTCGTGCTACGAGGTTAATGAAGCGACAGTGACGTCCAGTGGAGCTAGGTAATCGAATTAAAATAGTCATTTGACAGTAGTGCGTGCACTGTTGTCTTTCTCGTATTTGTGTGTGGTCCCCCATCTAAGGCAATGTTTTGTGGAAAGCCAATATCGCTTTTAACAAAACGTTCATACGTATAGCGGCTCTCAATTTACATGAGAACCGCATGCACATGTTATATACACAATACATAGACGACGGATGTATACCGTCGAGCCCATATAGATCTGTGTATCACAACGCTCGCGTACCACACAAAATCAATCGACTGTTAACAATGCGCACGCGAAGCATCGAAGCCCTGACAACCTCAACAAACCTCTTCCTTCTTACTTTTTTTCGGTCGTACTTGTCCCGAAACAAATTGATTCGGAGTATTCATAGCAACTGTTGACGTCGCGCAGCGCAGCAACGATTCCATGAGGATTCCGCCGACTGCGGCGAATACGTCCGGGACGAGTGTCAGTTCCAGATATGACATTTGCCTCCAGGGCTGTGTATACCAACTATGTTTTTTTTTAACATTTATGTTAGGGCAGGTCTTCCGCCGCTTATGTTCGTTTGTACCGAATGCGAACGGTGCTGCAGACGCGGTGCTGCCGTATAGGTTTCACGTTTTGTACGTCTCTGGCACATGTCTTTCGAGCAGTATACGTTCGCTACAACTGACGACTGCGGCGCAGAATAATGGACGGAGTTTCTAGTTCCGCTGGGGCCAATTTGGGGCAGGATAACGTGTCTCGTGGGCCGCAGTTGTGACCGAGTACATTGCATAACGGTGCCGCTCGGTCCCACTGCAATGCACATTTTGCTGGCAATACCGGAGAGCTCACGGGCGCGCGGAACGTACGCCGAGTGTACGAAAAGTGCGTATGCCGAGTTCGCTCATCACGCTCGTTTGCACCGTTAGGAGCTTCCAGGTGGGAGCACGAAACGAATCGAAGAAGTCGACGCTTCTAAACTGTTATTACACCCTCAAAACTGCACATACTTGCAAGCCTTTTGGATGTTTTGATTAATATTTATTTATTTATTTATTTATTTTCAGAATACTGTCAATCCCCCATGGGGATTATTACAGGGGTGAGCATCACTGTAACAACTTTCCAGGTTGTGCCAGTATGTGGGGTTTGATATGGGGGGTTCGACGTCCCAAAACCACCATATGATTATGAGAGACGCCGTAGTGGAGGGCTACGGAAATTTTAACGTGCCCCCAAATCTTTAACGTGCACCCATATCTGAGCACACGGGCCTACAGCGTTTCCGCCTCCATCGGAAATGCAGCTGCCGCAGCAGGGATTCGATCCCGCGACCTGCGGGTCAGCAGCCGAGTATACCTTAGCCACTAGGCCACCGCAGCAAGGCCACTGTTGCTTTTAGAAAGTAGACCCGTATTGTTCACGAGTACGCACATTCATATCCACAGCATGTTCACATGTTAGCGAACACGTGAATCCACAATCAGCGGGTTTGTGAAATGTCCCGTATCTGCAGTTAGTGTCAGTGATTGGCGGTTAAGGCTTATTTTTTGTTACCTGCTGTGCGGGCGAGGCGCACGCTGTCTGATCAACGTGTCTTATTTCACTAAATGACGACTGTCACGTAATCTTTAAATCGCAAAGCTTCCCTTATTGTGCTCATCGGCAGTGTCGGTGAATGTTGGCTCCAAGTAAACTGGCGGCGCATGGCATTGACCGCTTGCAGAAATCGTCTAGGGAACTGAGATGTACGTTTTTTATGTTTAACTTATGCTCTAGGGCGTACCGGCGTAAGAAAAAAATGACTCTTCGGAACTGCTCAGCGGGTCCAACATTGGCCCCGACTACACTAGCCAGATGAAAATCGTAGAGGCCGTTTTAGCCAAAGACAAAAAAGCGGAGTACTTAATTACGCAGTAGTATGCAACAACTTGTCCCACGTAATTGATCTGAGAATCGCTGGCACGACGCAGGCGGAGAGCTAAAGCTAAATTCCGCGCTCTCAACGCAGCGAGTGCTACGGCGTGCACACTCTTCCCATTGGTGTTGTATGCGCACCCGTTGGTGGCGCTCATGTTCTTGATTGATTGATTGATATGTGGGGTTTAACGTCCCAAAACCACTACATGATTTCGAGAGACGCCGTAGTGGAGGGCTCCGGAAATTTCGACCACCTGGGGTTCTTTAACGAGCACCCAAATCTGAGCACACAGGCCTACAGCCTTTTCGCCTCCATTCAAAATGCAGCCGCCGCAACCGAGATTCGAACCCGCGACTTGTGGGTCAGCAGCCGAGTACATTAGCCTCTATACCACCGCGGCAGGGCGCTCATGTGTTTGAACTCCCTGGAACTACCCACTATGGTACAAGATACATCGATACACACATGCGTAAAGAAAAAATGAAAGAAAAAAAAGAAAAACGGAAAAAAGAAAGAAAGAAAAAGAAAGCAAGAAAGCAAGAAAAAGAAAAATGGCTGAGTTTTAAATAGCAAAACACATCGATCTGTCAAGACGGGTATTCCCTGTCCCACACCCTGCCTCGTGCAAGGCACAGGCAGTTACCCTTAAACAACTGCAAGCCAGTGCGTATCCTAACTCTGCTGTTCTTCATGTCATCTGCGCTGAACGGTATCCAAGTGCGGACTGCCCTGCCTGTGGACTATTAACAACATTCAACCATGTCTTGTGGGAATGTGAAGCCATCGGCTCCACCCTCAGCGAGGACCGGTGGGTAACGTTCTTACGCAGCCCTGAACTTAAGGATCAAACCCTGGCCGTTCAGAGTGCCCGTGAACGGGCCGCCAAGCTCTGCTTGATGGTCCCTACGTGGGATTACCCGGGTGGCGTGGTGTCTTCCCTGCATTTTATCAGGACCAAAATAAAGTTTTAATCAATCAATCAATCATTAAATAAATGAAGTAATTAATATCACTAAGCCGCGCGAGACACAAAACAGCGATATTATGGACGATTCTCAAGACTGATTTGGTTGCTTCTAGCTTGTTTGTAGGGCTTAGCAAGGTGAGTCAGCTTGTCTCTGTATGAATTGCTAGGCTTAAGTACTTGATATACTAGGTTCTTTCAACGTTGAATAATGTCCAAACTCCAGAGAGAGAAACTGGCGCAGAAACCAATGATTCACACATCTCATGGCTCTGCGGGAGCGTTGTCGTCGGCGTACGCCTTCCATGTCTTCGGTGTCTTCTCGCAACCATGGCACGCTGCCTTTTCCGTTGCCTATAGTGTTGGGGTAACTGTTGCCTCCTTTTTTAGTGGACCTCATAGTGCTGAACCGTTTATATATCGTGATACGGCTTACATAATACAGCATTGAAACAAGTTCACTGCTAGAATAGATTCATAGCAACATCTTGGAATATACATGCAGGTGAAACAAAAATGCAGAGAAGCAGCTTATTGAATCCTGCGTATCAGAACTCACGGTACGAAAAATTACTTTTTTTCTCCTACTCTATGTTACGTGCAACCACACGAACTGTTTGCTCCCAAGCCCCACAGAGGCGATAAAATAAGCCGATTTTATCTAAAAACAACCAGACACTGAGTGGCTGTATTACAGCAGCAAGCAGCAAGCGCAAGAATTTAGCGCGAGAGTTGTGTGCTCCAAACTGACCATATGCAGAATGTAAACGCTGCCCGAGCTCTTACGTACGTACGCTATTTACCCTGAGACATTTGTCAGCGATGTCACGAAGGCGCTATGCACAGAGAGGAAACAAAAAGGCAAGGCACACATGGAAGTACTTTTCCTGTAGTGATAACTGCAGGGCCCACCCGTCTCTCTCTCTCTCTCTCTCTCTCTCTCTCTCTCTCTCTCTCTCACACACACACACACACACACACACGCGCGCGCGCACGCACACGCACACGCACACACCACTCAAGTTATGAGTTTTCATCTCAGTCGTGCACAAATCGATCCAGCAAGGAAGTGGGCTATGCGACCCACACACATTTTCAGGCGCTCTCCACAGCAAGTCGAATGCGGCATAAACGGATCCAAAAACGTTCATATCGTGTCGCTTTCTCCACAGACACTCAAGCTATCGGTATAGTAGGGCCTTCTCACATTTCTCGCCTCCTCCATCTCCCACAGAAAAATAAATACGCACTAAACGGTAAAAAAACAAAAAAACACCGCCACGAGGCAATGCGACACGAGGCCGATTCAATGCACTTTAGTGACATGCATAATACGTGAACGATATGAGAAGTTCTTTAAAACGGGACTGGCTGATTATCCCATGACGTCTTCACCGACAGCCGTTGGTTACCGGAGGGAAAGCCACCAGACCTATAGGAGGCGCCGCATGGAAGGGCGCCTTCTCAATGTTTTTTGATATTTTTGCACGGAGGAAGGAAATAGGGGTGAAGGTCTTACAATAACTGTCGCTCGTCCCATGGCTCTGAAGTGCGGGAGGGATCAAGAATGGGGAAAGAGGCGAGAAATGTCAACCTGGGGTACACGCTGACAGAACCAAGAGCCTAAGAGCCCGAGTCTCAGCCCTTATGCTCTCAGCCCGCAAGCGCCTTCTGCCATTGGTCTGCAGCCGGCACCGTCAAAAATATGGCCAGCCCTGCAACTGGCCAAAAAATTTTCTCACTAACACAAATTTATGAGAGGTTTTTGTGGATATACAGAGCCTGTTTCGAAAAAAAAAAGTGGTGTAGGTGTAGGAACCCGCTCATTCGTTTCCGTGGAAAGTACTACACCTGCTTGTCGCTTAGTTTCTCTGAAGAAGTGCACCGATTCACAACTGAAAGGCCGCGAGATGAGAGTTGTGGTCGGCTCTGAATGACACGCCATTTTGCGCGCTCTGTACGAAAACATACTCGTCAAGGACCGGACGGCACACGTGTACTGTCCTTGTCAGCAAGTGCTGAATTGCGACTTTACGAACCGCGAGAAGGCGACACGAGTCGTCTTCAGACGCCTTGCATAGAAGACATGAAAACACGAAAGGCGAGGCCGCGTGAAAGGCGCTCGTTAAGACATCCGTACACACAGAAATAAAAGTAAAATGTGAAAAGCCCCCTAATTGAAGGCGTGGGCGTCGACAGTGCGCGAAAACGACTTTTCACACGATGCTTCACGTCATCACACCTTAAACCCCACATAACAATCAATAAAGCACGTCGTCACTGACATTCGCACGGAAAGATCCCACGCTGTACACGTGCGCACTTACCTCAGCAAGCTCTAATAGCTGAACGCTTCCACACAGACAGCTATTCAATTTATTAGTGAATATAGTTTATTTTTATCTAGCCAAGAAATTTAGCGAGTTTGGTATTCCGTTGCGTGCCATAGTGTTAGCGTTATAACCACGGCTTATACCAGACGACAGCAGCAACATTTTGTGCAGCATCATCTGTAGGTACCAATAATGAAAGAATTATCCTGTTTCTATCTTTTGTGCGTGTGCAGGGGTGTAGGCAGAAATTATTCTCAGCGCAGGTGGGAGGAGGGTACACCACCTTGAATTGATGTGGGGGCCGGGTAAGAAGATGCGGTCGAGTCTCATGTCGTGCTGTGTACTCTATGTCAAAAAGCATGGTTGATCCCGTCGTTATAGCAATCGGTAGAACACGAAAGTAAAATGTGTTCTTCACGTAGTAGTTTAATGTTTATTGTTAAATCATATAAGAAAGCTTGCGCAATATTTATTGGTGTTTGATAGCATTGCTTAACTTGGATGCATCCACGTTGCCACTCCACCCCGACGACTGCCGTGTAGGACTAATGATTAAACAAACCCTTGTGGTCACAGATGCCTGTTGTATGCTGAACCAGAGAAAATGACGTGACAGCTTGAATATCTTAAAGCCGCCCCTATTTCGCACTTGTAAATAGTTTCAATAAATGTTTTCGCCACCACCACCGTGGATGGATGAAAAAACGCTTATTACAGAAAAAGAATGAAATAAGGGTTAGAAACAGGTGGGTAGGGCCCCTGGTCCAGGGCTCCACTGGCCTCAGCAGCCCGCCGCGTCTGGTCGAGGAGTGCCACTTGAGCCTCCTTTTCCTCGCTGGCGAGCAAGGTCTCCCACTGCTCCATCGTGTATTTTTTCGCCGAAATCTCAGGCGTATTAATTTTAGCTGGCCTCACCTTCCATTCCCATGTAATGTGAGCAAGTGTTGGCTGTTCTCCACACCACGGACAAGAACCCGCGTATGCGCTTCGATCACCCGGGGTTCATCGCATCTTTTAAACTCAGGTGCGGATATGTATTTGTCTGCAGGCGGCGCCACTCATGCGCTTCTTTTGCACTCAGACGAAAATGGGGCGGTGAGTATCGCCGTCGTTGTCGACGGTGGTGTTCTAAGATATCTCGAGGAGTGTGGGGAGCCTGGACTAGCAAACGGGTATCTGGGCGAGGGACTGTTTCTCGGTGAGTAATAGCTCGAGCTGCACTGTCTGCTCTATCGTTACCCGTTTCCGCTATATGTCCGGGCCACAATATGATGCGGTGTTCCTGGTCTAGTGTTGCACTTGAGTGGCGGGCGACGCACGCAAGTGAACGGCCGTTAGTGAAATATTGACAAGCTATTTGAGAGTCCGTGAGAATAAAATATTGCTGTCCCATAACGTCTTTGGTTTTAATAGCGAGTGCTACCGCGAGTGCTTACAACATGTCCACGGAGTTCATCTTAGCTGAAGCACAGGTGAATAAACCCGGGATGCATACCGAACCAACAGCGGCCAATGAAAAGCCATGGATACCGCAGCGGGCTGCGTCCGTATAGAGCATATCTGGGTTCGTTCCGAACGGTTTGGCGAGCTGCTGGGCTCTGGCGTTGCGAAGTGCTCGGTGGTACAACGGATTCATGTTTTTCGGTATAGGAGCGATATGAATTTGCGCTCGTACACGAGCGGAAGGGGGCACCAGTTCCTCGTCACTGTATTGGAGTCATGCAGGATATCCTAAGCCACGTAACATTCCCCTACCTGTGGGTGAGAGGCTAAGTCTTTCTAGCTGCCAGATGAGGACCGTGGCCCTAAGCTCCTCGAAGTGTTGTAGATCAGGCAAGAAGCTGATCTGTGGATGTTCCTATTCGTAGGCCCACAACAGCCTGATATAGCAGTACGAATGAGGGTATCCACTTGTTCAATTGCTGTCTTACTGAGCTCTTGGTAAGGGAGACCATACGTTACTCTGTTAATTACGAAGGCTTGGATGATACGAAGCGTGTCCGCCTCTCCAAAATCTTTACGGTGATACGTCACTCTGCGTACAATGCGCGCAGTTTGGTTAACAGAAGTGCGAAGAGTTCTGAGGGTGTGCTCCACGTGCCTATTTTCATGTACCCAGAGACCAAGGATACCTGTACACGCTACCTCTCGTATAGAATGGTCACCTACTTTCAGTGCAGACGGTGGTTTACTTCGGTAACCCCTACCATGCGCCCGAACAAATTCAGAGTTTTTCGGGGAGCAACTATTACGACAGCTCTCCGTAAAGAGATGCACTGTCTGAGCTGCTTCTTGAAAGGTAGTTTCCTTGTGACCGAGAGAGCCTCGGGTCGCCCAAAGGGTTAAATCATCGGCATACAGGGCGTATCCAAAGTCTGGTATAGACTCGAGCTGTCAAACAAGGCGGGCCATGTCAATACTAAAGTGTGAAGGAGATAATATGGCCCTTCAGGCGTTCCTTTATTGGGCATTTGAAAAGCCAATGATCTAATGTCTCCTAAGCCTACTGTTGCAGTCCGATCAGTGAGGAAAGACTAGACATAGCGGTATATATTTTCCCCACAGTTGGAGGAGCTGAGTTCCAGCAAGGTAAGGTTTGGCCCATGGTATCAAACGCACTTTTTAGGTCGAGAGCAACAAAGATGTGTTCCGTGCCCGAGGAAATGTCACGTAACACTTCATACCGAAGCCGGAGGAAAAAGTCTTGTGTTGAGAGGTTGTGGCGGAAACAATACATGTAGGTAGAGAAGAAAAAATCCGTTCCTCGAGATAGTGTGATAGGCGCGTGCGATTGACTTTCTCGAAAAGCTTGCTGAGGCAGGATGTGAACGAAACTGGACGGAGATTCTGTGAGGTGGGGGTTTTCCGATGCTTGGGAATTAGTATGGTTGAGGCCTCTTTCCATTCTGGCGGAACAATCCTAGGCTCCCAAGTGTGCCCATTAAAATAGTGGACTAGTTCATCGAGGCAATCATCACTAAGGTTTCGTAACATGGCGTTAATGACTCGATAAGGTCGTGGTGTTGTGTTAGATTTAGCAGATTGTGACACGGCAAAAAGTTCAGCCCTATGGTGATAAGTTCATTCAATGCTGCATTCGGCGTGCACTCGTATCCAAGCGTGCATGGCGGGCTGCCGGCGTCACCCACGTATGTCGAATGCAGAGCTTTTAAGAGCTGTTCCTCTGTGCCTGCGAAAACACCCACCAACCTCTGGATCGCCCTGGACACCGTACATTTAGTGCTACCAGGGTCGAGCAAGCGGATACCTCGGCCATGATGCATTGCTGCTCTTTACCAAGAACGCTGTCAGTGGAGAGTGGTAGGTATAAAAGGCGTACATTTAGATGCGAAGCAGCTCTTTGACTGGCCTGTGTAACACTGTTCCTCCGTGCGTCCATACAAACGCAACGCAACGTGCGCCCCTCGCCGCAGGTGTTGGAGCGGTGCCAGTAGGTCACGCCGCAGCTGCGCGTTGACGTCACGCTCCCCTCGCAATGCTAGCTGACGTCACGGCATTCCTAGCCTACCGCGCGCTCGCCGCAGCTGCCGCCTCTTCCGTTCGCCCGCAACACGTGCCGCTACCGCCGCTCACTCCGCTACCACGACCGCAGCTCGCTACGCCAGCGACTTTTTGGTTCACGCGCAATAAACCTGATGCGCACCGACATGAGTGATGTGCACTCACTGTAATGTGTGTCGGTGGAGTAGAAACTACGCACCACGATAAGAAAAACGTGCATCGATCTGTCCTTTGCTAACTTTGATGTCGAGTGTCTGCAGGAACGTCTCAGCGTGCATTTCACCGATCACAAGACCGTAGTAGTGAAGGCAAAACGTGCGCCATGTCTGGTCCAGCACCCATGCCCACTCTGAAGAAGCGAAAAGACCAACGCCAGCCTCCACTTCAAACGAATCTTCCAGCGCCTACCGCATCGCCCGTCTTAGCGCTGTTCAACGTGTGACACCACCCATGCACCACGCTACTGCTTCGCATCCTACCAGGGTTCCTCTTGGAAAGATGGTGTCAATTTCTTGTTTAAGGCCTGCAAAAGACGCGGCTGTGGCGCACTAAATAACGTGCCGGGTAAGTGTTGTCGCGGACCCAGGGGTCCTGGGTTAGGATCCATGAACGGACCTATGTTTTCTGAATAGCATTTCTTTTCGACGTCGCTTTCGTAATAGAAGTACGTTACTGAAACATTGGTGGACCCCGACTACGGTGTAAGAATGAGTTAGTTCCTGATTCTCGCCGCTCAGGGCAAGAAGAGGGCGCTGGCAGATTGTGGTCGCCGACGACCTTGAGCCCGAGCAGCTTCCGTCGCGCTATAGTTGAGATGGCGCTACTGCACAGGGCGCCATGTATACGTGCGGTGCTTATTCTGAAATTCGCTCGCCAAAGAACATCTTCCTGAAAGCTTTTTGTGTATGGGATTTCGTGACTTAGAAACGCGTTGGCCTGTGCCTGTGAGGCTTGTCAGTTTATTTGTTCAGCTGATTCATGCTTTGTGGTTCAGTGCATGCGTACCACGACGCTATATATGACTCCGACTACGCGTCAGCGGCCTTGTCACATGGCTGTGCTTCTAAATGGGCAAGTGGTGTTTTGTCCTCAATCGCAAGTCGTGGTGTCGGACTTGTGCGGAGAGTGTGTCGCTTTTCAAGGCTCCACGCGAAGCAGAGCGCACGGAAGAGTGGCGACGGGCAATTCCGAGAGCGGACGGAGCCTTGCAGCGCACTGAGCTGCAAGGCACCACGCGCGAAGCATTTGCCGGAGGAAGCGATCTCTGCCACATATCATGCAAAATACAAGGAAATTGTCCTGTTGCACGCAACAAAGAAACCTACGCTCACTTCAGATACCGGGCTGCCCAAAATGCCTGACCATGCAGCAAAATCCAGGAAAGCTCTGCGAAAACGGCTGGCTCTATAGCCGACTTCTCGGAAGCGACGGGGGCGACAAAGGTTCAAGTGCACCTGCAGTGCCTGACACGACCACTGGAAGTGCGCCAAATTTATTGCGCGAGGAGACAGTGACTCCACAGCATAGCAATGATGAATCACGCATGCAAAAGGCAGTGCTTCGACTTCAGCAGTGACGGGCCTGACTCTAAAAAAAGACGAGTATTTGGGAAGTGTTTCTGCCACACAACGATAATCGCAATGTACTTGGAGCACTTTATTCACGTTATCAACATGGTTCCGGTATTTCGTGGTCACGAACGGTGCGCGTGTTATCAGTGGGACATAGCATACTTAATAAGGAAGTGGCCAGCGCCGGATTTTCAAAAAAGTAAATGCAAGCAAGAGTCAGGTGATGATTATTGTTATAGCAAAAGTACTCCCCGTGTGACTTCATTTTATTTAGAGTGCATGCTTCTTCGTAAAAAAAGTAGGATGCTTCTGAACAGGACAGTGATAGAGAGGGCCTATGCGCTACAGACTCAGTTCCTCGTCACGCCGGAAAAGTAATTTCTCATTTTAAATTAAGATGCCAATTTTCTGGACTGCCTCATCTACGCATATTTGGACCAAAAAAGGTAAATGTAGTAGAATAACCAGTGAAGAGAAATCATTGTACATACTATTGCTGTGAAGCAGCTGTCTTTTTTTACGTTCACATTGTTTACGTGATTATAACTAGTTTGCCATACTTAATGTCGTCAAGCCAAATTTTCTCGTTTTTTTTTTCACAATATCGCTATAGCACTTGATCGTCACCATCTTGCAACCAATTTCAGGCGCACTTCCGACCACGGTACTTACGACACAACACCGTTTATTAGCGCGAAGCCCTTAGATAGTTTTGAATACCTAATCAAACGCGAGATATTACTGTCGGCGTCCCGCGTAGGTGGCTTAAGGGAGGAGCTGCCCAAAATATACTGTTTCAGGTAGTGCACCCGCTTCTATTGTCTGATAAGCACTTCATCGAGTTGAAGTCCACGCGCCTTAATAAAATAGAGCAAAGTATGAATGATGGCGCTGACCCTACAGTCCCGACATGAGTGTGGTACGGCTTAACCCAGGGTCAACCTTAGGGACCCAATGAAGTTCTTCCCACCATGCCATGCTCCTTACACAAGCACAGGCTGAAATAGATTCAACTGCGTGACGCTAACAGGAATACTGGCAATGGTAGCGTGTTGATTAAAGTTCTTAGAAGAACGCATGTAAATTTCATAATACCATTATTGGCTGTTCTTTGACGAAGTTTTTTGTTCATTTTGCTGAGCAACCAGACCGCGACAACGATATTCGCGCACGTGCACACTCACACACACACAGGCACACATGCACTCACATACATGCGCAAATACACGCACGCATACTATCACCTTCCTGGCGTGCTTTTTCACTCGGGCTGCTGTTCTTATTGCAAAAATCTCAAATTTTCTTTCGAGGACAACGCTGTTCTTTTAGCTCTGAACCAAAGATGCCGACACCGCCGACGCCAGTGACATCAGAACTTCAGCGAAACGCGCTCTTTAGTGCTGGGGCGGCTAAATTAAAATGCTCTCCTGGACAACATTTTCAGCTGTCGGAGCATTTGTATGACAAAAACACTATTAGCAAACAAGCTGCATATAAAATTAGGAAATCAGTTTTGTTACAGCAGAGTCATAGTGTATTAATTTATTGACATCCATGTACATGTACGTATTGGGTGCAATAAACAGGCGACGCTCTACAGCAATAACCTTATACGCTCGGATCAGAGTCGCTTCCCAGTGAGCGTCTTGACCCAGCCTCCGTGAGCGCCCTCTGCCGCATCAAACGGAAACAGCCCAGGCGACGAACAGAAACTGGACGCGGCACCGGGCGCAGTGTCATTCATCACCTAACTTACTTTTACATTGTGACCCCGACATAAAACGCTTTTGTGCTAAAAAAAAAGAAATAGGCAGATCCCACGTACCTTGGGAATCGATGTTATGCGAAGTATGGGGATGGAAAGTGACTGCGTTGTAATTTTTTACAGTGAAAGCTGTTATGAGATCACAACTCGGGTCACGCGCCGTTGTCCGCCGTTGTCCGCCGCCGCTACCGCCGCCGCCGGTGTCCGTAACAACATCGCGGAAAATTAAAGAAAAAATGCTACCACCAAAGACACAGCGGGGCTCGAAACCCGGGTCTGGTGGGTGCCAGCCCAGCATTTTACCAATGAGCTACGCCGGTGCTTGTGACTTGTTGGCAAACTTGCCTTTCGCAGACTTGATGTTGGCAAAGCGATCACGTTAATATGACTTATGAAGAGCTCTAAAACAGCGGAAGACCAATCAGTCGTCGCACAATGGGAATAGCGTAACGCGTGGGCCGTCCAATGCTTCAACCCACTACATAAGCTTGTTCTTGCTCCCCTAATAATTGTGGCGCATACCAACTTCAGCGATAATTCCTCATCGTTGTCAGCCACTGCAAGAACATTTGACACAAAATTCCTTGCAAGTGTTTAGCGAATGTCACGCTTCTCATAAGAGTGAAGAAAAATAACATAGCGAATGCCAGCCTACTACCCCAAAGTTTGTTATTAATGCCCTAGTGGGTATCAAGCAAGTGTGCTTGCAGTAGTTACCCAATGAGTGTTTTGAAAAGACTCTGAAAGACCGCTCTTCTAGCTTTCGCTGTGACTGTGCTGCGCCTTCGGCGCAGGCCTGGCGTTTTTTAGATGCGGAGCATCTTATACTCGCGCTTTGTAGTGCGCCGTCCGCGCCGTCCGCGCCGTCCACACCGCTTCTCGAACATTCGACAGCTGACGCGCGCGCATGCGCCGTCGCGCCGTCGCCCACTCTTCCACCATCTGTGCATCCCTTCCTCCTCTACACACCGCGCGCGCTTCACTCCTCCACCATCTGTGCACCCTTCCTCCTCTACACACCGCGTTCGACATCTACAATTCTCCTGATTCTCCAGTGGACGCGCATGTGGCGTCGCGCTTCGAGAACATTCAACAGCTGACAGTGCATGCGCCGTCGTGCTGTATATATACTCAAGGTCGGCGCTCGCTCGCTCAGTTGCCGCTCGTCGGTTGGTTTGTACGGCGCGTCGACGTCCAAGGTCGCGGTGAAATGAATTCCAACGAATCCACAAACACAATGATCGACGTCCCTTCGACCAGCGCCGCCCTTTCGCATACGTGTGTACGTGTTCACTCATTTAACATCCCCTCCTACAACCACGTTAACCAATTTAGCCATCGACCCAAGTAAGTCGCAATTTAACACCCCATTTCACAACCACGTTAACCAATTTAGCCATCGACCCAAGTAAGTCGCACTTTAACACCCCGTTAACCAATTATATGCTCCGCATCCTCCTCAGTGTTCCCCCGAGGGAAGCTGCGGGCAATTTTTTTTATTGAGCGAAACGTTACTAAGTGGCGTTAACGATATGTAGAAATGAAGGCGCAGACATGCTAAACAGCCGCATATGTTTTATTCAACGAGTTGTTTAGAGAGACCTAACGATGCTAATAACAACGTGGATATTACAATCAATACAATCGGTAAGCAGATATGAAGCGCTGGCGCTTCTGAAGATGGTAGCCCTGGATACTGCAACATCAATCAACTTCAGGAGATGGCACGTAACTCCAATTGGCGTTAACCCGACGTCACGGCTGTATCATAGGAGCGCGTATGAAATGCTTACAAAATTAGATAGCCAGCTCTGAAACTACAATTGACGTTTCACGAACATTAGTGTCTATTTGAAAAGTAGTTCCGAGGCATGGCGTGGCTCTGTGGTAGAATACTTGTCTGCCACGCTGCAGAGTGCTGGGGCTCGATTCCTGCTGGGACCTTGCCATTTTTCGCATTCATCGGGTCAACGCTGCCGATGTCAGCCTTTTTTTAACGCTCAGGCGTCAAAACCTTCCATGTTGATTCTCGCCGTTCCTGGCTGCATACAGACTGTTAATCACCTTCGGAACATACCCGCATACCTGCGGCACATACGTCCCCACGGGTATGTGCAACACGTCATTCAGAAAGGGTTTGACGACGTACGCGACGGGATTGTGACATTATTGATGTCATGAGCCGCAAGTCATATTGATTGGTATATTATTGTAACGAACAAATTCAGTGCCGGAAGCTAAAACAGCTATTTATTAATGGCGAACTTGTGCCCGTCAACTAAATACACAAAGGTTGTGAGCTCACTGGTCAAAACCTCGTCAACTTCTCCTGCGTCTCGCCTCGAGCTGCTCCTCGAAAAACTACCAGCGTTCCTTGTCCAGCGCGTGATGTGGAAACACGTGCAGCCAGCGTTGCATGGCGCGTTTAGCATGGCGCGTTTAGCTTGTCGGTTGATGGGGCAGAATTCATAAGAGCAGGAAGCGGGGCAAGACTTCGGTAGGTGCCTAACAACATGCGGCAATATTGACTGGTGAGTACGAGTTTCTGTGCATATATGTTGCTTTGCTAGCTAAATCTCGTGCACCTTGTGATGTAGATGCCTTTATCTTCAGAGTTGCAACGAGCGTTGAAACGCGCAAAACAAAAAGTTCTAACTCTTCACAGCGCACTAATGTTGCAAGCCGCCGACAAGATCCGGGGAACAGCGCATCCATCCCGTGCTCGCCCTGTAGTTGGTTGTTTACTCGGCAGATGGCACGCTACGACTATTCGGCGAACTCGGTGGTGCGGAGAGTGTACAGAGAGAACGACACCGCGTTTCGGCGACAGGAGAATTTCGCTCGCTGTAAAAAGCGGATTCTTCCGCGTGAACTTTAGGGGTAAGACCCTGTTCACATTTGAGAAGTGAAACGAAAACGCCAGATCTGCCGGAAAACTATGACCGCGCGCGTGAAATATTCACATTCCTTCTGTCCCTGGGGATGCTTGCGCCTCCGCAGGGTTCCCAACCTTGAGTATTAATTCAATTTTGCTTAATTTCGTGCCGAATACAAGGTTTTCACGCAAAGTACTTAAAAAGAACTGCTCGCATCATTTCAAACGTTGTTTCGGGAGATACGCCGGCAGAAACGACACGAGCAAACGCAGCGGCGGCGACAAATTCAGCCTTCTGTGCACAAAAACGAGAAGTGTCGGGGCACGCCGACTCGCCGCTGCTGCACCGTCTACTTCCAGTATTCTAAGCGATCGTGACCCAAGCCAGGTTCTCGATGAACGCGTCCTCTTTGAGGCTGCCAAGCTTCGTCGTGCTGCACGGGCAGTTTGCAATTTGAGCCGATGCGAGCCACCACCGACGCATTTGCCACCATGTTGAATCTGCGGCCAGCTCGTTAGATCGCGTGGCTTTAGCTGATGCAGCCGAAGCCGTCAAGCGGAAAGAGGATCTGCTTTCGCGTGGCGGGAAATTCAGTCTCGGACCGATTTTTTCGCGCCGGCCTCACGGCGTAGTTTTTCGGCTGCTTAGGTGGCGGAGCGAGTGAATTTGCGGTGAGTTTTGCCGCTTTCGCTCCCTTCAAGGCCAAGTGTGAACGCGGTCTTGAAGGCCTAAGTGTGAAGACCGCGTTCACATATAGGCTGCGTTGCAGCAACGAAAGGCCCACGTTTACACCGGAGGTGCCACAGCCAGTTCTGCATGCTAGTTCGGGTTCATACATTATTTAATGTTTTGTGGCACCCTAGTATATTTCGTCTACACCTCGGTCTACGCCAAGGAGAGACCTAGTATCGGCCAAGACTAAGCATACAAGCTCAACCAGGTTCGCTGCTTATCTTCACATGGCTAGTGCGATATTCTCCTTTTATTTCTCTCTCTTTTTGAATAAACCTCAGCCCATGGTCAGAGAGTGGATCGATGGTAATGTGCCTATTTCTTTCGTCAGCTCGACATTCGTGCCATGCTCTCCGGTTGACTACTCAAAATGACGTTGCTGCATATTTCAGAGATGCATATATACGTCTAATGAAGTGTCGTTCTTCACAAAGCGTCATTCTGTAAACATGAAACAAAAAGAAATGCTCCACAAAAATAAGTCTCCGACATGAGTGCAGTGCGGGAAATGGGGTGGGGAGGGCGGGTATAAGATGGGTAAAGATTTCACAGTAAGGCTCACATGGAGAGACAAGCTCGGTTTAGCGACACACGAAACCGACTTAGACAGTTTTGCAGGTGCTGCTCAAATGAACTATTCAAAAAAGCTTGCTTGTTCTGTGCATGAGCGCGTCTGTGAAACGTGAAGGTGCAAAACTCTCGAAGGAGTTGTAGTTGAAGCTTATTTTAGGCAAAAGGAAAAGCGGTACAATAAAAAGATGGAGATGTACAAATTGCCTTTTTGCCTAGGAGACCAGCAAAAAGGCATAAAAGCCTGACAAAGCTCCTGCCCCCCGTAAACCCGAAACCCACCAAAATAACACAACGCTCAGTGTAAAATTAGGCATAAATGTGTTGCTACATGCAAATCTCATCTGTGCGAGGATAAACAAAATATATTAGAAAAATTGCTCATGTGATGACATCCACAAAGCATCTGCGGGAACAACTAATGAAAAACAGTTTTTAGAATGTACTCAAACGCTATTGAGGTTTACATTAGGATACATAAAGCACAGAACATAAAAATTCAGTACAAATGTACAAAAAGAATACGAAACAAAAATAATGATGACGGTGATTATGTTTGTGTATACAGTAAGTGAGCTTGTATCTTCCTTTTTAAAATTGCCGTACGAGCCAGTATCGTCAATAAGAGTAGCTAGAGTCGGGTGTTCGTTCAAAAAAATGCGCAATTTGGTACAATAGTTTTTGTGTGCCGTAAATCGTACGTGGCTTTTCATATCTATATGCCCTATGCCGAAAATTGTGACCATGATCTTTCGGTAAATGCCTTTGATAAAACACTGAACGGTCAGATCGTACCTGTTGATAAACAATCATAGCCAATTTTTGTTTCATGGTGTTGGTTATCGTTAGTATTTACATCCCTCAGTGAAGAGAAACGTGGTGTGATGCCTGAATGATACCCCTGATATTAGTCGTACAGCTTTTTTTTTGTAAGATGTGAATTTTATCAAGGTTTGCCTTAGTCGTATTCCCCCATACAAGAAGACAGTAATGGGAATGTGAGTGATCAATTGAGTAATAAAGTTGTTTTTTCAACCATACAGGGAGAAGTTGTCGCAATTTGCAGATAATAACCGTGGATCTGGAAATATTGGTAGGAACATGGTTGAAGTGTAAAGACCAATCTAAGTGTTCTTGAAAAAAAAATACCATGAAATTTATTCACTGTAATACGTTCAATTTCTTGTCCTACAAATGATATTGTAGACTCACTGGCGATAGCCTTGTTGCGTGGTCGGAATAAAACATATTTAGTTTTTTGGTGTTTAGTTCTAATCTATTTCTGTTAAGCCATTCGGATAGATGTATCAGCCACAGGTTTGTTTGTTGTTCAAGGCGATTGAGGGAGTTGCCAGCGAAGAATATATTGGTATCATCAGGGTGTTAGTGGTATATTAGGTAGATCGTTGATGTGAATTAAGAAAAACAAAAGCCCTAAGATTGATCCTTGTAGGACGCCAGAAGTGATGTAACCTATGTTAAATTTAGTGTCACCAAGACTAGCGTACTGTTGTCGGTTACTTAGATAACTTTTTATAGGGTTTTTATAAGTTCCGCGGCCGAGCCGGCTCAGCATCTCTGGCTTTGACAAATATAAGTTTCAACACTGTATTTCCTTTCAGCACACGCTTGAGCTAATGTTAAGGAAGAAAGGGTTTGCGCATCGTTAAAAGCCGAAGACAACAGCAGCAGGAAAAGAAACGTCTATGTAGGACAAATAAGCTGATTAAGCCATAAAGAAGGACTTATCGGAAGGCTTCGACGTATATAACGTATTCGACAAAAACAAAACAAAAAAAGAACCGGCGTTTCCCGAAGACCCCTATTTTCAAAAGCCTATCGTCTGATGTACATTTATAAGCTTATATTTAGACACTGCTGGCTCTATATGTACCTTTATACCTTCCTGCCACCCACTTTCTAAAAAGACTCCTCTTAAGCCTTTTATCATTTTTTTTCGGGCGAGTGTTCATCGCTCGCTTTTAAAGTAATCCTTCTGAACAGCATTAAAAATATAAATAAAGAAAAGGTGAGCAGGGTGCACTCAGGTCTGCACGACTTATACTGCAGCGAAACTGAAGCACTCACTTGTACAGACATGACCGGTACACCGAGGGCCTCGTCTTTGTACACGATTTCTTGAACTCCGCGAGCGTTCTCTTTAGATACCTTATAGGGCCTTTCACGTAAATAAATCGCTTGTTATAACCTTACGGAGCACGAAAGATGCCTCGTCTGCAGCTATTTCCCAAACAGTGCTAATGCACGCGCGTTCATATGGGCCAAACAACATCCTCAAAGGAGACGGATGACACGATAGAATTAATGAAGCGGAAGAGCCTTCGTTCAAAAAAGTCAGCGGAGATTATAACCACGTTTCTGCAAAATCATTCAAATACTTACGCATTTGGAATGCTAAGAGGAGTCTAGGCAATTACTGTATTCTGATACGAGTAGAATTTTTTATGTTGCCATCGCATTTATCGTTCTTCATATTTTCGTAGAACTGATCCTTCGTGCTTTGAAGCAAGCATTGCTGACCTCATTAGTAATGCTATTAAAGTCAGCTCTTGTGACTTCATTAGTATGGTCATTTCGTTCTCTCGCTCTCTCTAGAGAATGTTCTGTGTTTGTCTGTACGCCTTCTGTGCGCAAAAATGTTACTCAATGTTTACTGTTCTCTATGTGCCCGTCTTGCGGTTAGATAATCACATAGAAATAAACAAGCGGACATCCACATAACTTTTTTTGTTATTCTCAGCTTTTTTTCCCCTTTTTTAACATGACACTTTTAAAAGCCGGTGCCCACGAAGGCTCCACTGACGTACTTCCTTCGCGAATATGACGTTATAAAATATCTAATAACAGATAGCAAAAAAAATAAACGAAACGTTTCGTCAGCGGCCGTCGAACCTACGACCTCTTGCTCTGCAGCGCGCGGCACGCTAACCCTAGACCACAAGACGTACGTTGTCTACACACGACGAGCTACACCCCATATACCGTTGGGGGTACTTACAGCTCAGTCACTTGAGCACGTTTTCGTAATCGGTAGCGAGATGGCGCGAAAGGCGCATATTGGGTAGAGTTACTCAATGCCTGCTTGATGCTACCTTTAGGTAGCAGAGTTGCGCCACTGTTTTCCGGGCGCCACTCACCCGGCTCTTGACGATTCCAGCAACGCTATTGGACGCGCGCCATCACGTGGTCATAGGTGTTTCAAATGCACTGCAGAGAAGCCAACAATATGCAGCCGACGCCGATACTTCGCAGTATTATGAACGTGCTGGCGCCCATAGAGTTTTCTAATGTACACTAGAGGGAACTCTGGCGCTATAGTGTCTATGGGAGCTGCAACGCACGGCGCTTGAGTGAGCATGGGAATGATGGGTAGTACACACATTTGTCTAAACTTCGTACTTCTGGCCTGCTCTTGGCTCCGTGTGTGTTCGTGTGGTTTGAAGCTGTTTTATCACGAAACAAAAATCAGCAAGTGTTCAGCAATTGTGCTTCACCACCTTATTCATTTAGACTTGCCTTTCCAAATTGGGTCACGAGGTTCAAAAGAATTGAATCTTCCTCTCAAAACAAAATCGAAACATAGCAATAAACGAAGCCGCAAGTACGAAGACTAGGCAAATGTGTGTTGTGCTGCATATCATTCCCATGGTCGCTGAACGATCGCAGCGCCAGAGTCCTCTGTAGTTTTTTGAGAAACTCCATGCTGGAGCCCTTCACACAGACAACGCGTGCGTCCGTCACAGACACTGGATACATCCTTCGCCGACACTGGACGCGTCCCACAGAGACACTGGACGCGTCTCAATGGCGGTGCTGCTTCCTCCTCCTTCAGCGTCTCGGCGCCTGTACAAGGCCGGCGCATCTAGCGTTGAAGGTTTCCTCGTCCTCGTTCTGTGCATACGTTGTAAATATAGTTAACTTTTTTGTTTCCTTCTGGCTGCATTTTGCCTTGCCACCACCTGGATGCTCCCTGTCCAGCATTGGCCCTCTTAAATAATGAAAAGAAAGCAAAAAATTAAAACAAGCGACGCTCTAAAATCGTTCACGGTTTGCAGAATCCCTTGATGACTTCCAGTTCCGTCCACCGAAGTGCCAGAATAGCACAGGTGGGGAAGAAGACCGTGAGAAAATAGCCCGCCGATTTTCTACACTTTCCCTCCATCATTTGGAAAAAATATCATTCAAATAAATGTTCTTTTCAGCTACATAAAAACTACAAGAGATTGCTTTGGACATTGTGCACGTTTCTCTTATCTGAAAAACTAATAAGAGACTTTCCTTACCCTTGAAAAAACGTGAGAACGTCCTTTCAGTTTTGATTTTACGAGCCGGTAAATGAGGCGACCGGAAACCCCGCATGGCTTTCGAACCCAAGATGGCGTACCTTGGCTCAACTATACTACTTAAAGGTAGCATATACATTACCTCTAATATCGGGTTGGTGTTGCACGCGCGCCAAAGGTCGTCATCCCACAAGTTGCGATGCGCGCGGGCTTCAACAAGGGCGTGGTTTCGTGAGCGCGCGTTTATCTGATTTGGGAGCTTTGCACGTCTTTTGCTTCCACCATGCTTTCACCTCAAGTTAGTTTTGAGGTTCAAGAGATGTAAAAGAGCACGAAGGTGACTTCGCTCGCTGCCGCGGCCGCGTTCACGAAATGCTCGCATACGAAGAAATAAGAAGTTGAGCTGTGACAGTTCTTAGTCCGCGCTCGTCATGTGTATGCTCGTTGCCTACGTGCTTTCTGCTCGAGGTACATGCTAAAAGCTTCGAGCTTCTTGCCGTCTTTTGCGTGACATTAAACGTTCATTCCTTCCCCCTTGAGGCAAAACAATCCACAATAAACACTACCCTGCCCTAGTGAAGGCGCGTTTCACTTTCGTGTTATACAGATTCGTATAGACAAAAATATGCCACGTTTTTTTTATTGCGCGCCATTCATGGACACTACTAAGTTTAATATGTTAGCTCAGTTCAGCCAAAAAATTTCCCTGATGAAGGCCGGTCCCCGGCTGAAACGTAGGAAAAATAAAAAAGTTCGTTTTGCCCGTCCTCCACTTCTTGATATATATATATATATATATATATATATATATATATATATATATATATATATATATATATATATATATATATATAGTCTAGTAGATCCTCCGTGAGCGGTCACAACGTGGTTTATTTCGACGTTTCGGCCTAGAGTCTGGCCTTCATCATCAGATTCCTGATGAAGGCCAGACTATAGGCCGAAACGTCGAAATAAACCACGTTGTGACCGCTCACGGAGGATCTACTAGACTATATGCAACGCTACGGCCACTCAACCACCATGCCTGCCTATATATATATATATATGTATGTATATATATGCGCAATTGAACGTGGGAGCGTCCATCTGCGCCACCTGTTGCAACGGCAATGGCCTGTCCAAATGGCAGTGCACTACTTACAACGTCCCTAAGTGACAAAGTTAATCTACCACGGGAAAAAGTTAGAGCAGGGAAACGCACAATTAGCGACGATGTTGGAACCTTTCGCCGAATACAAAGCGATAAACCTGCAAAAATAAAAAGCGGGAAGACCATCGTGGGTTAAACGGACGGATTGACGGAGCACAAACAGCTTACATGAAACTTCTTGGCAGGAGCTCTCGTCGAAGGTCGGGAAACTCTAACGAGGCCCCTTAATGGCACAAAAAAAGCTAGTCCACTGAAAACGAACGAAAGAAGTTCGTGACGCGAAGAAAAGTTCGTAGAACGAATAGTTCAAGAAGGCAGTGGACCTTCTAAATTAGTGTTAAGGTAGAGGGGAAAAAAGAGGGGTGGAGGGTGGAATCAGAATCTGAGCAGCAGTTTTGGAGCTAACACGCGCTCTCCGTCGACGATCTCAAGACTTTAAACTGGTGCGATAAACTTCAAGACGTCGAAAACAGGTTCGTTGAAGTCACCAGTCTCGCAGTTTCTCGATTCTCCAACGGCTAACAACTACCGTGTGCTGGAAAGCACGCCGGAGTCTAAATTAGCTGGAGTTCTTCAGTAAGTACTTCAAGAGACGGAGTAAAGTGAAGGGGATAGAAAACGTTTTCTGTCAAATGTCAGGAGGACACTGCACATGACAAACAAAATAAAGCGGCTGAAAAACACGGCAACGCTTTTTATCTTCATTTTTTCCATTTCTTGTTTATTTGATACACACCGACAGAATCCCTGCAAATGAATTGAAGTACCGCGTCTCTGGGGAAGCGCAGTGAAAAACTTTTGCTGAAAAGGAAGGCGTTGTAGAAGCAGTCATGGGTGTGGCGCGTGGTGCAGGGTTTCGCTAGCCTTAGCAGAGCTTTCGACCCGCCGCGCTTGGTCGAGATGCACCACTTGGGCATCCTTTTTTTCTTTTTTTTTTCGCTAGTGACCAAGGTTTCCCACCAGTGCATACTGTCACGGGGTCGTGACGTGGCCGAAGACAGGAGACTTCGTGTTGGGATTTAACTGTTTATTTGGGCGAACCTATGCCCTGTAAACGGAAAGTCTAATTACAGCAGCAGTCTTGCACAGATAGCAGTCTCGGACTAATGGCGGCGAACGGAGCGTCGGCCTTCGATCAACAACTGACAAGCGGCGAAGTGCGTCGGCATTTATACTCTTGCCGTCGAATGTTCTAGCATTATCGCTGGCGGTGGCGTAGGTTCCAGAACAATCTGTACCGTTCACACAGTGGGCGTGATCTTATCGGAATGATCTACTATAGTCCGGAACCTTCTCGAAAACTGCAGGCGCGGTTTGCGCTGAGAATCTTTTGGTGTTTTGGGACGATAACCATAACTTGGAAAATGGAACATGGCTTGCCCCCCTCTGAAAAAAGGCATCGTCCCGATGCTTTAACTAAAGATGAAGGTACAACAATAATTCAAGAAAGTACAATGAATAAATTACAATACAACAATAATACAAAAAACACTTTTCAGTTTCTTAACGCGCATGAAACGGCTTGAGCCGCGCGACATGGACGACTTCAGGTCGCTATCGGCGTCGTTGAGAGTTCGTGATGCCGTCGGGGACAACCTCGTAATCAAGTGGGCCGAGACGTCGAACCACCCTGTACGGTCCAAAGTACCGTCGCAGAAGCTTTTCACTTAGTCCACGTCGGCATATCGGCGTCCACACCCAAACACGTTCACCGGCCTGGTATTCCACGAAGCGTCGTCGAAGATTGTAACGGTGGCTGTCAGCCGTCTGTTGATTCTTGATACGGAGACGCGCAAGTTGTCGGGCTTCTTCGGCGCGTTGAAGGTACTCGCTCACATCGAGGTTTTCTTCGTCGGTGACGTTGGGTAACATGGCATCGAGCGTCGTTGCCGGGCTCCTTCCGGAGACCAATTTGTATGGAGATATCTGCGTCGTCTCCTGCACCGCCGTGTTGTATGCGAAGGTCACATACGGAAGAATGGCGTCCCACGTCTTGTGTTTGACATCGACTTACATTGACAGCATGTCGGCGATCGTCTTGTTAAGCCGCTCGGGGAGGCCGTTGGTCTGTGGGTGGTACGCTGTCGTCCGGCGGTGGTTTGTTTGGCTGTATGCCAAGATCGCTTGAGTTAAGTCGGCAGTGAATGCCGTTCCTCTGTCGGTGATAAGGATCTCCGGGGCGCCGTGACGTAGGACGATATTTTCGACGAAGGACTTAGCTACCTCGAATGCACTGCCTTTTGGCAGGGCGTTTGTCTCGGCGTAGCGGGTGAGGTAGTCGGTAGCTACCACGATCCACTTGTTTCCGAAAGCCGACGTTGAGAACGGCCCAAGTAGGTCCATACCAATCTGCTGGAAAGATCGGCAAGGTGGATAAATTGGCTGCAGAAGTCCCGCTGATCTTGTCGGCGATGTCTTGCGTCCCTGACAGTCCCGGCATGTCCTCACATAACAAGTGACGTTGGTGGTAAGACGTGGCCAGTAGTACCTTTCTTGTATCCTCGCGAGCGTGCGAGAAACACCGAGGTGCCCTGCCGTCAGATCGTCGTGCAGGGCCTGCAGGAGTTCTGGTCGCAGAGCTTAAGGCACCACAAGGAGGTACTTAGCTCGAAGCGGTGAAAAGTTTTCTTTTGTAGAAGACAGTTTCGTAGAAAGAACGACGCAAGTGCGCGCTTGAATACCTTCGGGACATCGGCTTTCCTGCCTTCAAGATATTCTATTAGGGCCTTAAGTTCCGGGTCGGCCCGCTGTCGTTCAGCGAAGTCGTCGGTAGTTATCATTCCCAAGATTGATTGATATGTGGGGTTTAACGTCCCAGTCGTTCCCAAGAAGTAGTCGTCATCCGGGTCGTCGGGTAGCGGTTGGTCGACAGGCGCACGAGAGAGACAGTCGGCGTCGGAGTGTTTTTTTGCCGGACTTGTAAATGACAGTAATATCATATTCTTGAAGTCTCAGGCTCCATCGTGCGAGGCGACCTGAAGGGTCCTTCAAGGTGGCTAGCCAACACAAGGCGTTGTGGTCGCTCACAACTTTGAAGGGCCTGCCGTAGAGGTAGGGGCGAAATTTCGACGTAGCCTAGATGATGGAAAGGCACTCCTTTTCTGTTGTGGGATAATTTGCTTCTGCTTTGGATAGCGATCGGCTAGCGTAACTAATAACCCTTTCAAGTCCGTCAACCCTCTGCACAAGAACGGCGCCAAGACTTACGCTGCTTGCGTCAGTATGTATTTCTGTCTCAGCGAATTCGTCGCAATGGGCAAGTAACGGAAGAGTCTGTAGGCGATGTTTAAGCTCCTGGAAAGCGTGTTCCTGTGGCGTTTCCCACTTGAACTCCACGTCGGCCTTGGTAAGGTTAGTGAGAGGATCGGCGATGCGGGCGAAGTTTTTCACGAACCGCCTATAATAGGCGCACAGGCCCAGAAATCGGCGCACGGCCATTAATTCTTGTCAGTGGGCGGCGGGAAGTCGGCGATGGCGGCTGTTTTCCGTGGATCAGGACGAACTTCAGACTTGCTGATAACGTGCCCCAGAAGCAAGAGCTCCTCATACGCAAATCTGCACTTTTCTGGCTTCAGTGTGAGTCCGGAAGTCTTGATGGCTTGAAGTACAGCTTCAAGGCGCCGAAGATGCTCGTCGAAACTCGAGGAAAACACGACGACGTCGTCCAAGTACACAAGGCAAGTCTGCCACTTCAATCCTGCCAGTACTGTATCCATAACGCGTTGAAAAGTTGCAGGCGCTGAGCAAAGGCCGAAGGGCATCACCTTAAACTCGAAGAGGCCGTCCGGTGTTATAAACGCCTTCTCTCGGTCTCTTTCGTCGGCTTCGATTTGCCAATAGACAGTCTTGAGGTCCTTTGACGAAAAGTACTTGGCGTTATGGAACCGATCAAGTGCGTCGTCTATTCGTGGGAAAGGATACACGTCCTTTTTCGTGATTTTGTTCAGGCGGCAATAATCGACGCAGAAACGTAGGGTCCCATCCTTTTTCTTCACTAACACCACGGGGGATGCCCATGGACTCTTGGACGGCTGGATAATGTCATCCCGCAGCAGTTCGTCAACTTGTCTCTTCATGGCCTCACGTTCTCGCGTCGAAACCCTGTACAGACTCTGACGGAGTGGTCTGGCATTTTCTTCGGTTATGATGCGATGTTTCGTAATTGGGGTCTGCCGAATTTTCGATGACGACGAAAAGCAATCTTCGTATTGCAGGAGCAGGGCCTTGAGCTGTCCTTGCTTATCGTTCGGAAGTCTGGGATTGACGTCGAAAGCTATGGGAGGGGCTTGGTTCCTCTGAGTAGGTTCCGCAGAATCGGCGAGGGTGAAAGCACTGGTGGCTTCGATAATTTCTTCGGTGTATGCGACCGTTTTTCCTTTGTTCACATGTTTGTACTCATTGCTGAAATTCGTGAGCATAACCGTTGCTTTGCCTCCCCGCAGCTCTGCAATTCCTCTTGCGACGCAAATATTTCGGGTGACCAACAGATGCTGACTGCCTTCAACGACGCCTGATTGATTTGTGGGGTTTAACGTCCCAAAACCACCATATGATTATGAGAGACGCTTCGACGACGCCTTCCAAGTCAGGTGATTTAGGAGCGCCGACTGAAATAATGACGCTTGAGCGAGGCGGAATGGTGACTTGTTCTTCCAGCACATTCAAGGCATGGTGTCCGGACGGCGTGCGCGGTGGTAGTGCTTTTTCTGTGGATAAGTTGATGACAGCACAATAGAGACAAAAGAAGTCCATGCCAAGGATGACTTCTCTCGAGCAACGCTGTAGGACTACGAAGTCTGTAGGATAAATACGGCCATTAATGGTGACTCTCGCTGTGCAGATTCCTGCAGGCGTTACGAGATGACCTCCGGCTGTGCGGATTTCAGGGCCTTTCCAAGCTGTCCTAACTTTGCTGTTTCTTTCATGTACTAGGTGCTGTTAACTGTGTAACTTTGCTGTTTCTTCCAGGTGCTGTTTCTTCCATGTACCGGACGCCTCCGTCAAGCCGTGAACCCAGCCCACGCCGTGAAGACACCGACGCCAGCAACGAGCAGCGAGTTAGCCGCAGGCAACAAGATCTGCCACCGGAGTACAGGCTTTTACTGGACAAGGCTCGGAAAACTAAGACGTTGACGTCGACCGCGGCGACCAGGTCAACGCCGGTTCTACCCCGCACCTCCACCAGATGTCACGGGGTCGTGACGTGGCCGAAGACAGGAGACTTCGTGTTGGGATTTAACTGTTTATTTGGGCGAACCTGTGCCCGGTAAACGGAAAGTCCAATTACAGCAGCAGTCTTGCACAGATAGCAGTCTCGGACTAGTAGCGGCGAACGGAGCGTCGGCCTTCGATCAACAACTGACAAGCGGCGAAGCGCGTCGGCATTTATACTCTTGCCGTCGAATGTTCTAGCGTTATCGCTGGCGGTGGCGTAGGTTCCAGAACAATCTGTACCGTTCGCACAGTGGGCGTGATCTTATCGAAATGATCTACTACAGTCCGGAACCTTCTCGAAAACTGCAGGCGCGGTTTGCGCTGAGAATCGTGTGGTGTTTTGGGATGATAACAAAAACTTGGGATATGGAACGTGGCAATACATTCAAAATTTTTGAGCCGGAGTGTGACGCTTGTTTATTTTGAAAGGCCTGACTTCACATTACAACGTATTGTTGCGACCGGGGTTTCCAGACACCGGAGGTCCGGATGAAGTTGTCGAGGCAGGAGGAAGAGAGACTTGAAGAGGGTTTATTTACAATATATACATTGCGAACTCCCTACACGGTGAGCCCTCAAACGTGGCAGGCCTCTACATGACTCCTAACATTAGCGCTCCATGGTGCTTGGTTCTACATGGTTCTGCTCGGTTCTGCTCTGTTCTGCCTGGTTCTCTTCTCGAAAAAAAGCACACCGAATGAGCCGTGGGGGCTCATTATAAAGGGTCTGTCCTCCCCAGATCCCTAGATCGGGGACCGCGTACAGAGGGCACCGTCCAATCACGGATCACACATTACCCGCGAGGGTGACGAGCACGCACGGTCCACGTGAACGTTCAAAATTGAAGCGTGATCACAGCACTCAAAGGTGGTGCCAGCAGGGCTCTTCCTCGTCGTGTGTGTCGCTGGTCGAGAGGTCCCACGCTCAGGACGGCATCCATCAAAGGGTCCGCCGAACTGTTTGCTCAATGAGCGGGGTGATTTGCGGGGGCCGCCGCGACCTCTTGTTCCCAGGAAGATGTCGCATTTGCTGTCGTCCCCCGAACGGCCCACTCCGTCGTGGCGACAGGACGTCTCACCCTCCTGCTAGGACGGACAATACAGGGCCGGCGTAGGCAGCCGGTCGTTCGGTTATTTGTTTGAAGACCAAAGGAGCGCCGCTCCCCCGCCAGCCCTGGCGCCGGCCATGACTGCATCCATTGAAAAGGCCGCCGTAAACAAGCTTCAAATGGTCGCCGAACGACTCGTTTAATTAGCGGGACGATTCCCGGCCGCCGCCGCCGCCGTCATCTTCCAAAGAAGAAGCTGCACTTGTGGTCTCCCGAACTGCTCACGGTGCCGTGGCGGCAAGACGCCGCACCCCCCCCGGCCAGGTGGGAACAATACATGGCGGACACAGGCCGCCAACCCGTTTGGCGACCAAAAGGAACATCAAAAGGAACGCCGCTCCCTCGTCAGCTCTGGCGCCGGGCACAACAGCTCGTCCGCCAGCGGGAGAAGCGACCTGAGGGTGACCAGCTGCACAGGTTGCTCGAAGTGTCGCTGTGTAGTGCTGTCTTCCAGGCCACTGCTGATGACGCTCAGCCAAGGACTCTTTCCCTCTCGTTCCTTGTGGCTCCCCTCTGGGAAAAGCATTCATACACACCACCACAGGCACGGGAGAGCACCCTGCCCGCACTGAGACACGTCGAGTCCGACAAATTATCCAAAAGCAACCTTACTTAAGCAGTATTACCAAACACAAAGCAGCAATCGGGACGTTTCTCTGAGGTTTCACCAAAACTCCTAATCCCGATCCGATAATAATCTTCCCATCAAACTGCTTTCAAGAAAACTAATTGTCAAGTGATGCGCTCACCGTGGCATACCCGAGTGCCTGCGTGAGTAATCCGCCGTAACCCACCAGGTATCATACTCATAAAATAAAGCATTTTACTTCACGCTATCTTTTAGTTCCCGAAATTTAGTGCCGCCAAAGCCAGTCGTCAATTCCTTTTGAGAAGACGAAAGCATAACTGTCGTGCTGTACCTACATCAGGACATCCTCATTACACGTCTGCCATCACACGCTATAGTGCTCCTGCATGGATGAACCACTCATTAACTCTCGTGAGGTTACCACTCTACACTCAAGCTCATGAACTAAAACGTACACGTAAACCCACGAATACCTTTCCTTACTTCAACACCGGAGACATGCGAACAAAACAAAAAATAACAACAAAAAAACTTTCGCATGAATCCTGAAAACCTCGCAAGAATATCCTTGCGTCCGTGCGCTCACTCAAAATTCGTCTCTAACGTCGGTCCTACTTGACAAACGCCCCTAACGTGTCGTTATTACTGCCGCAAAACGGTTACCTTTAAAAACCAATACATACAAAGCTTAAAAAAATAAACAGCATGGTACCTGCTACGTAAACGCTATCTAGTAGCAGAAGTACAGAACACATTCCAAAAGGAAAACTGACCTAAACAGTCAAAACAGATATTCAAAACTAAAAAATACAAATCCGCGGAGAGGCCTTCCGAAACGCTTACCGCTGTCACTTAATTTTGAGACGAACGCGCGGCGTCGCGTCTGTGGGTCTTTCTAGGCGAACGGGAATTGGAACAATGGCAAAACCCATTCGCTTCGCCTCCGACCCCCGCAAAGCTCTGCGCTGACAACCTGCGTTCTTACTCTCGCTGAGTACCTCGCACTCCCGCAGTCCATCAAACATGCCGTCGACAGAGCGACGAAAGGGTCTGCCTTTCTACCCAACGTGCTTTTTTTTTTTTTTCGTTTTGTCCGGCGGCTCGGACGCATACAAACCAACTCCGGTGCCGATGACAAACGCCTAATTCTGTACGCTCTAATGCGTGTCACTATCCTTCCAATAGATCTCCTTACAACGCATATCGGCAACTAAAACGATAGAGTGCTAACGAAAACAAAGTTCAAACTAGTTATTTACAAAATCACTAAAGTAAACAACCAAAACATTCCTTTTTACAGTCCCGAGTCGACGTTTTCTGACAGGCTAACAGCTGTTCTCACTAACTTTTAGTCTAACTCGTGGTGGTCGCGCCCGGAACGATTTTCTCGAGAAGCGGGGTCTACACACGCGTCAATCGCCCTGCTACCGAACCCCCGCGACGTTCCTCGAAGCCGACTTGCTGTCGCTTCCTGCCCCTCGAAAACCACCGACTCTTTTGCCCCGCACCCCGTCCAATGCACCGCGAGAACAACGGAAGGGTCTCTTGCCTTCGGCCACTTACGCACACAATGCGCTTCTCTTTTCTTCGTTCTCTGGCCGCTCGGACGCTTGCGATACGGCAACTTTCTGAAATTTCGCTCCGCCATTTGAATACTTCCTCAAACGCGTCGCGATTGTTTGCCTCGCTTTACGGCGCTTTCTCCGTTGGTCACGCTTCTTCGTGCCGTCTACGGAGCCTTTCGCCAACCTCTGATGCTCGTCAGCACCCACTTGCTTGTTAGCTTTCCCGCGCGCACTGTCTGAATGATTGCCTAGCAATTCATCCTTCCAACACTGCCGCGTACGATGCGCTTTTCTTTTCCGGCGGTTCGGACGCACTACGATACAGACCCGTCAGAGAAGACAACGGCACTTTTCTCGCGATGTCACTCCGCCGTTTGAAAACCTACTCGAACGCGTTGTGCTCATCGCGAGCTTTGCCTTACTGTTGCCCTTCGGACGCTTTCTCCCCTGTGCACGCTTCTTTGCGGCGGACCTGGGAGCCTTTCGTCCTACTCTGACGTTCTTCATCACCGATATGCTCCTCGCCCGTCTCGCGCGCCCAGTCCTGATGATCACTTATCAGTTCATCGCTAGACCGCGGCCGCGTAGATTGCGCTTTTCTTTTTCCTCACTCTCCGGCCGCTCAGACGCATGCGATTTAAGCCAGTCAGAAGACAACGGGCCTTTTCTCGCAATCCGCCACGCCGTTTGAAGGTCCTCGTCAAACGCGCCCGCCGGCGCTGATCGCAGCCTTGCCGCGCTTCTGTTTTTCGGACGCTTTCTCCGTTTGGCACATTCCTTGGTGCCAAACCTGGAGCCTTTCGTCCGCCTCTGACGCTCATCAACATAGTCTACAGGGCTGCAAGGTTCGATGGAACACTCTGTTAATCTTAACTCCGTTTCCACCACCACGGAACCCTCACACCCTGCTGCGACCGCGAGCTCTTTTCTCTCAAATGGGTTAAAACCTGTTCCATTCCCTTACAGGCACTAGCCTTTCTTCGGCCTCAAACGGCACCGCCGCTATATCTACAGATATCAGACATGTAGCCTCCGCTTCAGTTGTAAACGGCACCGCCGTTACATCGCACCGTTCGTGCGCTACATCTACAACTTTCTGACCTGTAGCCTTCTCTTCAACCTTAAACGGCACCGCCGCTACCTTGCCCGCTCGTGCGCTACATCTACGGATTGACCACCTGCTGCAATGCCACCCCTCTACGCCGAATCCTATCTATCTCTTCGTCTAATTCCTGCATCCTTTTCATATGTTCTTCATTCCTGCGCTCACTTCCAATTCCTCCTGGCGCCATCTTTCCTTTCTTTGCGCCCTTGTACTTCCATATGTTCTTCATGCCTGCGCTCAGCTTCCAATTCCTCCTGGCGCCATCTTTCCTTTCTTTGCGCCCTTTTTACTTCCTCCTCCTGGTCCAATAAGTACATATTCCCGAAGTGCTCGATTTCCTCATTGTCACTATTGCTTTCGAGAATCACTTCGCGGAGTTTAGAAGCAGGCATATCATCATTAAAATCTAGCTCCAGATCCCAACACAGGTTCAGCAGGTTCTCTCTGTCAATCTCGTAAGATCCATGGCGACTACTTTGCTTTGGCTCAGCTGTGACAAAACACAAACCCACCAGCGTTTCAATTCTGGGTCTAGAGAAATTGAAGCCTGGCAAATCTCACAGCGGAGACCACAAGCTTAAGCACCCAAGTAGCACTACGTGGCCAACATCCCTCTCTACTTTTTCTTGTTAATTTTTCACTCCTGCTTTTTACAACATCCTAAAATTTAACCCGCAACGTACCCTTAGAAATTTTGAAACATTACCACTTGTTCCTATTGAATCATCTAAGCTTTCCTGCTTTAGCGTACTTGCTCAGATAATCATCCAGTGCTGCCTTGTTCTGAGATAACAACCACAGTGGCCAGGCAGTTGTTGGTTATATCTATCTTTTAACGAATCTAGGCTAAAGACTCGATATATCTCAAGCACAAAGCCAGGCACTCACCCCATTACGTGCGGTGGTGGTACGCTGCTTCGATCCCGCCGAGTTCCAGGGCTTTCGGCTGGCCTCCGGTACATGTCGCTCTCCGTCGCAGACTCGTATCCCACCGCTGCCAACCAGTTGTTGCGACCGGGGTTTCCAGACACCGGAGCCGGGATGAAGTTGTCGAGCAGAGGAAGAGAGACTTGAAGAGGGTTTATTACAAATAATATATACATTGCGAACTCCCTACACGGTGAGCCTCAAACGTGGCAGGCCTCTACATGACTCCTAACATAGCGCTCCATGGTGCTTGGTTCTACATGGTTCTGCTCGTTTCTGCTCTGTTCTGCCTGGTTCTCTTCTCGAAAAAAGCACACCGAATGAGCCGTGGGGGCTCATTATAAAGGGTCTGTCCTCCCCAGATCCCTAGATCGGGACCGCGTACAGAGGGCACCGTCCAATCACGGATCACACATTACCCGCGAGGGTGACGAGCACGCACGGTCCACGTGAACGTTCAAAATTGAAGCGTGATCACACCTCAAAGGTGGTGCCAGCAGGGCTCTTCCCGTCGTGTGTGTCGCTGGTCGAGAGGTCCACGCTCAGACGGCATCCATCAAAGGGTCCGCCGAACTGTTTGCTCAATGAGCGGGGTGATTTTGCGGGGGCCGCCGGACCTCTTGTTCCCAGGAAGATGTCGCATTTGCTGTCGTCCCCGAACGGCCCACTCC
>WOVY01012752.1:0-168620 GCA_013436015.1 Rhipicephalus annulatus | reverse complement strand
TGATTTTTCCAGGTTTTTCACATAGATTAAAAGCAAAACTCCATGACCATAATGTCTTCTAGGAAATGTGCGGTGGAAAGAACACTTTTAGCAGTAAAAAAATAAATCGAGGAGCACTCATAAAACAAATGAACACATTATACACACACCACTCATAATGTTGTGAGTGTATGTGGTAAATATGAAAAAATATGTGTATCTGGTCAAAACAAAACTTGTGACCCAGGCACTGAGGAAGTTGGCTGTTTGGTTTTTGGAACAACCAGAACACAACCCCACAAAATAAACATCAACTGACAAGCTGCAGTTTGAAGGAGCCTGCGATAGTCCAATAGTGCAGCCAATGCTGCTAGGAACGTAAAGGTGGCGCTATCTCGCGGCATTCGTATAAAACAAGGATGCAACAGCCCGGCCAGTTGGCTTCCTGGAGCACATTCCAGTTCATTATAATGGCTATAGCCTGCAGGCCCTTAAGGATTGGATTAGATTACCTTGATCTAGACTGCTGTATTTACTAATGATTTGCATCCCCGTCTCATTTGTAAATGTGTAAAATATACTTTTCAGCAAAAAGGAGTACTTACGTATTTTATGCGACCTTGTCTTGACACGACTAACA
Source organism: Rhipicephalus annulatus (assembly GCA_013436015.1). Lineage (NCBI taxonomy): Eukaryota > Metazoa > Arthropoda > Arachnida > Ixodida > Ixodidae > Rhipicephalus > Rhipicephalus annulatus. The sequence continues at coordinate 168,001 of WOVY01012752.1, read as the reverse complement.
ACAATGTCGCAACAACGAAACTGTACAGCAAAATTTACTTTATCCTTTCTTTCACTCTCTTTTTTTTTTACACAATGCACACTTGCTTGTTGGTGTTTTATTTCTCTGGGTTCTGACACGTGGAGCACAATGAAAGTACTCAGACACCTGCAATAAAAGCTGCGGTAGCGTTTGAAGCGCTGATGTTTGAATATGGGGTGGAAAAAAGGAATCTGTCAAACCGCAACTGCTTCCCCGATTCCATAGGTAAATAAAAGATGCAGAATCATGATTTAGGCAAATTGGTGAGTGTTCACCATAGAATAGTTTACAAAGTAACGGGTTAGAAGCAGTCAGAGAGCGTAACAGCGCAGATTTCACAACTGAAATTTATTTGGAAAGGAAAGAACATATATAGAAAATATTGACTCATCAGAACTATGCACATGTACACATGTGTTACAACACAGAATGATTCATGTCTTCTCTAAGACCTTATGTTCTTCATCTAGACGAGTGTTACATGAAATACTTATGCACTTGTTGTTAGATCTAATGAAAATGCTTCAACTACTTCACACATGCGCTAATCAACATGTCAATATTTGATATTTGTTTTCTACAAGTGGGGGCACACACAGGGCTGGGTAGTATCGCAATAGTATTTAAGAGATACTTCTGAATGCCTGTATTGCTGTATCGAGGCACTTTTAAAAAATGTATTTGTATCTCAGAAGTGAAATACTTTTACGGTGTATCGCATGTATCGCGATACTATCCAGGCACACGGGTATCTTGTTACTTTTGTTTTTTCGTAAATGAGCTGAGACGTGTTGACAATGGGGAAAAAAATTTCTGCTGTGACCTTGGCAGTCCACGGCAAGATATGCACCCACCATTTCTACATTTCTGCTGAGGGCGAAACTGATTCCTACCTTCTTGAAAGCGAGCTAGTTGCTTTGCTACCCGCATCCCATGATGTGTTTGAATGATGGCCTGCTTCAGCAGTGACAACAATGTTATACTGCTATATTGAATTCCAGCACAGATATTTTCATTGTGAGGAGTATTGTATACTGCACAATGGGCGCCATTTTTAAATGTATTTCCTCATGCCAATTGAACGAGTAGTGTTTGTTTTTCTCGTTTTTTTTCCACTTTTCTTTTGCAGCGCCCATTTGAAAAACTGGAGCTTATTGCGGAAGCCACAAACCACCCAAAGAGAATTTGGCGCCGTGTGCCATCTACGATACTTCTTCTGCAGAGCATTTCTGAAAAACGCCAGCATGGCCAAACAGCGATTCGAAAGAGGTCTTCTCGAGTTTCCTTTCGCATTCCTTGTTTTGTCCGTTCTTAATTCTTTCTGCCTTTTCTAAGATGTTTCTAGAAAACACTAAACCTTCAACTGGAAGTTCGTTTGTTTATGGTTCCAGCACTTTGCTTGAACAATGCTCCTTCTAGCATAACTAATAGTGTTGCTGTTGAGTTCCGGATTTCAGTGTACAATGCGTGTGACTGATGCTCTCATGTGGCATAGTTTTTTATTGCAACTGATATCTGTAAATATGTGGTTATTAACAATTATGTGCAGTGTTAGCATCTTTTGTAATGCCTTAATGACACTCGGAGAATGGCGAAAATATAATAAATCAATTTCATTTGCAAGTTTCAATGTGCTGCACATTTTAAATATTATGCTGCACATAATAAATGTTTGTATGGAGTATAACTATCCCCGACATAGACAAGAGTATTTTAGTATATGTATTCTGGAATACTTTCTTGTCTTTTTGCAAACGTATCTCTGAAATATCCTGTCACATGAATTACAAATTTATCTCAGTATCTGTATTTTATGCTTCCAAACCACGCATTTCGATATCTGCATTCCAGAATACTTTTTCGGGCATCTCTGCCCAGCCCTGAGCACACATCCACATGGCCTACAACGAGCTGCCAAATTAGACGTGATTTTAGCATCTGATGGCATTAGCCCATGCTCTCTTAAGCACACGTTTATGTAATGCCCCATTTCACCTAAATATTCGCAGCTGCAAGACAGTGGAATCCCATAAACCACGCCAGTAGTGCAAGGAGCATATCTGTGGACATGAATGGAGGCACAATTGTTCTCTTTCCCTGGCTGCTGACACAATGCTCTATCCACCAAAGTACACACATTATGCACTTTATTACGTGCTGAGAATGACATGTTTATGCAATAACGAGCACCAACATTTTTCAAACCATGTGCTATCCTGTGTATGTATGGGATAACTGCCTGCCTCTTTTTCTTGCTGATTTCTAGTGCACTAGAATCACAATGATAAAACTTCTCGATCTTTGAAATAAGTTTTTCCGACAAGGAGCAAATCACGTCACTCGGAAAGCCAGAATTTGCAAGGCGAGCAACTTGTGCATCAAATGCATGCGCCATAAGGTGCTCGCGTAACTTTTGAAGAGCGGCACCAAGAACAGTTGACGCAATGGCTCCCTGTATGGTTTTGAGTGGCCAGAATTAAAATTCAGAATTGGCTTTATGAATCTAGGTTGGTATTGCTACAAATGTGATCTTTGACGAAAGCCTGTCTTAAATCGAGAAACTGTAGCTCATCAATTTTTGGCAACTCCAAAGTGACATGATGACATCCCGTTTTCTTTAAAACCTTCCTTTATATTAGCAACCAGTACAGAGCAAACGTTAATGTCCAGTAGAACTAAGAAGTCATAGACATATCAAACAGCGTGTGATGATAACAAATTCAAATGCTTCTGCAGCTACCCGTCTACATACCCAAGAAAAATGTAACAAATTACAGGTATATTCATGATTCAAAGCATATGGCAGATTTTTGGACAAAATTATTTCCCTTCCAAGACACAACGGTAGAATTTAGGTAGCCTGCATGAGCTCTAAAAACGACGCAATAGAGATGCCACACTGGCACTGAAACAACAACTCATCATTATATTCTCTCATGCACTGCTTTATACACTTCAAATCTTCACATTGGGGCAAACAATAATATAAATCTTTTACGTCTATACCGAATGCATTACGGCACAAAGAAGGTTGTTCACTTAGTGATAAGATGATAGATTCTGAGTTAGAAATTCTTAGCGGATCACAAGTCTTCAAACACTCCGAATTTTTTTGAATATACTCTGAAACATTTATTTACCAAGTTTCTTTTTCTGAAACAACAGCTCTTAGTGGCAACATGAATCTTCACTGAAATAAAAACTGATAGTTTTTGCCTTTTTGCTTTTTTCACACTTGCCGCTACATGTTCCTGATTAAGTGTTAGTAACAGGGCATAAACTTATTCGTTCAGTCACCCGCTTTGTGCATCAACACTTTTTTTATTAATATATGCCCTAAAGGCCCATTCAGGCATTACGCAGGGGGTTTTAATTATACAATAAATTTGCAAATCAGAACATTGCCATTATAAAATTAAAGTGGTGAAACAATGTAAAATACAGTTCCATAGACAAAGATGCAAAAGGAAAAAAAAATTGTGACAGGAATGAGAACTCAATAAGAAAGACACAGCTATAGTGCAAAAAAATATACATACAGAAAATTGCCATGAAAAAAATTGCCCCCTATCTGCATATTTGACCAAAAATGTCGTCGAAAAACTATTGTATTTCGCCTGAAAAGAGTAAATAGACAGAAATATTTATTTGATGTTTTGCACGAGAAAACTGGTGAATGGGATCCTGGAGGTGTTGCGTGAGACATGAGCGCCATCTGGCGGTAATTTTAGAAAACGAAAGGATGACCTTTGTTATAGCGAGCACGCAGCATGCGTGCAATCTTGGAGGCCATATTTTGTAGATTTCAAGACAGGTAGCAGCACAGTATTGTCTTAGCAAAGCGTAGGAGACTCGCCTTTCCATGCGAAGCGTCGCATTGTCAGCTGCAGTGCTTAGAATTACTTATTTGTACCTTTTCTAGTATAAATAAACACAGTGCACAATATCGACGTGTTGATATTGTGCCTCAAGTATGTTCAATATTTGCTTTTTATTGACAATCGTACAAGTATGAACGCAGGAACTTGAGCAATACTGGTGGATGCTGTGGATGTGGTCGTACTTGAGCCTTTTTGCCGACAGACTAAAATTTTTGCATTGGAGTATCCCAAGCAAGACTATCATCTTTAAGGAGAAAATATATTTAAAATGAAAGAAGAGTAAAAATAAGCACATACATGCACTTACAAACTCACACAGATAGGTAAGTCATATGTCCAAGAAAATATCGAATTGGTTTACAAAGGTGGCACGATGAATGAATTAAGGGATGTCGCTTGGCAGTGTGTTCCAGTGATGTGTGCTTCGAAGTAATGGTGAGTGTTGATACATAACTGTGCGTGCCAAAAAAGGGTGTATTTTGAATTGGTGATCAATATGTTTCAAAATATTATGAGGTGTGTTTGTACAAGCTTCATGAAGGCACATTTACTATGATAAAGTGTACGAAAATGCAACAACAGTGACGACAGTCTGCGTTTTTCAAGAAGGGGTAATGAAAGTTAGTGTGTAATATTATAGTGCTGCACTTGCGAGAATACCACTTGGTGATAAATCCTGCTGCATTTTATTTTAATTCTAGTTAATCGATGAGATATGATTGATGTGGGTTCTAGATGATGGATGCATATTCTATCTTTGAACAGACAAGTGTAGTGTATGCTAGCATTTTAGAGGTATAGTTCACCAAGTAAAGGTTTCTTTTAATAAATCCAAGTGCTTTTGACACCTCACTAGTTATGATATCGATGCGCTTATTCTAAGGCAGGTCAGAAGATAAATGAATTCCAAGATACTTAAATAGGGATACTTTTTCAATGGGGAGAGCTTGAATTTCATATTGACTCATATTTGTTTTATATGCTCTTGTAAACGTCATGGCCTTCGTTTTAGAAGGATTAATTTGCCATGGTGACACCAAAATGCGAGTTTATTAGGGTCCAACTATAATGACTCGTTAGCTTGGGTACTGTCAATTTTTCTATAAATGATGTAGTTGTATGTAAATAATTTGATAGTAGATGACAAACCATGTCCAATGTCGTTGATGTAAATGAGAAACAAAATTGGTCCCATGATTGATCCCTGGGGTACACCAGACTTTGCTTGTGAAAGTGAAGATGCATGTCCATCCACATAAATTGATTGGCTACAATTGCTCAGAAAATGATTTATTCAGCTTTTTTCCAAACCAGTGGCTACCTTATCATTATACATAGAGCCATCTAGAGTTGAAAAGAAGCCTTCCTTGTCAGCAACCAAAACATGCAACTTAGCTTCCAGATGCGTCTCAGACAGCATGAACACCGTTGTGAGGAGTGACCAAGCTATGTACAACAAAGGCAAGCTGAAAAAGCCAGTAGGCTTTTTTTGTGAAGCTAAGTTGCGTGTTTTGGTTACCTTCATGCTACCTTCATTTACGTACTCTTCTATGAACATAATGATAAAAAATACTCATGGATTTAATAACAGCATCTCAAGAAAATGAAATGAGAAGAGAGTGTGCTACTCTTGAAATATCTGCAATAAGTGCATAGCGGAGGACGTTTGCAGTTGCATCGCCAATAATAATAATAATAATAGCAATGATATTATACAAGGCAAGACATAGCCCAGCAAACCTCTTGTGATGGCAGTTCTAACCTAAGCACCAAACTAAAAGGCCTTCAAGCCAAGCCGAATTTGTGGCCACGACAAATATGCACAAATTTACCGATGTGAGAAATGCTGTGCTTGGAAAGCCAGATATGATATGTGATATGTAGAAGGAACATACATCAAAATAGTGCATGTACCAACATGGAAGCTAAGGAATGCTTTAGTCAATGGAAAGAATAAGCTGCCGAGCGAAGTTTCTGTAGTCTTCTTTACACTGTAGTCTGCCACGAGTGTGACAACATGTCAGTCTATGAGACCTGTGATTTCAATGAAAGAGTTAAACAACACAACAGGTCAAAATGAAGTCACCAAATCATGGGTGGCCTTGGATGCCCTCTCTGAACATGCGGAATATACAGGCTTTCAAATTGACTGGTCAAGCAACCGTGTTCTAGTCGAAGAAAACAAGCTTTCATCATGCCAGCACCTGGAATCCCTGCACATTCACACAGCTGCACATATACTCAATAAGATTTATGGAACGCTGACCATATACTTTTGGTGCTTACGTCACGCACCTAGTCATACTTAAATACGATGTACCTTTCTTATGGCTGTCATTAAGAACAACATCAGGTGCTAAAACATCAGTAAACTTTGTGTTAATTTGGTCGGTGTATCCTTTTGTTTGTACACTAAGAAAAAACAGTTATGCATTGTCTTTTTTTTAGGCCTCTTCTAGCTGTTCACGGTAGTTGCAGTCGAAGGAGTGACTTTTTGAGTATTGATCAAGGGTAATGCTTATTTTTGTGATGGTGGCACAGACTGCCGCCAGTTTCCATGAATCAGCCAGGTTTTACCAAAGTTCCTACAGTTTTCCAGCAAGGCCCCAATTCCCCGACTTTCCCAGGTTGGTAGACACCCTGCATAAACAAAAATAGATGGCAGTTAACTGGCGTCCTGTTCCCTGTCTTATGCAAGTGTCATTCTGCACTTTCTTACCTTAGAAGTACTTGCTGCTAGGCAGGTTGGTATAACATTATTAGGGAAAATTCTAGACGATGCGAATGTGTGGTGCAGTGTAAATATTTTCTGTAGTTCAGCTGCGACCGATGCTCTTTTTCTGTGATTTTTCATTTTTCCAGTGGTGCTTAGGCAGCTATAATTTTCCCCCTTAGCTTAATTACCTCCCTGAAGCTATGCATCATCTTGCCCATTAACAACCATTGTTAAACTATTGTATGTGGCATTGTTGATGCAAAATGACCTTAGAGTATATGCTAAAGCTCCTGCAGGATCACCGGCTGAATGTGACAGCCAGTTCACCATTTATAGGACCCGAAGTATGGACATTTTCAATATATCTGTTCGCACAGTGCTTCATTGGAGTCATGCAAGCTTAAAATATAGTGCTCCCACAGAGAAATTTTTCTTCCTGTGTTGTGACCAACGGGAAAACTATGTAGACAATAACGAAAAGAGATCACAACTAGGTTGAGCTGTGTGATGTCTGCCTCAATAAACATGTAATAAATGAATGCAAGTGTGCTTATATCACCATGGTATTGTCAGTTTATTACTACATTTGATATGCACCTCTGCTCGCTCCACCATGGTGTTCCTAAGGGTGTACACAGTCTTACCTCTGAGACAGCATTGCCAGAACTAATTTCACTGTCACAATCTTGAACAGGTGTGCAACAAGCACGCGCCAGTGCAGAGAACACAAGAGAAGTGGTCACTGCTTGCATGTTCAAGGTCGTATGCACGCACACCGGACTATCATTTTGCAGTGTCTTACATTTTGAGTGGAGTATACATCGTGATGGCTGGAGCAGTCTCTGTGGTCACCAGCTATACTGTCACAATGTGAATATTGTTGCTTGAGACAACTGTTTAGGACAAAAAAGGGCACCGTAGAAAAAAATATTTTTAGGCTAATGTAAGGGCTTGTGGTGAGGAGACTCTCAAAAGGTATATGGTGTGTCATCTTGCAATAGAGAAGCAACATTTATACCTAGTTTATGTTAGTAGGAGTCTGCTAAACATTGGCCATACAAGCTTGTGGCTAGAGAAGGATGATGTCCAGAAGATGCCCTCCTGAAATGTTAACCTGCACTGTCCTCCCTTGCCCTTCTTGGTGCACTGGAATTTATGCCCTATAGATACTAATTCCTTTAGTGGGTACTCTTGAAGGGCTTCTGAATAAGCTCACTCTTACCACCTGCTTTACCCAAGGGCAAATCCTACTGTTGGAACTCGTTTGCTTGGGAGAAATTTTTAACAGGAAAAGAAGCTTCACTCGTTACACAAATAAAGCTACAGCACTGCAAGATTACTATGATGTTATGTACACAGACCTCCCACATACAACTCACTAAAATGTCACCAATTACCTCTATGGTGAGCCTGATTATGCCATAAGACAACATGTAAGTTTCTTGATCCTATACTTTTTAATCAGTACATGAACCTTGAAAAAACAAGATCGTCACGTGCAGTGCATAAAACCAGTGCTTATGAAGTGCAATGATGCCATCGGAAGCATCAGAAAAAGTAAATTCACCCTGCTGGAAAGCAAATTGTGCATGAAGCCTGTAAATGTACTGTTAACAAAGTCTTCTCGACAACTTCATTACTTCTACTTCTGCAATTTTCATAATCATGTCTCTTCATACTTTGCTGTCAACCCAAAAATTATTGACCTATGAGGTGTTACTCATATGACCATGCTCATTTAACATACCTGCAAGCCTCAGAGCTAACATAATAAAATTGAAGACTTTAATAAATTAATGCTCTCTGCTACTCACCCCTTAAAAAAAAACTTTTAGCATCCCGTTCAAACCTGTTTTTTTAAAGACTCAACAGGCACAGTGACGTGACTCATGAAAGGCATATCCGGAGCTTGTGGTGCAACTAAAATCTTTTTGGAGCAGCATAAAAGCTGCCTGAAGCTTTTAAGCTAGAGCTGTTGCACCACATGTTACAGGGAACTAGTTCATGAACATATGCATGCATGTTCACTTGGACTTCTGCTCAACATAAACGTAGGCTTTTTGCTTTTTTGCAGACATCCCCAATTTATATAAGGCTACCTAGCGCTTTCCGGGAATTCACATGGCATTTGTAAATGACTCTGGCTTTCAACAATAGTTTAGCTACAATATTGAATCACGGACTGGTAAGACTATTTATGCATTGTATTTACTTTCCAAAAAAAAAAGAGTCTGATTATATTAATGCTTTTATTAGTACAACCTAATCGTTCAATCTGTGGAGAAGTGGTTGCTGTCATCGTTTATGTACAGAATTGTTTGGTCCCTGATTAATGAGCACTTCATAAAAAAAGGGTTTTGTAACTGGTCCTTACTGCCAATTATTTATTATGGCTCGACAAAATTTAGAGTTATGGGGGAGTAAGTAGTTACACTTGGCAAACTGTTTAACATGTACAGTCGTCGAGGTCGAGAAGCCCAGCCAAGACATACCGGAATAGTGGAACACCCTGCTTTCTAGGAGAAGTAAAAGTGATTGTACAGCATGCGGTACTGCTGATAAAATTTGCCCACTGTATGGAATTGAAACTTAACCACCTTGTATGAAATATTTTGAAAGTAAACTGTAACAAATAGGACCACAAATAAAAAAAATAACTAAGTGGTCAGTTCTATATGCAGGTACTAAATTACTGTATTTTAATACAGTAAAGCAAGACTGTTGTCCAAGCACAACTAGCTCATTATTACTTTTATCTGACAGTAACCACAACAGTTAGAAACTATTTGGCTGAAGTCACGTGGTAACTTTTGTAGTATAAGCGGGTTCAGATTGTTAAGAAAGTTAGTGCCCAGCAACGTTTTCAGCTACATTGCACGTTCATGTCCACTGTGAGAACATCTTCAAATCGCAGGGGTAACCTATGGATTTCAAGCGTATGCCATATACTTGCTCCCTGAGGGAACACAACAACGAAGAGTGCACGCATGCTTGACACAAATAATGAAATTTATGAAAAAGATGTAGCAGGTTTCGTCTCTTGGTGCAGATCCCTGCAGGCACTTACCTAATTCCCACCCCATTTTGCCAACAAGCAGCCCATGTAAAACGTTCGAACATGCGCTATTATGTCGGGTCATAACCAGTTTCCTCTAACCACCTTGCACTTAGTTCTGGCACGACATCCGTTTCAAAGATATATTTCTTGCAAACTGTGTGAGTAATTGTAGACCATACTTCAACAGTTATTTTTGTGCTTACTCGATAGGAAAACATGAGCTACAAATTTTTTAAGTTTCTAAAATATGAATGGTAATTGAATTGTGAACGGTAATGTGCACCCAGCCTTAGCATATATTTCCTTTATAACCATTTTCAATTTGAGGCATGGCACAAATTTTGAAGTACGACTGAAGCCTCTCATATGCATGTTTCGTTTATTTGAAGGTGCCATTTAACAATCTTGAATTAATCCTGCAATGAACTAACATCTGAATGCCTTGCGAATTGCCTGCCACAAAATATATTTGACTAGGTAAATTGTTCTGTGCTTGTTACACAAGCTGAAGATGATGACGATACTGACTGCCGCATCGTCACTGATGAGACGGAGGATAGCGCTTGTACAATTTAGGTGCACACACGAGGCCCAATGTCAGTGCTACATTTCCAATTTAAACACGAGCGCGCGCAATATGTATGCTTTACCGCATTACACAGAGTGCACTTCACCGCAAGGCACGACTGCCTTGCGGCACTGTTTAATTTTAAAAAGACGCTGGCAATTTTGAGCGAATATTTATAGTGCTCCCAGCATATCTTCAACTTTATTTCTTCTTTTTTCTTTGTATACACCCACAAGAAAAGACATAGCTTAGAAAACCGATAATCGTAATCGGCGACAACATATTTAAGCCACTTGGAAAATAACGTCGTGTGAACGCCTGGTGATATTCCATCGCTTCCAACTTGTGCATTTCGTATCTGTCTCACGCAATTACGCAAGAAGAAGCTTCAATGAAAGTTTTGGCACAAGCATACACTTCACCGAAGCGACACATCGATCCTTACGCTACACACGCACTTACCAGACATACACGTACGGCATACATCCACAAATAGCATAACACACGGTGTTCATGATCGGGCAAATCGTTACCACATTGCTTATAGACAGTATTACAGAACGAGACAGCGTATCTATGCGCAGAGGCGGTTCTCGCGAATGCATAAGGCTCCCGGCCAAGCAAAGACCACGGATAAATAACCACCGCACGGTAAAGATCCTCACAAGCTAGTGAGGAATCTTAGACCTTTAGTTCCCACCACCTAAACGTCCCCAAAAAAATGTGCAACACGGCGATTCTGTCGCCGTCTACCCATACGTTTTCAGCCAAGTCAAGCCGGTTTTAAGCGGCTATTGGGTGAACCGAACGCTTTTGCCTCGAAAAGGTTCGTGCCACCCGGTGGCAGCAAACGCGGCCTCCGCCGTTCCATGAAACGTAGCGGCGGTGCTGCGGCTCGTAGTAAGATGCCCCTCCGTCGCGGCCTTCTATCTACTGCCGTGGCTTTCTATCTACTACTACAAAGCCTTCAATTTTCCCATTTCATGCAAGGCTGAGATTTTCGGAGAGCTTCAGTTCATCAAACAGAAGTCCGCCATGGCATTTCGAAGGGTCCATTGTTTTGGTTTTCTCTTTTACAGCAGCCAACAACTTGCTGCTCAGTCCAAACTCACTTCTGTACTTTCTCAGGAAACAACGAAGGGATGTATGCGAGAGCAGAACCATGATTTTGTGCTTTCTTATGAGTTTGTAGAGCCGGGAGCTCCTCATGCACATGACTGCACATTCCAATACCCATTCTGCCTCATATTTCATCCCTTTTTTGCTTTTGCGCTTGCATGCTGCCAGACATGCTCTGACCTGTTGCTGCTGCTTTACAGGCAGAGCTTTCAATGCTTTCTCAAACAATTCTGAGTTGATCTGCGCATTTTTTTTCTCTAGATTCTGGATCACAGGCTTTCCTTTGAGAATTGTGAGCCTGCTTCTTTTCAGTTGCGCAGTTCGAAGCTTTAGCTTGCATGACGCTCTCCGACCACGAGTATTACCTCTCCTTCTGTACGAAGCCTGATTCTGCAGGAGCTTCCGGAAATACTTGCACTGTGGGCATGCCTGCTTTGCTGACTGTGCAACACCGAAGCAAGAAGCACTGAATACCTTGCCGCCATGCGTCTTCTCTTTGCGCTTCGGGTTGGGGCTGAACTCACCTTCTTCTCCAAATCCTTTGCATGGGATGATCTTATCAACATGTCGAAACAGATCTTCAGCCGTTGCCACGTCAGTGATCTCAAGTAAATTTACTATTGTGGCTTGCACAAAAACGTCCGTGTGAACTGAACTGCCATTCGCAACGAACAATACCACTTTTTCAAAATACAAGCTTTCGCAATGCAGTGCACATACTGTGAAGGCCGTGACATTGCACTCTCCAGCAATCGGCTGCCGCGTCCAGTAAGCGCTGGGCAGTCGGCAGTTCCCCACATCAGGCAGCACTGGGGAGATCACTTCGGGCGACGCACTTCTTTCTTCTAAAACGCCTACCTCGTCAGTACACGCGGCATTACTTGTCTCGTGTCTCGGAAACTTCACAGGAAGGCCACACGTCAACGTTTTCGACTTTCTTTTCTGGGGTGCCTTCTTCGACAAATACTGAGGGAGGTTGGGGAACACAGTCGGAATTGCATCGCTTGTCAGCACAGGTCGATCGCGAATGATCGTCACTGTCACGCCGTTGATCGTGTGTGTAAACGATCGCACAATATACTGCTCATCAAAATGCAGCTCGCAGATTCTTGAGCTTGCGCCGAGGACTTGATCTGCACGTGGCACTGCACGCTGCCATGCTTTTAAGCATTCAGGCTCTTTCGGCACGGAAAACAGCGACACACGTTGACCAGATCTCCTCGACGAGACGTAGCCGGACGAACAGCCGGGTGCGAAGCAGTCTGTCTGCGTCGTTTTCTTCTTCTTGACGCCCGATTCTATAGCGTTGGCAATAATGCACGAAAACTTGCACGAACAATCCACGCCGTGTTTTGTAAAACGGCGCGGAGGAGAACGGGTGAAGCACACACGACTGAACGCGGCACAGGCACAGCACGAAAGAAAGCACGTGAGCGCTCCGCGGCGAGCATCGAACTGCCTGCAGCAGCGCTGCTGTGTGTCTGCGGCCGTTTCATGAAGCAAGGCAGAGCTCTCTCTCTGCCGCCACAATGCTGCTCGCGCCACCTCCCCCTCTAGCCACCATATCTGAAATACCGCGCGTAGGGCAATGCCTCTTAGATCTTTCGTGCCCGCCGGATTATCGGCGGTCACTTGAGAAGCGGCGGTCGTCGGAACTACAGTGGTGGCGTCACTCAAGTAGGGGAGGAGTGTTGGGCTAGGAAGGTATTCAGCTACTTGTACATGAAGAATGTCGATACAAAATGAAGGAAGCGAACCAGAAAATTGACTGGTAAATACTTAGAAAACAGCAGGGGGCCAAACCAAAAAGAATTATCGGTTAAGAAGAAGGAGAAGGAATCTGAGACCGATATGTGGAGAATCGGCATGATTAAAAAGTCCGCACTAGAGATCTATCGAACTTTTAAGCAGGAAAGTGCCAAGGAAAAGATCTATGATAATACTCAGGGTAGTTCTCTACTGTTTGAGGCTAGGACGGGAGTATTGCAAACCAAGACAAATCGGGCCAAATACGAAGGAGTAGACACAGTATGCAGTGGGTGTGGAGAGGCAGAAGAAACTGCCGAACACTTGATAATGTTTTATAAAGGGCTTCACCCTATAGTTAAGGATGATGGTGCAGAGTTTTTCAAAGCACTGGGGTTTAGGCAAGGGAGGGCAAAATAGACTTTAAGCGGGTAGACTTAACTAGAAGGAGGTTATCAGATTGGTAGCTAAAGTCAAGGCACGAGTGAAAATTAAACCCTTCACTGCTAAGTATGAATCCTCAACCTCAGTGTTTAAAGGAAAAAAAAAGATAAATCTAAAGATTAGTTCACTAAGTATTACGGCTAGGTGACGTTAGCCACCGTAATGAAAAAGTATGTCGACACCCGTCGAGGTGCAAAGCAGTCCAATGTTCGCACTGGTGATCTAGTCAAGGTTCCTGTGCCAGGCAAGCGCCCCAAGTATCGGGGTCCTTACAAAGTCTTGGGTCAGGTTAGCCCCACTTTTTTTCGCTTGAGTGATGGTAACATCTGGAATGCTTCGCGCCTTGTTATTTTTCATACGGATTCGCCTTCAACACCTAAAAGTCTTCCCCATCACGTTCCGTCCACGCCTTTCAACTATACATCAGACTGTAACATGTGGCCTCCATGTACAGACATTTCTTCTTCAAGGGGGGAGGAGTTACCAGTCGGTGTCGCTGGTTCAAGTACACCAAGATTTACGGTTCACTTCGAACCTTCAAATACGGCGGAGACTGTTGAACCGGACTCCGGTGTGCAAAATTCTTCCGAAGCTCATGCTGCGAGCTCTGATGAGACCGCGAATTTTAACGCTCGTTCAGAGCCTTCACAATCTTCCACTGCTCTTGATGTGTCACATCAGAGGACAAGTGACCAAGGTGCAGAAACACCGGATTCTACACCCAAAAGGGCCCGCTCAAAGCGGAAGCGGCAGAAGCCGCGTCGGTTCGAAGACTACGTGATGTAGAACTCTTGTTCATTACTGTTGTGAACATTATTGTTCTGCGAAAAGGTCCAATGCATTCAAATCAATATTGTACTGAGTTGTGTACATTTTTTTTCAGTGCATTTTCAGGACTCATAGTGTGTGAGTTCGGTGTGCAGTGCTCTGAATTTTCATGTGTTCTAACGTACATACCTTGTATAATACGTTGGTATCGATCATGTATAAATATAAACAGTGTATAGGTGAACTTCTTTCGAGAAGGGGATGATTGTTGTGTTCTGGGTTTTCGGTTCCGGTTTCGGAATAACATGTGAGGATGCCAGGGGGCGCCGCTCTGGCATCCAGGATTTCAAGGCGACTGTAAAATAAAACGAGTGTGCGTTGTGTAACCGTGGAGTGCGGTTGTTGTTCTTCTCTTCGGCGCTTCGCGCCAACCCGCGTGTTCGGGCTGGTCGGCGTCCCCGCCGGCCGCGTATGTCTCCGTCAACCGTCTTCTTCTTCTGCTTCTTTGGGACCAGCCAGCCCCCAACACAGCACATAGTTTCTCATTCTACTTGACAAGAAACTGCACAACATAACCTTCGGTAACATTGAAAATGTAAAATGAACCTATGAATTGCCAGAGTAAACCTGCTCCTAAGGACACTTCATATTTACTTTCAATGAAAAAAAAATCGCAAGTGCATTTTGCAGTGCCCTATCTTTTCTCTTTCACTTATCCTAAACAAGCAAAATCTGTCTCATTAAGTCATCTGCAAGCACAGCTACACCACAGTACTATCTGTCACCAGGGGTGAAATCGAAGTCGAACCCACCTCAACTTTTCAAGGGCTGGGTGCACTTTCCACTGTGCAATGACTTCAATCTGTAGCACGTTCATATTCCTTGAATTGAAATGCTTTTTCCTGGTGATAATATATTTTCAAATATTAAAATTTCATAGGCTAAGCCACTCAGTCTGTTCTGTCAATTTATCTGCTGTGTCATGACTATGTAGGTCAATCAATCAAAAATGTTTATCTGTTGCAGAATATATAAACAAATTGGGGTTAGTATATACAGAAGAAGGTCCCATAGCACAAGTCTGAAAGGGGACCTCCTGTGAACAATATAGATGTTGATAAGCATAGCAAAACGGCAACCAAAAAGTGGCAAGTCGTTATAGATAAATTAGGACAAGCAAAATTAGACTCCAAATTCCAGTAGAAATGGTAATAAAGCAATATTTAGTAGTTATACTAGGCTATGAAAGAAAAAATGACTGTAGGTACTTCAACAAAAAGGACTTTAATTATTGATACACCAGACAACTCAAATCTACTTAAAAGTGTTGAATAAGAATTGTTTAGTACATAGTGGTATTGAATTGCAAAAATGTATGGCAGCACCTATGGTAGTGTGTTTGCCATAGTTAGTGCGTGTATGTGGTAGTGAAAAATTGTAGTTAGCAGCGAACCTGGTGGGATAAGCATTTACCTGTCGAAATTTTAACAAGACATTGGCTGTTATGGAGCTGTTAAGATACCTAAATACAAAAATCCCTCGTTTATAATTGAATATATTACACACTGTTAGTAAACTATGTTGCTGAAAAAGTTGGGACACGCTGGTGAATGGAGTATTGAATGTTAGGATGCGAATGCCTTGATTCTGGAGACAATGAAGTGGGAGGACATGAGATGAATAGGTTTTTCCCCATGACACCATGTTGTACGTAATATGACTGTGTATAATGGCATAGTATACTTAAAGCTAAGTTGAAGCGTGGTCGTGCCTCAAGTAATGTCCTGATACCATGAGCTATCCTCTGATTTTGAAAGTGAAATGTGATGATGGTACTTTAGATGAGCATCTATGAGTACTCCCGAGTAGGTGAACTTAGTGGTACAAAGATGTATCTGGCTGTTGATAGCAATAGCGGAGGTAGGTGAAAGAGCATTATGACTAGAATGCAAGATAATGAAGTGTTTTATTTGTGCTAATTTTTAAACCATCAGCTCTGCACTAGTTCTTCAATAATAATGGTGTCAAAGGACTTCTGCTGTGCGATCATAACAGCCCTTTACAACCCATTGTTAATACGAGAAAATGGGGGCCCCAAGAAGGCCATCGGGACTAGCTTGTCATTGCTTCATTTTGACATATGTTTTGAAACCTTCACTATTACAGCATACTTGACAGGTAGGGATGCAAGCTGCTCTAAGGATCAATGGGCTTTGTCACATAGTCTCCATTAACAGCAGCACTTGTATACTGCTCTGCTTTACCAAATAGGTTCACAATAAAAAAAAAGATAGCTGTTAGTATTAAATTTCACAATTTGGCAGTTGTACATCTGCATATTTCTAAAAATTGAAATATCAACTTGGCAGATTTATAAATGTAAACATTTTATCAAGAGAGACAAAACTAATATTGTCATATTGTCACAGGGTCGTGTGGTGGCCGAAGACAGGAGACTTTATGTTGGGATTTAACTGTTTATTTGGGCGAACCTGTGCCCGGTAAACGGAAAGTTCGATTACAGTAGCAGTCTTGCACAGATAGCAGTGAACGGAGAGTCGGCCGTCGATCAACTACTGACAAGCGGCGAAGCGCGTCGGCATTTATACTCTTGCCGTCGAATGTTCTAGTGTTATCGCTGGCGGTGGCGTAGGTTCCAGAATAATCTGTACAGTTCGCAGAGTAGGCATGATTTTAATCGAAATGATCTACTATAGTCCGGAAGCTTCTCGAAAATTGCAGGCGCGGTTTGCGCTGAGAATTGTGTAGTGTTTTGGAACGATAACAACACTTGGGAAATGGAACGTGGCATTGCCCCCCTCTGAAAAAGGCATCGTCTCGATGCTTTAACTAAAGATGAAGGTACAATAATAATGCAAGAAAGTACAATGAATAAATTACGATACAATAATAATACAAAAAAACACTGTTTCAGTTTGTCAACGCACATGAAATGGCTTGAGGCCCACAACATGGACGACTTCAGGTCGCGATCGGCGTCATTGAGAGTTCGTGATGCCGTCGGGGACAACCTCGTAATCAAGTAGGCCGAGACGTCGAACCACCCTGTACGGTCCTGTTGTGTATTCGTATTGGTTCTGCGATGCCACCAGAGATGGCGCTGTGATCTGTGTACCTGTTTGTCGTGTATATAAGTCCACCGTACAATAAACACCGGCAGTCGTCGGTAGCCCATGGCGGCAGTCATGTGTACGAGTTCCTCTCTTTTGTGATAGCGGCTCACCACGCCGCAATACCACATTGGCGACGAGGATGGCCACCGGTATATCTTCCCTGCCGCCGTTCCTCGAGACTCCGGGCACGTCAGCAATTCCTTGGCACCGCTGGTTCCGATTGTTCCAGAACTTCGTGCTCGCGTCCGGCGCCGACGAGTGGCCAGCAACCCGCCGTCGTGCGCTCCTGCTTCACTGCCTGGGCCACGAGGGCCAACGGATTTTCGACGCCTTGCCGGCACCGCCCCCACCCAAGCCGCCACTTTCAACTGAAGCCACGGTCAGCGAATCGACGGAAAAACAGACGTCTGCGCACACCGCTGCCGCAAGCCCTCCGGACCCATACGACGTTGCCGTCGACACACTGGCACACTACTTCACCGCCACCGTCAACGTCCGAGTGGAACGTGACCATTTTCGTGAACGTCGACAGCTTTCCGGTGAGTCGGTTGCCGAATTTGCTTTGGCGCTCCGGAAACTGGCAGCCCCGTGTAATTTCGCCGCTACCGTGGATGATAACTTGTGCGAACAGTTCGTTGCCGGAGTAACTTGCCCGCAACTCAGAGAACGACTGCTCCTCGAAGGCGACGCATTGACATTCGACCGAGCGGTAGATAATGCCAAACTTCGCGAACAAACTCGCCAAGAAGCTGAAGCCTTCGCGAACCTGATTCGCCGCATCACGCAGCGCTAACGCGGACGCAACCCGGCTAGGCATGATAGCCCCCGATTTCGCTTCAACGGGTCCCGCCCCCCTAGTCAGCATCGTCGTAGCTCGTCGCGCACTCGCCAAAACTACAAGCCCAAGCCGGAAACTGCCGCTGCCGACCCCTTGCATGCCGTATCTCGTGATAACTGCGATAACTGCGGCGTAACAGGATGCGAACGGTCGCGCTGTCCCGCCCGCGGCCGCACCTCTTATGGTTGCGGACGCCGCGGACACTTCCAGAGCGTTTGTCGGAGCTCGCGTCGCGGCCAACCACGAAGGCTTGCACTAGTCCGCGAACTCCACTGCGACGATGACGCTGAGAGCGGTCGCAGTATTTTGACCATCTGCACAAACAAACGCAGAGGCCTGTATGTTGACGTCGACGTGTCGGTGAATAACCCGAAGCCGCTCACGCGCAAAGTCTCGTTTCTCATCGACACAGGCTCTGCAGTGTCAATAATTGGGGAAGGTCACTTTCGAAACCTTTCTCAAGATAAAGTACAACTCAGGACCCCCAGCATTACTCTGTTTGACTTTTCACGCCAGAAGATCCCTGTGCTTGGCCTGTTTGAAGCAACGCTGTCGTACAAGGCACGAACAGCCGTCGTACCGCTTCACGTAACGTGCAGTGGGACCTCCCTTTTGGTATTAGATGCTGTGCAAGCCCTGAATTTTCAAATTTCAGGGAAGGAGCTACGTTGCTTGCACACGGTCGTTCAGCAAACGTCCGCCTCCGCAACCTCAACGTTTCCTGCAACGAGCTCAGACGCACAAGGGCGTATTCCACCGCAAGGCGCTATCGTAGAGCACCCGCAGAGTGAGCCAAAGTTTGGCATGCCTGCATTGCTGTGGGCCAGGTTTTCTCACCTGTTTACCTCAGGTTTGGGCCTTGTCAGAGGTTTTCAGCACAAGGTGAAGATGAAACAGGCAGTCTCCCCAGTCGCCCAAAAGTTGAGGCGCCTCCCAATCTCAGTACGCCAACCAGTAAGCGACCAACTACAGACCCTGCTGTCTGCCGACATCATCGAAAGAGGATCGATGCCTCCGAATGGGTTTCTCCCATCGTCGCAGTCCAGAAGGAAGATAGAAGCATCCGTCTTTGTGTTGACCTAAAGTAGCCAAACAAAGCCATTGTGGTCGACAACTTCCCGCTACCTCACACTGAGGAAGTGCTGCATGCCTTAAACGAAGCCCGCCACTTCTCAAAGCTAGACCTCGCCTCTGCGTACCACCAAGTCCTGCTGCACCCGGACAGCAGGGATCTCACAGCGTTGGTTACGCATGAGGGTCTTTTTCGGTTTAAAAGGGTCTGCTTTGGATTGGCATCAACCCCAGCAGCCTTTCAGCAGCTCAAGACAAGAATCCTGCAAGGCTGTCATGGTGTTCTTTGTTACATAGACGACATCATCGTCTTCGGGAAGACTGAGAAAGAACATGCGAAGAACCTGGAAGAAGTTCTGCATCGCATTGCGAAAGCAGGTCTGAAACTTAACGAAAAATGTGTTTTCAATGCAACAGAACTCTCTTTCCTTGGACATCGTGTCAGTGCGGAAGGCATAGCACCCCTTCAAGCCAAAGTCGATGCAATCGTCCACGCCCCCACACCAACAGAATCCGGCACACACCGTTCATTCTTAGGACTTGTCGAATACTACGCAAAGTTCATTCCTAGGCTAGCCGAGGAAGTCGAGCCTATGCGTCGACTGCTGCGCAAAGACATACCTCTTGAGTGGGACACAGCCGCCCAAGCAAGTTTTGAGAGAGTGAAGACTCTTCTGGCCTCCCACAAGGTGTTGCACATGTTTGACCCAGCTCTTCCAGTGACTGTCGCAACTGATGCTTCTGCATACGGGCTAGGTGCCGTTTTGCAGCAAGTGGACGGTCAGAAAACCCTGACCATTGCGTTTGCTTCGCGCACTCTAATCAATGCAGAAAGGAAGTACTCCGCCAGCGAGCGTGAAGCATTGGCTTGCGTGTGGGCATGCGAAAAGTGGCATGTTTATTTGTGGGGACGGCCTTTCACTCTTCGGACGGATCACCAGGCATTGGTAGGGTTGCTGTCTAACAAGGGAACAGGGCGACGTCCCTTTCGCATTGCAAGGTGGGCTGAGCGACTTCTACGCTACAACTACACCGTCGAATACCGCAAGGGCTCGGAGAACAAGGTAGCAGACGCGCTGTCATGTCTTCCAGCGGAAGGTAAGCCGGAATGCACACCTCAACCTAAAGACGACTCTACAGAAGTTGTGTTCCTAGTCGAGCCGCTGTGCATCGCTAAGGACCAGTTCGAGCAGTCCACCAGTGACGACGCCACTCTGGCAAAAGTCGAGGAATAAGTTACTTCGTCATGGCCTCCGCATAAGCTCGTCCCAAGCCATCTGCTGCCGTACTTCATGCTACGCAACGAGTTGTCAGTGGTAAACAACTTACTTCTTCGTGGGGAGCGACTTGTAGTTCCACATTCCCTTGCGCATCAGGTAATCTCCACAGCGCATGAAGCTCATCCCGGCATCGTCAGGACGAAAGCGCGACTTCGAGAACGGTTTTGGTGGCCGGGTATGGACCGGCATACAGAAGTCGCAATACAAAACTGCAGCGTCTGTCAGAAGGCTGACAAGAGTGCGAAAACGGCACCTGCTCCACTGCAACCTCTTCCATTTCCAGAGCGCCCTTGGCAAAAAGTCACCATAGACATTGTTGGCCCTCTGGAAAGAGCTCCTCAAGATTGTAGGTTCGCCATTACACTGGTTGACTATTTTTCTAAGTGGCCCGAAGTACAATTCTCCAACGAGGTATCTACAAGAATGATCACCAACTTCTTGCTGTCAATTTTTTCTCGAGAGGGATACCCTGATGAGATAGTCACTGACAACGGGCCCCAATTCCATAAGTCCGGTAACAAACATACGCCTAACAATTTCCGACCCATATCACTAACAAGCATTCCATGCAAAATTCTCGAACATGTAATTTTTTCCCATCTGGTCAAATTTCTTGAATTTAACTCTTTCTTCTCACCCGCGCAACATGGTTTTCGAAAGAAGTTCTCGTGCGAGACCCAATTGCTTTCATTAACCCACAAGCTACACTTAATTTTAGATCGCCGTTCATCCGCTGATTGTATCTTCCTCGACTTCTCCAAGGCTTTTGACAAAGTGTCTCACAAACTACTCCTTTACAAACTAAGCAAGTTAAATCTAGATCCTAAGTCGTTTGCATGGATTGAGTATTTCCTTTCTAATCGTTTCCAGTTCGTCACAGCCAATAACTATGACTCTTCACCCAGTTCTGTTCATTCCGGCGTTCCCCAGGGCTCTGTCTTGGGACCACTTTTGTTTTTGATATACATTAATGACCTACCTAGCTGTGTTCTCTCTAATATTCACTTGTTTGCAGATGACTGTGTTATTTTTCGAGAAATTAACAACGATAACGACGTTACGGCACTGCAATCGGACATTAACGCAATTTCTAACTGGTGTGAGCAATGGTTAATGGAACTTAATACAACTAAATGCAAAGTCTTACGCATTTCAAGAATAGCCCTTTCGACGGGTTCCTATTACCTTAACAACACACTTCTTGAACCTGTGACGTCGTACCGATACCTGGGAATTCACATAACAACTGATCTTACCTGGTCGCTTCATATTAATACCGTTATTAATAATGCTAATCGCCTGCTTGGCTACCTTCGCCGCAACTTCTTTTCTGCACCTACCTCTTTAAAAACACTTTTGTATAAATCATTGGTTCGTTCTAAACTCGAATATGCATCATCCATTTGGGATCCGAGCCATGACTATCAGGTGACATCACTTGAGCTCGTGCAGAACAACGCAGCACGTTTCATTCTCGGTAATTTCACTCGTGCGGCAAGTGTCACGTCCATGAAAAACTTGCTTCAATTACCCACTCTAACTTCGCGCCGCAAACACTCTCGCCTCTGTCTCTTTCACAAAATTTACTACCATAATTCGCCCCTATTCAGTGAGTTAATTACTCCTCCTTCATATATTTCTTCTCGTATGGATCACCGACACAAAGTAGGAACAATACCATGCAACACCAATGCCTTCTTTCAGTCATTTATTCCTCGGACGTCACAAGATTGGAACCGCCTTCCCGGACTGACCGCCGCAATCGAAGACAACCATCAGTTTCGTGCAGCGCTAGCTAACATTGTATGATTAGGGCCCATGTATGTTTGTACTTATCTGCTTACTACTTCTGTTGCTGCTTTTTAGTTTTTTGTATAACCTTGTAACCCACTCCCCTCTGAAATGCCTGTAGGCCTTGAGGGTACAAATAAATAAATAAATAAATAAATAAATAAATTCTCTTCACGAGAATTTTCGCAATTCTTGGGTGAGCGTGGTATCCGACTGAACCATTCTTCGGTGTATTACCCTCAAGCCAACGAACTTGTTGAAAGGTTTAATCGTGTTTTTAAGGACTTTGTACAGGTTGCTGCATTAGAACATGGCCCTCTTCCACAAGCGGCACTGGAGTACTTGGGTGTTTACCAGTGCACACCTCACGCAACCACGGGAGTAGCACCAGCCTTGCTCCTACATGGACGACTGCCCCGAACACGAATGGACATCATTGGGCACCCATCCCCATCATTCTTCACAGACCCTGCCAAAGAACTTGGCCAGCTTCGGAAGAGAGTCGCACAGAAGCAAAAATACAGCAAGATGTACACAGACTTCCACCGTGCAGCCAAGAAACCAAATATAGCAGTTTGAGACATGGTCTGTGTGAGAAGCCGGCAGTCTTTTTTAAAGGAGACCTCTCGTTCAGTCGTTCTCGGAAGGTGGTGGAACAATGAGGGCCAGCCTCTTTCTGCCTAGACGATGGGCGAACATGGAACTCCTCCAAGTTGAGCAAGGTTCCTGCACAGGCCGCCCAGCCTCACCCAGTCATCCAAACGCCAGATGTTCACGCTCACCCAGCACAGCCTTCAAGCCCGTCACCTGTGCCTTGTGACAGTGGGCAATCAGCAGTGCCACTCGGTACCCCCCTCAATGCAGTGCCTAGCGTTCTGTGCAGGCCTTGTGTAGCATCGCAAGAGACACAACAGGCTGTCTCTTCTCCCCCCTCTCCACAACCGCCTTCTCGTCGGGAGCTACCCGTGAGGACAAGACGACCGCCTCGAAGATTTATGGATTACGTTTAGAGTGGATCCAGTGACATGAACGCGTGTGCTTGCTGCAATTGAGTGTATATTTTGGCGTAAAGTTTTTGGAATTTTGAGTGTACAGTTGTGTAAATATTCCATGCTTATTGTATATAGATGAAATGCCTCTCCACTAACACGTACTAACAAGTACTAATCAACTAAAAAAAATTTAAAAAAAACTAAAAAAATAAGAGAGGGAATATGTTGTGTATTCGTATTGGTTCTGCGACGCCACCAGAGATGGCGCTGTGATCTATGTACCTATTTGTCGTGTGTATAAGTCCATCGTACAATAAACACCGGCAGTCGTCGGTAGCCCATGACGGCAGTCATGTGTACGAGTTCCTTTCTTCCGTGATAGCGGCTCACCACGCCGCAATACCACAGGTCTGTGGCGCAATTATGTAAAAGTTCCAAATCCGGACAAAGGCGGTCTCTTCCATTGAGTCGCACGCGATTGACCCATACAAGCTGTGACGAATGCTATGACGTTATGAGTGACGTGGACTGGGGTGTCACGTGACTCTTTTTTTTCGGTTTTCGGAGAAAGGCGATGGAACGGTCGGAGAGACTGTCCGAAAGGGGAGTTGAGGGAGCGTCTATTTGCACCTCAACAGCTCGGAGTCACGTGACCCTAGTTGCAACGTCACGTATGACGTCATTGGTTAAAGCGATCGGCTTCAACTGGCTATGTCTTATTGTGACTACGTCTTGTTAAGCGACTCTAAGGTTGCTAAGGTTACGTGATAAAAAAAAAAAGAGGGAAGGCTTGTTTTGTTGTCATGGTTCGCGAATCCCCCAGCGTGGTTGTGTGCCTATAGTTTCTAGGATCTACTCTACTCTACTACGCGTGGTCGTCATCCACGCTGCGTAGTTCGTTGGCGGCTTGATTATGGCAGATGAAGCAATCGTACGATCGCATCTCCTGGACTTTGAGAGTGGCGAACACAACTGGCGTGGATACGTGAAGACCGATCAAGAACTGGAGCACCTAGAAAGAGCCCTTCTCGGCCTAGGAGTGTCATTCAAGGTGGCATCCTCCAGGAAACATGCCGAAGAAAACCTACATAAGGCAGGAAAGCGTAAGTATATAAGCGTTGATTATTAAAATCTAAGGGCATTTCTGCTTTTTTTGTGATTGTTTAGTCATTTTCACGAGTATTACTAAGCGCGGTGATATGTACATGTACCTTACGCAGTTCTGTTAGGATAAGAAGTCTGAGTTTTCTTCAATAAAACTAGTTGTTAGAAAGCGCTTGTCCGGTGTGTATCTCTTCTTTGTCCCTGTGTTTTCTTGCGCGCTTCTCAAGGATAAAATCTGCGTTCCTTTGCGAACCCCATAGTTCACTATACCTCCGGGATTGACGCGCGTGCACCATTAGACAAAAGGGAGTGTCTAGCGTTACGTCTAGACGTAACGACAGCAGCCGTTGCAGTTACGTCTTTACGTAAGATTAAAGTTACGTCCAGCGTGACAACAACACAAATGCAGTCTGTTAGGCTCGCTGAACCGATCGTCTCCAGTGGCGCAGAGGGTAATCGTCACTCTGCGTTCGGCTTCGGTGGGAGACGGACGTGTGATGGCTCGC
This sequence comes from Rhipicephalus annulatus, assembly GCA_013436015.1. Classification (NCBI taxonomy): domain Eukaryota; kingdom Metazoa; phylum Arthropoda; class Arachnida; order Ixodida; family Ixodidae; genus Rhipicephalus; species Rhipicephalus annulatus. The sequence goes on along the minus strand of WOVY01012752.1, from coordinate 142,964 downwards.
TCCGTGCGAGGTGCTTCGGCGGCCGCTGCTGGCCGCGGTGTTAGGTTCCCTTCTGCACCATCGGATTACCGGTTTTTGTTGCCTACATTGCCGTCGGGTGACAGTATGGAAGAGTGTGTGTTTCTGCACGGGGATTTGGAAAAAAGACCATACCGGTTGGAAGACTTTCGGGCCCCGTTGGAAGAAGTGGGACTCATCAAGGCGATCATTGGCATTGGAGCCTTCCAGATGAATCACATCTGGCTGGCGAAGATGCGAAGCAAAGATGACAAAGAAGCATTACTCAAAACAGGTGGACTCCGTGTCAAGGGTGGCTTCTGTGCTATCATCGACCCTATCCAACTTGATGTAACCGTGAAAATTCACTGGGTTGACTTTGCGGTCTCGAATGAGAGCATTCGACAAGCGTTGGGTGAGTTCGGGGAAGTTTTGGAGGTTTCCAACGACAACTGGACCGTCGCGGGCTTTGAACACGCGATATCGACGACGAGGGTGGTGCGACTGAAACTGAAGGAAGGCGTGGTGCTAGAAGACTTGCCGCACCTTTTTAAGATTGGAGGGGGCACCGTCCTTCTTGTGGCCCCGGGTCGGGCACCGCTTTGCCTAAGGTGTCACATGCAAGGACACATACGACGAGACTGCCAGACTCCCCGCTGTGGTGTATGCCGAGCGTTTGGTCATGAAAGTCAAGATTGCGTCAGGAGTTATGCCAGAGTTACGAAGACCGTGCTGCCAACAGACGACGCCCAAGATAATCTAATGGACGCCGAAGAGGCTGAGAAGTTGGCCCCTGGCAGCAACGCCGTGGGACCCGACGCCGCGGTTCAGGCAACTAGAGAAGAGACAGCCGACGCGACAACGCAAGATGACAAAAACTCAACGGAAGAATCCGAGGAGTTGGCCGCAACAGGCGGCCAGCAGGACATTCAAGAATCGATGGAGGAAGATATGGGTGCCAGTGGCGAGATCGCTACGCCAGCGGCCGGCACAGAGTCTCCGGAAGCGACCACGGGACGCGGCAAGCGTTGCCGAGTGGAGAGCACGGAACGCAACCTGAAACGCCCGGAGCGTCTGTGGCATCGCGTCACGGGCGCTAAGAGTAAAAAATATGCCCTCGAAACCCGGTCGGCGTCATCGTCGCCGGTTCGGGGACAGGATCTAGACGCGTAAGACCCCGGTTTTCCCACTGCACGGTGTACGAGACACGGTAAGCGCAGGATTGTAGTTTCCATCTTTGTCATCAACATGGCTGGCATGACTGCGCCTTTACGCATTGGTACGCTGAATGTACGTGGTCTAGGAACGCGTCGCAAACAGTACCAGTTGAAACGCTTGATGCAAGAAAAAGACCTTGACTTGCTCGCGGTTCAGGAGACTAAAGTTAGTACTGAGGACGCGACTGATAGCTTGGTAGCAGAATTTTCATTGCGGTACAATGCGTGTGTGAGCTATGCAGTGGGAGCATCAGCCGGATGTATTATTTTTGTTAAGAACTCTCTTGGTATTGTAGTGGAAGAGGTCAAAAGTTGTCTACATGGGCGTTTTGTTTTGTGTGACTTTTGTTACGGGAACACTAAATTTAGAGTTATCTGTGTATACGCACCTACGAATTCGAGAGACAGATGTTTGTTTTTTCGGGAAATGCAAGCGTACTTTGAATGTCAGAAATGTGTGGTTCTGTTGGGTGACTTCAATTGTGTTTTGACCCAAGAAGATTGCACGTATACTGCTAAATTAGGAGATGAAAGCGTTGGGTTGCTTAGAGACAGCCTTAATAAGTACTTTTTACATGACGTAGCTCTGTTTGCGATGGGTGGCAGTCGCCAGCACTTCACACATTTTCAAGGTTCGAGTCACGCACGACTAGATCGAGCATATGTTTGTTCTGAGATAGTACCTTTATGTCAGAACTATGACGTTTATGCTGTTTCCTTCAGTGATCATTGCTTAGTTTTGTTTGAGATAGGTAGAAAGTGCAAAAAGAAGGTTGTATGGGAAACATGGAAACTGAATACTAAGATAATTACGCACGAAGGGTTTGTTGATAAGACAAAAAAGGAAATCGATAATTTTTTCAAAAACGCAGAAAGGAGTGCCACGGAAAGATGGGAATTATTTAAGCAAAAGATAAAAATGAATGCAATAGAGTGTGGTTGCTACATGCAGTATCAAGCTCGAAAACAGGAACGTGAGCTACGGGCAGAGCTAAATGATTTAATGAATATTGAAGCAAAAAACCCGGGCTTATTCACACATCAACTGCAGGTTGTCAAAAACAAGATTGAATGTCTTGAAGAAGATAAATATAAAGGCGCAATTATACGAGCAAGAGCTGAGAGATACCTCGTAGGTGAAGCCCCGACAAAGCGAGCCTTGTCAGATGAAAAGGCATATGCTCGAGCTCACGACATACTAGAGATAGAATGGAATGGTAAAATATTGAAAGAACATAAAGATATTATGAAAGCTTTTGAAAACTATTATGAGGACTTGTTTGCTTATCGCGAACCAAAGGAGCCGGGTTTTGTAGATGAGTTCTTGATAGAAATGCCGACACTTAAAGCTGAGGACACAAATTTATTGGAAATGTCTATTAGTATAGGGGAAATTGAGAAGGCTATCGATGATCTCGGCATGGGCAAATCACCTGGTCCAGATGGCATTAATGCCGCCTTTTACAAGGCGTTCAAGGAGCATATGGCCGCCGCATTGCATGAGGTTTTTTCAGAGTCTTTAGATCGCGGAGCTTTGCCTCCATCGTTTAATCGAGCACACACCGTGCTGATTCCTAAAGGAAAAGAGCAACATGTTTTACGCAAAGTGACAGGATACAGGCCAATCACGCTAACAAACGTAGATTATAAGGTGTTTATGAAAGTTCTGGCTAGGAGGTTGCAAGGAGTTATATACAAGTTGGTCGGGTCACATCAGACTTGTGGCATCAAGCGTAGGAGCATATTCACGAATATTCATGTTGCCAGGAGCATTTTGGAGTATTGTGACGCTGCGCTTCTAAAAGTAGCTATGTTGCAAATTGATCTAGCCAAGGCATTCGACATGGTTCCACACAATATACTCTTCATGCTAGCTGAGTACGTTGGTCTTGGTGCGATCATATGTAAAGGTATTAAATTGGCATATAAAAATTCAACCACTAATTTAATTGTAAATAGAGAACTCTCACAGCGCATACAAGTACTTTCCTCCGTGCGCCAGGGCTGTCCTTTAAGTCCTTTGCTCTTCGCTCTATTTTTGGAACCATTGTGTCAGAAAGTGATTCACCATGCAGGGATTAATGGTTTCAGGTTGCAGTCGTGTGAAGTGCGTGTTTTGGCATACGCCGATGATATTGCCTTTTTGCAGTTGATAGAGAGAGTGTCACTTCGTTATTAAAAATCACTCAAAGGTTTTGTGACACGAGTGGAAGTTTAATGAACAAAGAAAAAAGCATTGGTTTATGGCATGGTAATTGGGACCTTACGCCCAGTTCTTTTGGAAATATTCAGTGGCTCACGACGCCTAGTCGTTACCTTGGGGTACCAATGGACAGGTATCAAGACAGTGAAGCATTTTGGCTTGAAAAGGCTGAAGAACTGCGCGCGACCGCCGAAGGATGGGGCGGTCGTGGCTTATCAATTTTCTCTCGGTCAGCTGTATGCAACGTGTTTCTGGCTGCTAAAATTATGTACCTTTTGCAAGTACTTAGTTGTAAGCGTAAAACCATTCACAAAGTCCACAGGATATTCGCCACGTTCATCTGGAGCTCTACGTGGGAGAGAACATCTAGAACGAACTTGTTTCGGCGGGTTAAGCAAGGAGGGCTGTCTCTGTGCCATCTGTTTCTTAACCAAGTAATATCACGCTTCCTGCTCATTAGAGACCAGAGAGACTCTTTTTTACGTTCTCTCTTTCAAACAACGCTGTTACACCACATGCCTGACTTCTTTGTATCTTCAGACAGGCGAGAACGACACACCTTGTCACCGTTCTTGCGTGAAGTTGTGTTCTCATATCGTTTCTTAAGGGCGAGGTTTTCGATAGATTACCTAACTAATGTGAAAAGAAAGCGCCTTATGAAAGACCTAATACAGAATGTTTTTCCTGTGCCCCTGTACCGTTCAAGGTATGAAAATTCATATGGTCATGACGTACTAAAGCGAGTGAAAAACATGTGTATACCACCCAATGTGAAAACCTTCTTTTTTAAACTTCATACGGGAACCTTGCCAGTAAAAACGTGGCTTGAAGAGAGAGGAATGTATGTACCATGGGGAAGCAGCTGTCTCCTGTGCAACAAACCTGAGACCATTGAACATGTGTTTATTGATTGTAAAAACGCTATTTTCTTTTGGGACATTTTACAGAGAACTTTAAAAAAAGATTTACCTCTTACTTCATATGGAATTCGTTTTTTGCCTTGTGATAGTTCTGTGCAAAATTTGGATGTTATATTTGTACTTGGTCTTCATTCGGTTTGGCGTAGTATGCTATCGTACAGACACTGTGATGTGAGGGTTCTATCCGTTAATGAGTGTTTCGTGGAAGCTGTTATAAAAGTGCGAGATGTGTATAAGACTACTGACTGTAATGAAGATGTAATATCTTTGTTTGACGCGTTGTCACGCATGAAACACGTGTGATAGTGATTGTCATATTAGCTTGACCTGTAGTCAAGAAGGCAATAAAGAAAAAAAAAAAAGTGGCGCAGAGGGTAATGCGTCGTGCTCGAAACTGCGAGGACGTTGGTTCGAACCTCGCTGCTGTGCTACACTTTTTTTTCTTTTCGTTTTTTTTTCTTTAGTTCTTCCCGGGCTCCGTAATATTTTTTTTTAAGGAAATCGCCTTGGATAATTATTAAACTCAAGTGTGCATTGTGAAGCAGACGGTGGACGTAACCTTAGCAGCTGATTATCGTTACGGCTGGACGTAACTACACCTTACGCAAGAGCTACTTCTAGACGTAACGATAGGAGCCGTTCCAGTTACGTCTGGACGTAAGAATAACGAGTCTTAAAGTTACGTCCAGCCTCCAGCGTGACAACAACACAAATGCAGTCTGTTAGACCCACCGAACCGATCAGCTTTAGTGGCGCAGCGGGCTATCTATCGTCATGCTAACGTGTCGTGTTCGGAACTGGGAAGACCTTCGTTCGAACCTCGATCTTGTCCCGTTTTTTCTTTCTTTCTTTTAAATGCGGAGCATTTCTTACCTTCAGTATGATAGTGAGCAAGCGCACGGGCATATCGCGTTGCCTGTGGCAGCTTCTGTGACTGCTCGATGCTCAAACCAGCCAGTAGCTGTGGACTTGGGTTTATTGTATGGTCATATGGGCTTGTGGCATCATTTGTCGAGAGAAGAACGAGCGGTTTCTAGCCGACTTTGAGAACGAATTGTAAATTCCATGCCGTGTGCTGCACTATAATGCTTGGTTTACATGTTCTCGGGAGCACCGACTACCAGTTGGCAGCGTTTTCTGACTATGCCCGAAATGCGTTGCAGGGCCCAACTTTAGGGTTGGATGAAGCCAATTTTCGCTGTAATACATAATCTTGAAGGCCACGTTTTGGAGCAGTTTCTCTACTTGTAGCATAGCTGTAGCAATTACTGCAGTGTTCCCAGTACTATGTAGTAATGAGCTAAATTCACTGTTCACTGAGAAATGGCATTTTTGTGATATTAGTCTGTCTGAATGTTCCACTATTAGTGCTCTTGTACATAGTGCACTCAACAGTTAATGACGTTCCTTGGTGGTACAACCTACGAGTTCGTAGGGCATTCGTCTTTATTGCCAGAGCTAAAATAGAAGCAGACTGCATTCAAAGCACTATGTCTGTGCTGATCAAGCATGTTAACAACACCTTGCATTATATTATAATGAATGCTACACAGTAAAATTTGTAAAGCAATAAAAAAAATTGTGTTCAATGTTTCTGCAGTGAAGCTTATGTTCTCCATCAACCGGGGAGCTGTGCCTCTGAACTTGCAGCTGCCCTTCAGAGTACTATCATTGACTGACAAAGGGTGCCTGTATGGAAAAGACAAGCACTCACACAAAGGTCAATCAGAGGACTCTGTAAGTAAATGAATTAAGATTGTTGTGTACAAATGAGACTACTGTTGAATGCTTATAAAAGTGATTTCAGCCAGCATTAAAAGTTTCTTTCGACCACAGTGATTTCGCTGAAAGATATTTTTATGTACATCATTTTATCACTATTGAATGTGTGGGATCTTTGGCACTTGCCACCAGCCTGTTCCTGACCAGCTGTCCCCTGGTCCTCCCTGCTGTGGTCTCGTTCCTGCCTTCGGCCCTGCAGCCACCTCCACCCTGCCTAATCCACCTGACAGCCTCTAAAGTCGCCTCGGCGGCTGGTTCGCCCACTCAAGCTTTGGCCCAGGCCCGAGCGTGGTCGCTCCGGCTTCCGTTCCTGGCTGTCTGCTGTTCCGGCCTGCCGTTCCTGTGAGGCCCCCATCCCAGCGACTTTCGGCAGTTGGCTGCCACACGCAACTTGCAGCCACGCCTCGTACGTTCCCGGCTGCCAACCTCTCCAGACCGGCGAACTTCAAGCAGGCTAGCTGCCCGCCCTTGTTGTGCAGTCTTCCCCGTTACTCCTGGGCTGTGGACCTTCTCCCGGCAGTGGGCTCTCCCTGGTGGTGGAACTTTTGGTGGGACGTTAAGTGTGACCATGGCCGACCTATGGACTCGTATCTTCGGGAAGACGACATCACCCTTTTGGACTTTGCCCCGTTTGCCAGTCCCCTTGCGGCTGAGCTGACCTTGCCACTTGGCCTCGGACAGCCTCTTTCACAGGCTGGCCTCGGTCTTTAGGAGGGGGGAATGTGGGAATCGAGCGCGCCGTCCCCTTTGGCGCCTCGTTCCCCAGCTAGCGTGTGTGTTGGCCCTGCGTGGCTCGAGCGCCGGGAACCGCTGCTAATCGGCAGTATGGCGACCACGGTGGTGGCGCCAGGCCTCTTTGTCTGGTGCGAGCCATGTGTCGGCTTCCCGGCGCGCGGCACACGTCCGGGCATGTCTGGACAAGCCACCGCGCTAGCTTACGTCACTGTGCAACGCCTGTCCTCATTGGCCGCCAGTGACAACCCCCTTCCCCCTGAGCTCGCTTCTGTCTGGCGCGGGCTTGCCCGCGTCAGATGCTCTCAGGCCCGCACGAGAGGTTGACGCGCTGCTCTGGCAGGCGGCTTCTCGTTCGTGCACTCGACTGCTGCCCCTTTGTGTAATAGTCGTAGCGCCACTGGCAAGCGTACATGATCGGTCTTGGGAGTTACCCTGACGGCCCGCAAACCCATGATTGTCGCACTGTGCTGCATCTTGGGTTAATAAACCCGTGTTTGTTGACAACCTGCCTCGAGTGCCTTTTCTGCGCCGTGTTGGAGAGTCGACGAACCCAGCTGCAGCGTCTTTGTTCGCTGCGGCAGTGGAGAACGTCGCGTCCCTGCCCGGTCGCCTCGTAGGTTAAGCGTCGTGCAAACCTATCTCCACACACTTAAGGAACAAAGGACACAGTACATCACAGTGCAAACCAAGAAATAGGCATTTATTTGCACCTTTTACACAGCAAGCCCGCTAGCGGAGTTATACAAATAATAGCATGTCAGTGTAACACGCTGTAGAATCGACAATGTTTGACTCACCATGCCCAGTTAAGCAGCGAGTAAAGTTTAACCCTGCAAGAAAGCCAAGCATATGCAGTTTGGGGTCATGTATCACAAATAGAGGTGTATTCGGGTCAATGGAAAGGAGCCTGTGGAGCTCCTTATGACATGCAATGCGCTCCAAAGAACAAAAAAGAGGCATTCATTCCTTTGGGCCTTACGTGTCCTCACTATCAGGTAGCACCACTGTGGGGGAGCTGGCTGACAAGGCATGTAAACGCTATCAGGGAACGAGAGCATCCCTACATCCCCCAGCAAAGCACACACTATGTATGTGCTCTGTGAACAGGAGACAGTTCATGTGGCGTAAATGTCATTATAGCATGTCCGTGCACTGGCGACACCACCCCTTGTTGATATCACTGGCATTTGGTGCTTGTCAAGCCCTGTATCCACACCTAGACAGGTGGCTTGTCTGCAGACTCAATGACAAAACACCAGGTCAAGACTGCTCAAAGGCAATGCAGTAGTGCTGTCTGCATCAGCGTGCCTTGCCGCCAAGACGGCCAGAACAGCTGGCTCCTGTTGCAGCTGCCAAGGGTTGCCTGCTTTCATGTGGGCACTTTTATTGTGTTACCGTACATGCACACAATAGCACATATATTAAAAAAAGTGTCTTCCTGGTACGATGTGCAGGTGATATTCCCAGCACCCCAAAAATTGGTAGTGTTGTGTATTGAAAAGGTAACATGCAGAGCAGTAATGAAGGGCACTAGAGGTGCAACATGTAACATCAAACATGTCAAGAAATTTTTTTAGTGCAAGTTAGAAGTTTGTAGAATCCCTCTGTCCTGCCGGGCACCCTACATTGGACAGAAGAGCAGGTGCCTCAACAAAAGGCTTCAGGAACACAAGAATTTATGCAGTAGAATTTAAATCGACGGAAATCTTGCTCAGCACTGCTCTGCCTGTAAGTGTAACCCGAATTTCAGAGACAACTATTTTGGTATACAGCAAGGACAAAATTAAAAGAACAATTGTAGAAACATCTTGTATGCTGCTGGAGAAGCTAACCGCATGCATGAGCTTTCCGTCCACAGCACTTACAGACAGGCAAGTGGCATTTCTAGGAAAACAAAGATAATTTTAAATGCTGCACATGTTTCACCTTGATTTTGATAAGGCATTTTTTAAATGTTAATTTCCAAGAGATAAATGCAATTTTTTTTTTTACTCTTAGCATTCATGTTTGCTTATTCGCAGTTTGCCCACAGCGCCCTCTTTTGAATTTCAAGTCTTTGCCCTCCCCTTTTTGGTGTTTTTGTTTCATTAAATCAATTGTTAGAGATACACTTTTTGTGTCTCATTCCTGTCGGCACTCTAACTTTGCGGCACTGCCTTTATCTTCCACTATGTTGCAACTAGCCCCTACACAAGCTCTTCTGAATCCGAATCTTGATTTTCGTGCTCCAAAAGCAACATTTTGCTGCTACAAAAACTGCTTCAAATTCTATTTTGGCTATTGCACCCCTGCACATGTTCAGATTATGAGAAACTAGTAAAAACTAGTTTGGTATTTCAAGAAAGCCAATGTATGCAAAAAAGCTGGCAAACAATTTCTTCAGTTAATTGAACAGTGGAACATTTTATACTGCATTATATCATGTTTACCCTCAAGCATAAAAAACAAGTTGCTCCCTACTGCCATCTAATAAAACGCTACAATGAATAGCTTTTGCATTTTTTTAATGCTCATTGCATGGCTTCCACTCAGATGGCAGACAATGGAGGCCAACCTGATGTGGACTGGACAGCAGAGACGTTCAAGAAAAAAAGAGTGAAACTCCAAAGCACAAAGAAGAAGGGATGCACAGCAACTATGCACATTAAGAAGGTTGAGGTGTTCCCAGACTTTGAGGTATGAATATCCATTAAATGGCGGCCATTCCATCTACATTATCTAGTTTTCTGTTCAATGCATTCAATGTGCATGCTGTTCAACTAAAGAGCTTCATAAATATTCTAACCCAAGATGTAGTATAATAAGCCTCTGTTTCAAGTGTTTCACCATACTTGTCACACCTTCGTATTGCATCTTGCGGTAAATGGTGCAAAAGCAGGACTCTGAATAGCACAAAAGCACTGCCCTCATGTTTTGTTATATTCTCAGCTCTCATATATAGCACTCTTTGCCAACACAAGACCTATTCATGGTGGGTTATGGCCGACATATATCTACCTCGTGGAGATCATTCAGGCTTGTGCACAATGTCCTAGCGACTATATTAACGCGATAGCGTTAGAGAGCTCGTTTCGCATAAATCCCGTCGCCGACGTCGGTAACAGCGTCGCCTGTGAGCGAAAAATCGAGAAAGGTGCAAATAAAATAAACAATAAAAATCTTCGGTCCCATTGAAGATCGAACCCGGGGCCATTTGCGTGGCAAGCAGGCGTCCTACCACAAAGCCACGATGTTACTTGCAACTGCTTTGGAAAAAAACACTACATAAATGTCATGTAGTGGAAGGAGTCTCCTTAACGCATTTTGTTTGGCAGGTGTCGCGACGAAAATGAGCCCATTCGGCAATTTGTAGGCGCATTGGCGAGGCCATCAAACTACGTTTTTTGCGCGACGCCATGCTTCGAAAAAAGCCGGGATAGTGCAGCCATCGCCGCTAAAAACACAGACGAACTTCCAAAGAGCTCCAAAAATGGACAACTATGTCCATCTAGCGGAAAACATATCAAGCCAACGCCTCCTTTCTAGAGGAGGCATTGATCAAGCAAACAGTAAAAATTAGATAATGTGCTGCCATCTGCGAGGCATTGTGAGAAATATGTCTTGACTAGCACAGAGAAGTGCTTTAGATCGAAAACTTGTACCATTACTATAGATACATCGCGTGCGCGTCTATGTGCGTGTGTGTGTAACAACATACATTAATAAGTATGCACTTAGTGGTTGAAGTGCGCACTAGGGGCCAGATTTCGCTGTTGCGTTCAACTCTTAAAGGCGAAGCTTAAAGGTCCCCCAATTTTTTCGGCATGCTTGTGATCACTAGTGAATTAGGTGCAGCAATAACACTTCACAATGCTAGCTGTATTTCACTATGTTAACAGCGGTGACATTACTGTAAAGTCTGCATATCTTATGGTAGTGCTACATATTTGCCAAGAAAAGTGCCTTTGAAAAAATTCTTAACATGTTTGCGTAACTTGTTCTCTTGATCGCCCTTAGATTGCAGTGCAAGGATGTACGAAGAACCGGATCACCATGCTGAAGTCTGCTGCATTGACTAACTTGTCACAACAACTTAATGGAGACAATCCACCAAGGTCAGAAATGCGACTTTACGTCACAATAACAAAGATGTCATGCCACACAGAACATGACTTTGGCAACTTCATGAAGTATGGACAGACGGTGGACCACAGTATTATTGAAAGAATTAATGACCTCGTTCAGGAAGGCATTACGTCTGTGCATGAAGTGAAGACATGCCTTCGCTACTATGTACAGGACGTGCTCTTCAATGGCAAGGAAAAACCTGATCTAGATTGCAGAGCATTTTACCCGACATCCAAAGACATCCGCAACCATATTCAGGAATCTTTGAGGCAAGGGCGCTGTAGCAATCTGGATCAGGAGAATGTTGCAATGCTGGTATCTGCACTGGAGAGAGAAGAACCAACATCAAAGGTGCTCTTCCGGCCATATTGCTACACAAGTGAAGCAAAAACGACAATCCCCGAGGCCGACGATGACCAGATTAATGTAGAGGAGACCTTGGCAAAACAATGCGACAGGACCTTGCTGTTCTGCTATCAGTCTCGCTTCATGGCAGAACTACTAAAGCAGTATGGCAACAATGTGACATGCCTTGATGCCACAAACAAGACAACAGATTACAGCTTGCCACTGTTTTTCCTTGTTGTAAAAACACCCACGAATTACATGGTGGCAGGTGTTTTTGTGGTGCAGTACGAAACAAGTGCGTGCATCAGTGAGGCACTCAGTGTGTTTAAAAGCTGGGATCCTGAGTACTTGCCTAAGTATTTCATGGTGGACTTTTGCCAGGCTGAAATAAGTGCGATTTCTTAAGTCTTCCCACAGAGTGAAGTCATGCTGTGCAACTTTCACCGTGAACAGGCTTGGGAGAGGTGGGTGAAAAAGAAGGAAAATGATGTCCCTCCAGACCAAAAAGATGCCCTGCTTGGTCTCTTTCGCAAAATAGCCAATTCAAGCAGCAGGGAGGAATTTGACGAGGCCTACAAATGTCTGAAGAACTCAGTTTTTTGGAGGAACGACAAAGTAGCTAGCTACTTTGAAACGCAGTGGATGCCAGCAGCCAAGATGTGGGTTCAATACCACAGAATGAAGTTTGGTGTCGTCGTTACAACAAACAACGGAACAGAGACACAGAACCGCATCCTCAAGGAGCATTACCTGAGGTGGAGTCACGGGAGAAGGAGCCTTTCGAGCCTTATTACAGTAGTGGTGAAAAAGTTTCTTCCAGAGAGACAAAGCGTCTTTATTCAGCATCAGCAGAATGTAGAAAGATCGGCAATGTACCGCAAGTACCATGAATATGTGCCAAAGTACCTGCATAACAGACCTCCAAAAGTAATAAGGCATATCATGGCTCGTATCAACACAGCCTTAGACTATGAGCCTGAAGATGTTGCTGTATTTACTGAACCTGGCGTTTTTTCTGTGAAGTCAAGCAATCCAGGCTTGCTACACACGGTAAACTTCCATACACCACAGTGTACCTGCCAGGATTTTCTTCGACATAAATTGCCATGCAAGCACTTCTGTGCAATTTTTCGGTTTTTCAAAGAATGGTCATTTGAACAGCTCCCAAGAGAATACATTGAAGGCCCAATGCTAAGTTTGCACAGCAACATTCTCAGCACACCAGAAAGTGGGTGCATTTTACCGGCACTCTCTACCGAAGGCACAGATGACAACATTTTGCAGGTGCCCTCAGAAGAGGAATGTGTTGCTGACCTGCCAAAGAAAATCCGGGAAACTAGCAAGTTATCCAGGAGAATGATCACAGACACAGCCCACAAAATTACAAGTGTTGTCATCTACTGCAAAGATGAAAGAAAGAGAAAGGAGGCACATGAGCTGATGCTTCAAGCATACAACATTCTGAGAAGTGGGTGTGAGAGTTCAAGTAGTGGCTTAGTCATTCGTGGATCTCCGACAAAGGGTTGCTCTGGCCAGGCAAGCACTACACAACAAGCAAAACGAATCCGCCTAAAAGCACTCCAGCATGCAAGACGCCATGCGGAGAGCTGGAAAACAAGAGGCAGAGTAGGCAAGCAAGCCAGCGAACTTAGAGCCACATTTAACGTTGCACCATAAACGTCTGATGCTCGCGCGTGCGCCCCTTCATCGAGGGATAATAATATCTGAGGTTTTACATCCCAAAACCATGATATGATTAGGAGAGGCGTCGTAGAGGAGGGCTGCGGAAATTTCAACCATCTGGTATTCTTTAACATGCAATGACATCACACAGCACTGTCCTCTACCATTTAGCCTCCATCAAAATGCGACCGCTGCAGTCGGGATCGAACCCGCGACCTTCGGGTCAACAGCCGAGCACCATAACCACTGCTTCACCGCGATGGACCCTTCGTCGAGGGAAGGGCGACTTGTTGGAAAAGAAACTTCCCATGGCTGGCTTTGGGTAATCGGCACCTCCGGAACTTTCTCACAGCTGCAACAAATGGAATGTGTTGGGGGAGTGCACCTACGGTAGAGATGCACAAGCCAGGGAAGAATTTTTGGCTGCTTTGGCAGTTGTCTTTGAACCAGTGAAGAGTGTGGTCATCGGTGTCACAAGTAGGCAGCGAGTGTGGAGTGTCCTGTGCAACGAATAGAGTTGACTGTCCCGTCGGGAATCCTCGTCTACAGAAGCTGGCAAGAGAGTCGAGCGGCGGGCACCACGTCGATTCGTCTACGAGTACTGTAAGCTGGCATGGTTAAAAACAGCGCGAAGTAGACACGGACAAGAATTCACACAGGCAGCGCGGTCCTGTGTCAATTCTTGTCCGCGTCTACTTCGCGCTATTTTTAACTATAGATACGTACCAACTGGCTCGTATTCACACTCTTTTAAGCTGGCATGGTCTGTGAGGAACCTTTTATTGAAATTTTAACAGCAGAGCTGTTCGAGCTATCCACAAAACAGTGCTTGTCGATCAAAAACATTGCCTCGCTATGATGTCGCCTAGCATAGCCATGGCAACCAGGCCATCTGCACATCGCCCACAACCTTCACGAAGCTGTGCGCACCTGCCTTGATACTAAGCATGACCGTTCCTGCGCACTGACTTGTCACCACATTGTACCAGCAGGAGCCATGTCGTCATCATGTGCTGAATCTTTGCTTTCGCCATGGGTAGACGTAAATAAATCAACTTCGGAAGAAGAAGCCACATATAAAGAATGACAACGTGCCGCGAAGTGGGAATATGTTCAGACATCAAGCCGAAGAGGCTGCTACCAAGTTTCGCCATTAAGCGGAAGAGCCAAGGTGTGCTGCTTGGCAAAGGGAATACATACAGAAACCCTTGCGAGTACGTGCCCGGCCTGCATGTGGATGAGAGCTTCTATGGCAGGGTCCAGCAGAGTACTGATTCAGCGGATAACTGGTTTTGTCAAGAGTTTCTGAGCAAGGAATTTGGGCACGCCTGTCACATCTGAAAAAACCTAGCAAAAACCTTCTAAAAACTTGAGAATCGACCAGCTTCACTGTCTTTTAAGTGTTTTATTTTTTGTTGCTATTTTATTTAGCCAACTTTGCATTTGAGTTGCACGAGAAGCTCTGCAGTATAAGCACAGTGTTTCTTTCTCTGCATTTATTTTCAAGTCAATCCTCTATTTTATTAACCTACCCCGTTGTCTGTATTTTGTATCTGTAGTTATTCAGTGTGGTTTCTGGTGCCATTCTTTCTTTCATTGCACATATTTTTGTTTCCTCTTAGTTAACTGTGTGTCTCTTGCCATTGCCCTCTTTCTAATTAAACGGTTGCTTGTTCCTTATATCACATATCTCTGTATTCTCAATGAATCTGTCAGTCATCCTGAACATCACAACACACCCCACACAGGTCGACTGGTCAACGAAAATTTGAAATGTACCACTTCAAGACCTTTCAAGCATTGCAGGGCCAAGCCTGAAGTTGAAGCGTGTGAGTCTGCCAAGACGCTGTTGTTTGAGCAGCGGGGTCTGACCGAAGTGTGTTAAAGTGTACAGTGCATAAGTGTCATGTCAGAACTCATTATAAACTATGGTATTGTATAACAGGTGGCAGAGTGTTACGAGACTTGAACATAATGCATTACATTAGATATCTGGCAGTTCTTATTTTAGTACTTTTCTTCACTTGGAAACAATCAACATAGTTCAGTTGAGGGGCTAGTTGGTACTGAAATAAAGCCATGCAGGGGATAGAACACAAGAAGGAGTAGACAGGATTGCACTTGTCATGTCTACTTCTACTTGTGTTCTGTCCTCTATGCACCTTTATTTCAGTTTAAAGTTTGCTAATATTTAATTACATATAAGTTAGTTTATAGATGAAAATGTAAAACACACGTCTGCTTTGAGCATTTCAATTGAGCGGGAACTACAGTAAGTGCCCAGTCATGCCATACCAAACTCAAGCTTCAAGATACAGGTTCAGAAACAATGTGACAAACTGCAAGTAAAAACATACCCCTAAAGTCGCCTTGAATTCCAAGGTAATGCCTGCCAAGTATTTACTGGTAAGCACTATACCTCCTCGTGCATGTTGTCATTAAAGAAGCTATAGCTTTGCAGCCTCATGCCAATATTGTGGCTCAGGAAATACATATGGTACGATACGAGCACTGACGTACAAGAAAGTAGTGCTTCCTGAACTGACACTGTGTACTGCAACTATTCATGTGCGTTGGCAAGTTCATAGAATATTGCAGTTGTTCAAGTGCGGCAAGTAGTACAAGATTGTGCACATCAATCAGTGAACTATGATGCAATGTACGTAGACTACACTATAAAGAAAAAAAAAGACGCTAGGATGCGGGCCAAATTCACTTACGGTCTCCTGCTTCTTCCCTTAGTTTGCTACATTGCGCCACGGTACCCTGTTCTCTTTTGCACCTCTTCATACCGCCTCGCCACTCCACCAAAGAGTAATATTTGTTTGGGTTTAAAGCCCCAAGAGCAGATAAGATTATGAGGGACGTCGTAGTGGAGGGCTGCGGTAATTTCGACCACCTGGGGGTTCTTTACCATGCACCTAAATCTCGGCACACGGGTCTCAAACAAATATTTGCTTCCATCGAAAATGCTACCGCCGCGGATTCCGTCCCGCGACCTTCGGATCGCCAGCCGAGCGCCATAACCACTAGATCACCTAAGCAGGGACCAGAGCGAGTGCTCGCCTCACTGGCGAGTCAGGTGTGTTGCCGTGCGGATACGTAACGTAGTACAGTACAGGTCACTAGTGAGCACATTTGTCTAAAACACCGAAAAGGCACGCTCCGGACTGCGCTGACGGCATTTTCTGATTACAACTGGTTAGAAAGAGCCCAAATTCTTGCATGCAAAGCCGCTAAGGTTTAATGCTTGAGTGAGGGCTGTCAACTAGTTATCGGTATACATGGCGCCAGAGAGTGTTGGTGCGTGCCATTCCGGCATTCTAGACAAGTTTCAGTTCACGACCAGTTCACAGTACGCGACCAGCTCTCGTTAATATTGTGTCTAACAAAGAAAAACGAGCCCTTATAATTTCCACTTGACCTCTGTAGGTTGCACATGAAATTTAACAGTCGACTGCTCACTGGTTCTTCAGAAAATGAGAATCAGCTATCTGTGTAACGACGCGAAGCTCAACCGAATGGTCATCGGGAGGACTTCGGGCTGTACACCTGTAGACTTCAGTAAATTCCTTCGATGTAGAGCATATGGCGCTAACAGCGGTAGCAGCAAATGCCGGCAAACATACCTGTTCCTATCGCGTGCCCTAGCCTTCGTAGCGCCACACAACTAGGGAGCCTACATGACCGGCAGTTCATGTAGGCTCCCTACACGCAACCTGTGACACAACACACTTGGCACTCTCCTCGACAGCACTAAGTTCATGAGCGGCACAGTGGAGTGACTTCGATAACGCGGGCTTCCTTGGTCGAGCTCTTTAATCCAGGGCACGCAGCGTGGAAGTGTGGATGACGGTCACATGATAACTGGAACTCGTGCACACGAACCGTGATGACAACAAAACGCGCCTTCCTTATTTTTTTTTTATCACGTGGCCTCGGAGTCGCTTGACAAGACGTAGTCACAATAAGACGTAGCCAGTTGAAGCCGATCGTTTTAACCAATGACGTCATATGTGACGTTGCAACTTGGGTCACGTGACCCCGAGCTGTTGTTGAGGTGCAAATACCATGACCTACTACACTCCTGACCTGTTCAGATAGCGGGGTTCCTATGGGAGCGCGTGTCCCCGCTCTCGTTCAATCGCTCGCCGTAGGTGGCGCTACCTATAACCTGTTCGTCTGCTACTGTGCGGCCGGCAGGAGGGCGACGGACTGATACCATGCGTCTGCTTCTGTGACAAACTGCCTATACGTGTGATTGTTTTTTGCTGAAAAGGCTAACGTGTGCTATGTGTTACATTTTAGTAGTTAGGCTATACTGGTTGATTGACTTCTAAAGCTGTATATTTGCGTAGAAATGTCTTGCTGCATGGTTGTTTTTGCCATTCCAGCCTAAAAAAACTTCAATTTAGTATTCATAAAGCTTTTGACTAATAATGTACTCATTGGTAATAGAATATCAAACTGATTTTAGGTTGTTTAGGACGCGTCAGGTGAAACGCAGTGCCCCTGTTGAGCACTTACCTTGGACACTCGCCCTCGACAGGTGTTACACTTGTAGTCAATTGATAGAAGAGAATAATGCACATACGCCAACGGACGCATATCAAGGAGAGACACAGGAATTGAAGCTTTAACTCTTACTGTGACCTACACAACAAAAATTGTGCGTCAAATTTCGCTACGGGAGTTTGTCTGCTGGAACGGGGAGCGCTGGCCGATGCGCGTTTCTATGATTTTATATGTCCGTGCGATGAGACGATATGGTAAAGGCAGTGATGTGCCTATCGAGGGCAACACATTGCGACCCCAATAAAGTTTTTATCGTCATCATTATCATCATCTTGTCGAGCATAGTTAATAATAATAATAATAATAATAATAATAATAATAATAATAATAATAATAATAATAATAATAATAATAATAATAATAATAATGTTTTATTTTTCATCAATAGTTTGATGAAGGACAGCGGCAGGTAAAAGCTGCTCTTCGAAAGAGGCAGCTTGACATAGGCCCACAGACGCCTTTAGCACGACAGCACTGGCAAACAGTTAGCAATGTTATCTAAGCAACAATTACAAAAATATCAAGTTCAAATTCTAAAAATAAAAATAGCAACCATGATAACAATGTAGCAACTGCAAAGAAATCTTGAAAACTATACATGTGTATATCGTGCAATTGAGTTCGGGTACAGAGTAAGAAATCTATGCCAGCTTTCACATATTTATCAATTAACGTAGAAACTGTGTAGAACAACCTATCTGTGGAGTAGTTTGTTCTCGAAGTTTTTATTTTCCATGTTTCTTTATGTCATGTTTCGAACAAATTATTTGGCTGCAGTTTCGAGAGGTCGTACAAATAATGTCGACTTTCTTGAAATTGACGCCTGACCACCAATGCTAACTTAAAATCGTAGAGACGATGTAGGGGTGGTATTCCAGCCTGTTGAAACAATTCACTTCTGCGAGCATCATACGACCAGTAAAAAATTATTCTAATATACGTCTTTTGCATCAGGTACAGTTTTTGTAAGCGCGTGTTAGTCGTAGTCCTTCATACCAAGAAACAATAAGCAAGATGCCAACAGAACAGTCATTTATAAAGTAAGAATTTTACCTTGTATAGTAGAACAGTTTTGCCACTGTACACCGTGCCCTCTACGCGAGATAACTGACCCAGCACACTGTAAATGCGATCGTTTCAAAGCATATTGCTCGAAAATGTAACTCCAAGAATTTTTATACAATTTACTAACTCAATAATAGTATCGCCATACTTGAAATGTATGTTTTCATTAACAGACTTATTTTTAGGGCGGAATAGTACCGCCTTTGTTGTACTAGTGGTTATGTTTGATTGATAGCGCCCAAGGGCGACACCCGCAGTTGGGGCGCGTACACATGCTGAAAATGTGCCATTATACTCGTTTGTCAATGAAAAGCAGATCCCTCAAAGTGATATCAAGGTTTCTGCTAAAAGAATTTGGCGAGTGTATGCGTGTGATTCGAGCAATGTTACAGCACTTCAAAATGAAACAAAACACATTTGTCGCTTTACTTATGCGTGCCACAATATGCCAGTTAAAGCTGATGTTTCAAACAAAGTTTCTGCACTTTCGAAGAATATCCTACTTGCTGGCACACAGTGACGGCTTGTGTCTGCAATAAAGAAAAACATATGTACGCGTACAGAGCTGCGTGCATTTGGGTCATAGTTCAATAAAATGTGCTAGCAAGGTTCTGGGCGCGTACATGATACAATGGAGGCATGCAACTAAACTTTTAAAATCTTGCGAGATTTTGGCTTTTCGGCTATTCTCTTTCTCTTTCCTTCTTTGGCTGTTTTGTCCCGCACGTAGTTTGAGAAGAAAGGACGGCTAAATTTTTGCAACACTAGCCGCGCCATGGCTTCTCGGTGCTCGCTAGTAGCGCCTTTATGGCTGAAAAGAGGGTTCAAGGCCACTGCAGGTAGCACAGTTTGCACAAAAAGTGCCATCGGCCTCTTTTTGGAAATGGCCAATGGCGCAAATGCTTCCGCGGCCCTTTCTAGAGTGCTCACAAAGGAAAGAAATGAGATCGTTGGGTATGAAAGCCCTCCCCTGTCTAAATTAAATATCACAGCAGTAGCTGGTCCAGATGAGCTGGGAGCCTTGATTTTGCCGATGCAGTCGTCGCAAGTAATGCAATCCTCAGCTGCTTTCACCAGGAAGCCCGCTATAAGGCCAAGCGTGCTGGCCCTTATGCCTGGCTGTGGGGCACCTGTGGGAAGGTAGAAATGAAAAGTGTGCAAGAATTTTATCAGTATATAGATAAGCATGCATGATTAAACCGACACGTGTCCGTATACAAAATATGAGAAATATATATATATATATATATATATATATATATATATATATATATATATATATATATATATATATATATATATATATATATATATATATATATATATGGATGTTAATGCGCTTTCAGATAACAACTGTTGCCCCACCGCGGTGGTCTAGTGGCTAAGGTACTCGGCTGCTGACCCGCAGGTCGCGGGACCGAATCCCGGCTTCGGCGGCTGCACTTTCGATGGAGGTGAAAATGCCGTAGGCCCGCGTTCTCAGATTTGGGCGCACGTTAAAGAACCCCAGGTGGTCGAAATTTCTGGAGCCCTTCACTACGGTGTCTCTCATAATAATATGGTGGTTTTGGAACGTTAAACCCCACATATCATCAAGATAACTGTTCATTCAGCCGACGTTTGCGTCGGGAGAGCCCCGTCTTTTTCAAGGTATAATAATATTTACACATTTTCCGCGTCGATTTATAGCTTGTCACGACAGGAGGGAAGAAGTCCGGAGAATAGTATAAACAACAACATAAAAAAAACTGAGGGAGAAACGTTTAAAAATAAAAAAAAATCTAGGAGAAGAAGCAAGAGAAAGACGACGGGATTAGGAAGGGACAGCATCTCAAGAGAGTAAGGCGAACGCAAACGAGCCATGCCATCATCTGTGTGCCAGTTATGACAGTGATTCAAAACCGCCGAAAATTTCTTCCCCGATTGCGGGAAAGGGACGTCGGTTAGTCGAGTTGTGTGGGCGCCTGGTGAAAGCATGTTATATTTTTAAATGTAAGCCATAGTACCTGCTTGTACCATGGACTTATCGTTACATACATACACAGTATAACTGATTGAGAAGCATGTTTTCATCTACATCGTGCACTGACGCAAACGCTGCCTCACGCGGCTTGCATGTAACACAGTAAGCAGCGCAGAGTTTATAATATATGCATAATATCGTATAGTGGGGAATTGTTGGACGGTGTGTAATAATTTTTAAATAATGTAAATCATTCCATTACACGGAATCAACGAGATATGAAAAGCGCACCACGGCAAGTCTGCAGGGCTTCTAGATGTGGCCGCATCGTCTGGGTTATAGTAGCAGATGTCGATGCCGCGCACTCGCCTGACGACCCTTGATTCTGGTTTACTAGCGAGTGCATTTCCAGAGGTTGTCCGGCTTGCTTTACTGCTGTGGAGCACGACGCCTGCCTTGCACTGGGCGATCCAAGAGGAGACGTTGTTTGCTCTGTACTGCCGCTTGGTGATGAGTGCATCATTCCCATCACGAGGACTTTCTGCAGTGATGAAAGCGCAGCACGGGCGTCTGTCTGATCGTTGCTTCCTTGAAGCTGTCTGATGGTGGAAAAAAGTGCTTCGACAGGGTCACTGGAGAATTTGGCAGTCAACACGTATAGGAAACCTGAACGGATGAGAAATTGTGTGCACTGTACTGTGGACATTGTGGTCAGTTGGAGAGCTTCGTATGTTTCAAGAGATATGAATGCCCTCTTATGTGGTGCCGCGGCTTTCCATGCTGCGAAAAAGGGCAGAAATTCCTGCTCCAGCCATATCAACCTGAAAATAAAGCAGTTTATTGTAGAAAATATGAAACCTAGCGGGATAAATGGAATGTACCTGTCATCATCTGGGGAACTGAACGGCATCCTGTTTTGGTCCCGGCTTACTACGTGGAAGGTTGTATTTCTTATGTTGTGTATGGTGAACCATTTAAATATCATTTCCATCAGCTCGATGGTTGGCAGGCAGTCTTCAAACCCGAAAATGCCAAATCTGCGGCCGTATTGTAAGAGGTATCGTAAGGCCGATGTCACCTAGAAACCAAGGAGACGCGACATATTAAAAATGATCGGAATTATTTAGAGAGAGGTTTCTAAGCTTGGACGTTCGTATACAGCAAGTGAGACGAGTTACAAGTGGCACTGCAGTCATCAATAACGTGCACTTTTAAGTGAGTTTGTGTTAGTGAACATATATTTATAGAAGCTCTAATGATACGTAATTATTGTGTGGTAAGCAATACGCGCAGGTACATTCGTTAAGAAAGGGAAATTGTATGTTCAGATAACCATGCGCTGTTAGCAGCAGCAGTAGCAGCAGCTCATGTGCATGTTTTTATGTGACCATACTGATAAATATGTTAGCAGTTATATACGTATTGAATTACATTTTCACCATTTGCTTCCGTTTGGGTTCTACAAACAAATAAACCAGAAACTAACATGAATATTCACGTATCGTTTGCGGTGAATTACTATTAAAAGGCAGTTTTTGTACTGCTTCATTTGAACGAAAAGCTGCAAAATTTTTTCTGCTTCTGCATGAACATTCACTTGACGTAATATGATGTAAAATGAGTTGTGGCGTAATATTAGCGCATAAAAGTTTGCCCGAGCGCGCCAAAGAATTTGAGAAGTATAAACGTCACTACTGATAGAAAACTGCGAGCATGATTCTAGCTCAATTAGATGTATTTTTTTGTGTAATACAGGTTGCAGGAAGCATACATAATTTACAGCTAACGAAAAGGCATTTCCTGCATGACCTGTGTGCGTCACGCATTGTGATGTCTACAAGGAATACAGAGAATCTGGGAGTGTGTGACACTAACGCTAAATGGGTTTACACCTTTTCTTATACATGCCTGTGGAGAGAACACTTCAACGGCCCTCTTCACGCTTAATTTCTCGAAGTTCGTCGGGTAAACGTGCTTCTGCGTAAGGTTCCGAACAAGCTTGAACGACGACTGTTTTTCTGTTATGTCCAGCAACTTTCTCAAATACGTGGGGCTGTAGTAATGCCCATTGTTGAACAGAACGCGTTTGGTGGACAACATCTGGTTGCGGAGATTTTTCAGGATGTGGCAGTGGTCAAAAGAAAGGAAGAGCCTCCGATTCATATCCATTGGATGTCTGCAACAACAACAAAAAAAAATGAATAAATAAATTGGAGAAAGGCGGCGTTTGCGGTGTGAATAATTAGTTGCATATACGGTTTTCTGTTTTTTACCAAAGTAATGTAAATGTTAGCCATTCGAAGGACGTGTGCGTTGTTAATTATTACCTTATTATAAAATTTCTCCACTCATGCCATGATCCTGCAGGTCTGTGTGTGTGTTTTATTGAGATTACCTACACCTTAAATCTTCCGAAACTTTAAGTATACTCACCCATTCATACAGTCGCATGCAGGTGCGCATACATTACGCAAACGCGTAACGTCAATTGATTTGTAAAGACGGGCTATTTACAGCGATTGTACTGTTGATAGCAATCTTGTTATGGACACGGCTTTCTTATATGGCAGCGCTGATTAAAAAAAAAGAAGGGGGGGGGGGGCTCTGATGCTGATACAGGCTTTTTTTTTTGTGCGACCAAGTCTTTTTTTTTTTTTTTCACTCAAACACGGCATGCATGCGCGTGCATACATTGATTGATAGATATGTGGGGTTTAACGTCCCAAAACCACCATATTATTATGAGAGACACCGTAGTGAAGGGCTCCAGAAATTTCGACCACCTGGGGTTCTTTAACGTGCACCCAAATCTGAGAACGCGGGCCTACAACATTTCCGCCTCCATCGGAAAAGCAGCAGCCGCAGCTGGGATTCGATCCATGCATACATTGAGGGCACACTGCGAATACATATAAAAAAATATTTACACTAGGCATTGCGCACAGCTTAATGCGAGCTGAGAGCAAAAATATATACTTAGCAACTTACGGCACAACTGGCATCATACGACCATTCCCTAACATGGTGAACATCTTTTTGTTCGAAGCGTGGTTGTCAGCTACAAGTCGGACCACTTGGAATCCTGCTTCTTCGATGGACTTAATTACTTCAAGTGTTAGTTGATGCAGGTGGTCTCCTTTTACTGACTGCGTGAAATAATATCCCACGGGTAGCCTGAAAAAGATAAAAATTAGCAGTATTCTGTAGCGTCGGTGTCAGCTGGGCTTAAAATCTCACTCCGTTGGAGAGAGGAGGAGAGCCAATTGCTCATCTCGAGCGCTTGTCAAATAAGTGCACAATGCTAAAGTTGACTTGCCGGGGGAAAGGGGGGGGGGAGCCCTCCTTAAAAAATAGAAGACGACTCCCCCTGCCCCTCCCCAGACTTTCAGCCCTGGTCGCGGAATAGCACATCATTGGTTAATTAAAGACAACGTTTTCTTTTTATATCTATAGGTGGGGTTAGTCTTTCAGTCACAGCGAAACGTATAGTGATAGACAAAGTGATGATTCACTTACGTGTAGTGCGTTGATAAGCCTACAAATACAAAGGCGAGAAGGTGTGTGGCCAGCTCGTTCTGAATGCCCACTTCTTTTTCTAGGCCTCCCATTTCGACTAGGCCATGGACTTTGTCTCCTTTTTTTTCGTACGTCAGTGCTTGCTTTAAAGACATTTCATCCACAATCAAAGAGCCCATTTTTTCCTAACAAAAAAAATGGGGGGGGGGGAATTCACTGTTAACAGACATGCGTTATATATCGGCGGAGACAGTTAATTATATAAATAACCTTCTTTGTTGTTCCGTACATGACCCATAATTTAACAGAAATGATTAGGGTTTAGAGCAAACATAGCGCACTGCCGTATACTCTTAAACAATACATCTTACGTTCGAGTAATCCTTGCCACAGGTCTGGTCCCTGTTTATTCACTTTAAATCACTTTTCATTCGGCTATACTAGCATGTATTTTGATCAGTCAAACACTGCCGCGTGCGCTGCTTCCTTCGTTATTCGCGTGCATATTGTAAATAATTCTGATCGAAGTAACGTACCCGTTCGGACAAGTGTGTGCTTTCCGTGTGCAGCCTTTGCTTCATTAGCGACGAAACAACTGCTCCAGTACAGTAGCCAATGTAACGCTTCAGTGTCATGCGACTTGGAAGGGTGAGGCACCCAGACCTCCGCAACATTTCGTACCCGCAGGGTGATTTAGCTTGCCACATTATGGCCTGCCTGATGGTCACCTCTTTCCAACGGTGATTTTTCTCACGCAGGCATTGCAATTGCTCCTTCAAAAATTCAGCCTTCTTGTCGTTCTCGTCCAGCATTTCCTGATGATGAAAGGGCAGTTGAAATGCGTAAATCACGCGCAAGATAACATACTGGAAGAAAGCGGAAGTGCAGGGGAGAATGGAAGCTTGACCCGCTGAAACATCGTAGAGCAGGGAATGCCGGCGCATCCAACAATTCGACATTTACGTACTGGACTTGCCCTTGTCAAGACAAGTTTAGATGTTGTGGGAGAGTGAGCAAACGTTCACACACACGCTACTAAAGGAGGCTGTTGCTGTCCTGACAAAGAATAGTGCACCTGATTGTCGAAACCTTGCATTTGGCATCATTCCTTATTCAACAATTCATAATCGCGAGAAAAGATATGCGTTTACTCTTAAGACAATAATAGATGTTTCATGTCACCACGTGGACATTCAATTGCAGCTATGCTACATTAATGAATTGCGCAACTTCAGACTTGCGTCATGTTCAGTAACCGGCCACCGACTCACACATACGGACTAGCGGAAACTGTTCACTTACACTTTCCAAACCATTCCTTCCTTTTTGAATGCAATGCTGCTCGCTCAAGTTTATAAGGCAGACATCACATGTGCGTCAAGCGTGGCTTCCTGTACGAGCATAAACCGATCGGCCCATAGCACCAACACAACACAGCTTGCAAATTACTGTCTTTCCAGTTGTCAGTCCAATGTCCTTAATTGTTTGCGACGACAGAAATTTGAACTCGTTGTTCGCAGGATAAAGGAATAAACTCGGGGTGCGCCAATCACGCAAGGGGGTACACACCGACCTTCGTATCTTAAACACTTGCTCATGTGCGCGCTTACCCACCAACCTTCTTTTATTCCGTGTCCTTATGTCAGGCCTACACCTTCGTATGACCAGAAAGATTGCCAGCATCGGCGTACACTAAAATGTCACGTAAATTTATATGAAGAAGAAAATCTATAAACAGAGTTTCTCTCGAGCAGACATCATGACAGCGGACTTGTCATCCTTAAGGCTATAATTGTATTTCAGTCTTTCAGAAAACAAGCCTGCTTGTCGAAACGCCGGCTCGAAACAACTTTGCTAAAACTACTGATTAAGCGAGTTGGTTCATGATTATTTTCAGTGTTTGTGTGTGTGTAAACAGCGATTAAAGAATGGGAACAACCCCTGTTCACAGGTTTTTTACTGCAAGCTTCCATCCTCCCCTTTCTGACGTTTCTTACAAAAAAGTATAGGGACACTAAGTTAATAGACTGATAAATGAGTACCTGATAATTCTCTATCGTTCCTGTTCCGATCATACGACTATTAGAACAGAAAAAATTAAGACTAGGTTTAATGTTCTGAGTTTGGCGAACAATCTTCGACACGTGCACGTCGCTTTATGTTGCGTCGCTCCTTGTGTACTTGGCCGCATTGGCTGAGAACATTTCTTTGAAACTTGCTACTTCAGACCTTGCATCTACTAACACAGCAGTCTTAGACATTACCTGAGGCCGTCAAAGTATGACGTCACTGCTAGCCGATGCGCGAGAACTTAAGGGTAGCATCGCCACCTTTACAATCTCTTATAGTTTCGAGAATTCCTTCGCTCACCGGACGTCCTCTCGTAGTACGGGTGATGTTGATAGAATTGACTTACTCCTAAATTGTTATTATGTTCAGAGTCATTTAAAATTAAGTGCGAATATAAAAGGATTAATATAACATTCGTCCACTGACGTAACTGCGTACCTGCAGCGTTAGAGCGCCATTCGCCTCGGCGAGGGCTTTCATCTCGAAAAAATCTTTCTTTAGCTTCTCTAGCTGTGAATGCAAATTACTGTTCATTTCTTTCAGCCTGCTGCACTTCCGCCGCAACGTCTTAGTTGCCGCGACCAGGGAGCGCATCTTCTTCAAACCGATCGACGTTTGCGACGTCATGGAGCGCCGCACTGGCCTCTTCTGGTGTTCCCCTTGTATAACTGAACTACAGTCCTCCATGTTGTCCTGACTTGATGGAAAATGCAACCACTCGGCCTCTTGTGCAGTTTCAATTGGGTTTTCAGAACTATATACTTCCCCAGGCTCCGCTGATGCTCGCTCTTCTTGAGAAGAATCTGCGTTGGACGTTCCCCTGTTAAGCCGAAAAAATAGCGAAGCATGACAGATATATTGTCCCGCTAAACGCATAAGGGAATACTGCTAACATTATTCTTATCCGTTGTTGTGTTAGACTTCAAGTTTTACTTACAGTATTTTTACTTGTATGGGTGCCAGCGTTGTTTCCCCCTGCGTTCGTTTTAGCCGCTTTTTCCGCGGCATTGGATCTTGCCCACGTGGATCAGGAGAAGCGGGAAATAAGGAAGGCACGGCTGTGGGCTTCAACATCTTCCTTTTCGTCACTGTTCTGTAATCTTCAGCGGTAAAATGCAGGCTGCATACCTTCGACCGGTCGCTGGGCTCCCAGCGATGCTTTCCTGAACCTTCATCAAAGGTAAAGGCGTATACGCATGGCTAGCAAGATTGCAAAATAACAGTCCATAACACCTTTTTTGTAATTAATTTTTCCAAAATGTAACAAGCCAAATGGGGAGGTTAAGAAAAAGCATAGCCACGATTTTATTCTGGGGAAGTACCTGTATACCCATTTAGTGCATTTTCATATTTTCTCGCAGCCTTTGTAAATGTCTTTTTAGATGACTACATTCGTCGATTGATGTTTAGTGATGGTACGTGGTCGAGTCCAGTGGCATACTTGAAGCCCTTTATTCGAAGAGCTCATTGGCTATACAAGGTTTCATAACAAAGCTGAATTTCCTAATGGCTGCTCAGTAACGAAGCGCGACCCAATACGACAGAGCCGAAACCGAGGCGCACTTGAGCGCCTTGGTCTTGGTTTAGAGCGCAAACCTCTAACCTGTACAATGACTCCGCCGTTGACGACGATGACTTCAGTGGTTTTTGTTCTTTTGCATTCTCCAAAACGAATCTTTGTCATGCATGATGTAATCTCAGATGCAGCACGCACATAAATAGAGTATCTGTCGCTGATTATTCCAGGTTCCTCATTTCGGTTTCACCGGCTGGGTCTCTTAACCCTCACAGAGCCGATGGGCTCATTGCACGAAGGACTTCAATTATGTCATTATACCCGACCGCCTGCCAGCCCTATATAGAGTGAACAGTTAATCGCCACATTTCGTTACCGGCGTAACGTTTCTAATTACCTTAAGTAAGCTTATACAGAAACGAACAAAGCTGTATGGGAAGATAGAAGTTTGAGATGAGAAATACATTTGACCAAATTCGGTCGCTAACTTCAGTGACACCCAGTGTTCAAGAGTTGTCCATCGCTAAACACACACACACACACACACACACACACACACACACACACACACACACACACACACACACACACACACACACACACACACACACACACACACACACACACACACACACACACAGAGAGACAAACTGTGGAGGCAGCACGTAAATATTTCATATCATTAATTTTTTTATGGATTTCGGCGGCATTTGTTGAGGCAGCCTTCGGGAAGGGTGCTCGAACCCCTCGCAACCCACCGCTACGCATTTTTACATAATTTACAGATTTCGTATATTTACTTTTTTCTTGTGTGCTATATTTAAATTTCTTGGCACTATTTGTGGAGCCTGCCATATTAGCCGCGGTACTTTAAAAAAGCTTTCATGTTTTTTAGCTCAGTGAATTAGCATAACACACGGAAATAAAGTTTACTAAAGCACCCTGGTGCTTCTTGCTAGCTTGCAACTCGTTCTGAATTGAAACGACTCTCAAAAACACAAGACTCACCTTTTCTTCCAATTGCCTCGATCCATTCTTCCCGTATGTCTGTGGCAGGAAACTCGTGAAAACTTACTTTACTTTGTTTGCCTTGTTCCGATTTGCAATATGGCACGCAGCAATACACCATACTTACATTTGAGGTGTCAGCTCATCTAAAAAAAAAAAACTGCACGCGGCCACTATTAGAGCTGACTACTGCAGCTATCTGCCGTCTGCAAGTTTCTGCACACGACCTACTGTGTTTCTGCGTATCTTCTGCAATTTGTGTATGCGTATCGTCTGGAACCATCGTGATTCAGTGTGAACAATGAATGCCTAACAATAGTTTTTTTATCTCGTTGGACTACGTTTTCATTCAAGAAATATTTTCATAATAAATTTTCCTTCATTTGTAGAAAAGTTCCCGTCTGCTTGCCACTGTGACCCTTTGTGTGCTTTTTTTACGGTTCTATTTCTGCTTCAAACGTCCACACGAATGCAGCCAACTCTGACGAGGAATCATATCGCTTTATTTGCCATATTTTACACATTCATACACAATTCATGCACAATAAGAACGATTTGCACTGCCACAGCGATGGCTGAAGCAGACGACAGCGAACAGGTGCTGCCTAGCGCCACGCCGCTCGTAGGTGACGGCCCTAGCGGCAGAAGGTATGAACTAGAACGTGGGCGCTGGAAGAGGTGCTCTCTGGGCAGGTCAGGAGTGTAGTAGGTCATGGCAAATACTCTCTCCCGTCCGAAAGCAACCGGATGGATTGAAATGGCTGCAAGATGGCCTGGATTGGATTGAAATGGAAAAAATGCGTGACTTTCCGGCACCGGGGCACTTAGACAACATGGCGTTTCCCACTGACACGGTACTTCGCCTTGCCTGTGCGGTAGCTTTAACCGATCAGAGGCGACGACGCGAGGTAAAAGATGCATTTCAAGAGTTCAGCGAAGAAGAGTTCCGGCAATGTTTTCGTCTGTCCAAACGAACAGTGCGTAGCTTGTGCGACGAACTTGACCCTATCATCGGATGCCAGCGAGCCAGTGGCCTTTCCACAGAGAGAAAGGTGTTGTGCGCGCTGCGATTTTTCGCGACCGGTAGCTTCCAGCTGAGCATTGGTCGCGAGGAACACATCGGCATGTCTCAGCCGGCGGTGAGCAACACCATCCACGAGGTGACGGAGGCGATCATTACCGTGGCTGCTAGAAAAAGGGTGGCGGACTTCCTACTGACAACAGCTGCGAAGGATGAGGCAAAGGTGGAGTTTGTGCTACGCGGTTGCATCCCAGGGGTGCTGGCGTGTGCCGATGGCACGTTGGTCACCATTCGCAAGCCAGAGGGATTCAGACTGGCCGACACGGCGAGCTTCATGTCCAGAAGGGGCTATTATGTCCTGAACGTCACGATCGTAAGTACTGTTAGGATCGTTTATTACTCGCCCTTCGGAGCAGTTGTTCAGTCGTGACGCCAAAGCTGAAAAAAGTAATAATGCAACGAATGAAAAAGAACCTGCAGGGAATTGGGTGCGAGCTAGATGGTGGCTCGCAAGGCCTCGGTAATAATAAGTGGCAAGTGTTTTGTGCGTGAGCCAGTTGCCGTTTTTGCACTGGCATGCATACGCAATTGAATTGTGCATTTTAGAGGTAATCGGTAATATGGGCAGCAGACGTAGCAGAAGTATATACACGACAGGGAAGTATTTCCAACACGAAAGTGCTTACAATCACAATTGGACGAGCTGGCTTTGGTATTTACGAGTGTTCTTTCCCAAGAGCAACGCGTAGCTTTTCACTTATCGATCATTCAGTGGAAGTCGTAGCCATGTGTACAGCAGAGGTGGGGTCGTTGCCCCCACACTCCCCCCTCCTCAGTGTGCTACACCGTGTGTTTCCTTCTAAGTGAAGCTCCTTGTACCAATGACTGTACTAGTACGCATTGTTTCCTGCATATGCGTAGAAAAAAGGGATTTATTCTGAGTATAAATGCAGTACTATTTTATATCGCTCCTCATCGCAGATGTGCAAAGCGTGGCTGCGCATAATTGTCATAGACCCATGATTCCCAGATTCGTGCCACGACTCCTGGGTGTGGGAACACAACCCACTGCGTGCACGCCTAGCTGCACATCTGCAGCCTGGCGAATATCTGCTTGGTAAGTATTAATGTGTACTATCTGGGCAGAGCACTCAGCTTTTATGCTTACATTGCAGGAGACGCAGGCTATCCCCTCAAGCCATGGCTCCTAATTCCAGTCCTTGGCAGTCAACCGTGCAACACTTCCGAAGGCCGATACAACAAGGAGCACGCATCCATGCACAATGTTGTGTAAAGGTGTATCGCCGTGTTGGAAAGCAAGTTCCGCTGCTTGCAGCACTTTCGAACGATGCTCTACAACCCCGATCGGGCAGCGCAAATCATCTATGCTTGCTTTGCTCTCCACAACATTGCGTTGCATGCAGGCGACTAGACCTTGGACGAGTATGTCGTGGACATGCCACCAGCTGAGGATGACGATGGAGAGCCAAGGGGGAGCCATATGCTCACACCACACAATGTGCTGCTCAGAGACTGCAGCAGCGCTGTCTTGGACCTTTTTTGAAGTACACAGGAACGGTGAGTTTTCATGTTTTCATATCCCACACATAATTTATTTACACTGATTCTAGTGCATCTAGACATGAAAGGGCTGTGTTTGCCACATTTGAATACACAAAGTACTTACTTGTGCTTCAATATGAAGCAAGGTGGCAATGTCAAAATGCTGCATTTCCTTTAAATGGCACATGAAATATGCAACAGAAACACCCTTTTCCATATTAGCGATCACAGTCACAACAGACTCGATTGGAGCAAGCATATATGAGCGGCACTCTGTGCTGAATGTTGCTATCACAAAATTGTGCGAACAATGCAGCAACGTCTCAAAATTCTTTTCACCAGAACGCATAAAAATCGAGATTCCATTAGTAGCATGTTGTATGAACACATGATACATAAGTACATATCTTGTCATAGTGACTGACTACAAGCATTCAATTGTGCACGCCAGGCTTGACGAGCAATTGTGCTTGTCAAGTTGTGCTGTTTTTTTGCTCATTGTCCTAAAAATTGTGTGAATGTTAAAATAACGTTTAATTTGAATTCACGACTGCAGTCATGCTGCAATGCTAAAAAATATGCAAATCAAGACGGCAAACAACAGGCGAGTTGTTTTGATAACATACAGCATGAATAATCCGCTCAGCCATCTCCCGGCTCCCAAACCATACCACGTTCGAAATTTATTCCCGCAAAGAGTCGTTTACAATGAAAACTAGATGAAATTAATCGCTGTCATGTTGCTGTGATGACCATTTTCCTTTGTGAAACTGTGCGAGATGACCACTTACTAGCTTAGCGCTCCCAAACAAGATTCGGAATGTAGTTGTTGCATCTTAGCCTCATTGTGCTGAAATGAAAATATCACAGTGAACTGCAAAACAGTGTGATGCAAAGAGATATCGCATTACTACACTATGTGGTAATGCTGAATAAAAATCACAGTGAGCTAGAAAACACAGTGGGACAATACAAATATCAAAGAAACATCAACAGAAAATGTCAACTATACACTCGTGGTCTCCGTGTGAATGACTAGACACCTTTGAAATGTGGGTAAAAAACACTGCCACTAGAACAGCTCAAGAAATGCATATATCTAACATAAAAAATGCTACACTCTTTATACAAAGTAAATGCTAACCTAAATCTAGTAATATGTATTAAGTGCAAACAAAAAACAAATAAAATAGAACATGAACAGCAACACGTAAACATATAAAAAACACTAAACCGATTATGAATGATAAAAAGTTGAAAACATGGCAAAAAACAAACTAAACTATGTGTATGTCTCCCGAAGCGTATAAAATTGAACATGAACAGCAGCACCTAAACACATTGAAACCGACAAATCTATAATGAATGATGACAAGAAAAAATATTGAACACGTGACGAAAAATTAAACTAAACTACGTATCCCTTTCTCGCAGAAAGCCCTCAGCCATGGCCAGTGCCCTCCTGCGCTGTGCCGCCTTCTCCTGTGCCGCTGCCACACGCCGTGCTGCAGAAGCGATGCGGGTGGTTGATTTTTCATCTCCCACAGCACCTGCGATGAATCGTCATGTTTAAGTGAGCTGCAGGTAAACCCTTAACCATCTCGTGGCTGGAAGCTGCTCCTGCTGCCAAGAATTGCAACGGGCACAACAACTTCCCCTCAGTTGAAGATCAACTGGCCTGATGGCATCCTTTGAAAGTGGGAAGCTTTGTGTACAAGCTATGCCCTCCTCGTGCGGACCTACAAACATTTGTTGAAACTGCTCTTTATTAATGTCCTCAAATGCATCTCTCACCATGAAAGAGCCCCAGGGCTAACCAACCTTTTGCCCGGCAGTTTATCATTGCAGATACCCGATACCATGCCCTCAATACAATGCATGGTTCTTGTTTATAGCCCAAGTTGGTTTCAGTCATCATAATAGAACATGGAGAATGCTTATGCCTCTTATGTAAAATGTAAACAAAGGGTCTACTCACCTTGAGCACCTTGTCGCCCTGCTCAAGGTTCCAGTCCTGCACTCAATAAAGCACTAAGTTCTCAGATGCTTGCGTGTTACTGTGTCACTGCCATCTACAGCCGCTTCAGTGGCCTCCACATCCATTTCCACTGCAGCAGTGGGAACATTCGCCTGCTGGAAAGTGTAGTAAGCATGATCTTTCAGAAAGTGGGTATTCGTTACTCTGGCTATTTTGCAACCTTAAGTACTAAACATCTGCAAAAATGTTCTGCAGCTATTCAGTGGTCATTGATGTCATGTATTACCATTTTAGTGCATGCACTTGCCCGCAGTCATTGCGTGTTTTATGATAAATTAATACCCCTTGACTGCAAAGGCTGCAAACAGATTTTAGTTAAACCTACCCACTTTTGATTACTTTCTCGTGCGCTTTATTCCCGTTTAACAAGGTTCCGCTAAAGGCACCCCTTCAGATATCAAACTCTGTCATGGTACCGCTCAGGAACCCGTGATACTGCGGCGGCACAGTGCTTACCTGTTGATAGGTGAGACAAAAAACGCCACTGAAGCGTGTCACCCCAGTCAACTGTAGAACCCGGCCGCGGAAGCCAGGCAGCCAACCCCCTACAGTGCCCCTGGAAATATACACTAATGTCACAGAACAAATTTCCCGTGCCATTCGACGGTCACTCACGTTTGTGCGTCTCTGATGCCGGCGGCGTCACTGAGGGCTTCGTGCACCGGCGTGCGCCACCAAGACTGCCACTCTGGCGCAGGCCCTTCATGGTTCAGCGCATCGCTGAGCTCTTGCCACAGCCGCCACCGGTCGGTGATGGTGACGCCGTGCCGCAGCTCGATGGCATTCGCCACGAGCTGGGGATGTTCGTCCATAAAGGCGAGCACCAGCGCGCGCTGAGCCTCGGATAACGCCGATGAGCCGCTGCTGCTGTTGACTACTGGTACAGTTGACCTCCGCCACGATTGCGCTCGACTGAGCCAACAACTTCGAAAGTTGCGCCGTTAGAGGTTTGTATAGTGGGGGAGATATGAAAACAGTAACTGCTTGAAACGGGGTTGTATTTAGCGCTACCACGTACCGTCCCGCTAAATTTAGCTTTATTTCATAACAATAACAAGAAAAATACGTTTATATTGTGCCGTATTCCTTAATAAACGTTTGAAAACTTGTGCCAACACAATTTGATAATGATCAATAGTAGTTAAACATTTTTCAACTCGTTACAAACACTTTTCACTTTGCTATACGGTCCCCAAGTCCACGTCAAAATGATGACGCGAGGCTTCATTTCGCTCATTGGCTGTTCACTTCCCTTCGTCCTCGCGACCGCTGCGGACCGCCTATTTTTTGACGTCACCGACAGACCGCCTCCGTCCGGATTTGGAATTTTTATATAATTGCACCACTGAAGTACTGTCGCAAAAGCTTTTCACTTAGTCCACGTCGGCGTATCGGCGTCCACACCTAAACATGTTCTCTGGGCTGGTATTCCGCGAAGCGGCGTCGAAGATTGTAACGGCAGCTGTCGGTCGTCTGTTGATTCTTGATACGAAGACGTGCGAGTTGTCGGGCTTCTTCGGCGCGTTGAAGGTACTCACTCACATCAAGGTTTTCTTTGTCGGTGACGTTGGGTAACATGGCATCGAGCGTCATTGCCGGGCTCCTTCCGTAGACCAATTTGTATGGAGATACCTGCGTCGTCTCCTGCACCGCTGTGTTGTATGCGAAGGTCACGTACGAAAGAATGGCATCCCACATCTTGTGTTCGACATCGACGTACATTGCCAGCATGTCGGCGATCGTCTTGTTAAGCCGCTCTGTGAGGCCGTTCGTCTGTGGGTGGTACGCTGTCGTCCGATGGCGGTTTGTCTGGCTGTATGCCAAGATCGCTTGAGTTAAGTCGGCAGTAAATGCCGTTCCTCTGTCGGTGATAAGGACCTCCGGGGCGTCGTGATGTAGGACGATATTTTCTACGAAGAACTTAGCTACCTCAGATGCACTGCCTTTGGGAAGGGCTTTTGTCTCGGCGTAGCGGGTGAGGTAGTCGGTAGCTACCATGATCCACTTGTTTCCAAAAGCCGACTACGGGAACGGCCCCAGTAGGTCCATACCAATCTGCTGGAAAGGTTGGCAAGGTGGTTCAATTGGCTGCAGAAGTCCCGCTGGCCTTGTCAGCGGTGCCTTGTGTCGCTGACAGTCCCGTTATTTCCTCGCATAACAAGTGACGTCGGTGATAAGACGTGGCCAGTAGTACCTTTCTTGTATCCTCGGGAGCGTGCGAGAAACACCGAGGTGCCCTGCCGTCAGATCGTCATGCAGGGTCTGCAGGAGTTCTGGTCGCAGAGCTGAAGGCACCACAAGGAGGTAATTGGTTCACAGCGGTGAAAAGTTTTTCTTTTGTAGAAGACCGTTTCGCAGGAAGAACGACGCAAGTGCACTCTTGAATACCTTCGGGACTTTGGCGGGCCTGCCTTCGAGGTATTCTATTAGGGCCTTAAGTTGCGAGTCGGCCCGCTGTCGTTCAGCGAAGTCGTCGGTAGTCATCGTTCCCAAGAAGTAGTCGTCATCCAGGTCGTCGGGTGGTGGTTGGTCGACAGGCTCACGAGAGAGACAATCGGCGTCGAAGTGTTTCTTGCCGGACTTGTAAATGATAGTAATGTCATATTCTTGAAGTCTCAGGCTCCATGGTGCGAGGCGACTTGAAGGGTACTTCAATGTGGCTAGCCAACACAAGGCTTGGTGGTCGCTCACAACTTTGAAGGGCCTGCTGTAGAGGTAGGGGCGAAATTTGGACGTAGCCCAGATGATGGCGAGGCACTCCTTTTCTGTTGTGGAATAATTGGCTTCTGCTTTGGATAGCGATCGGCTGACGTAAGTAATAATCCTTTCAAGTCCGTCAGCCCTCTGCAGAAAAACGGCGCCAAGACCTACGCTGCTTGCGTCAGTGTGTATTTCTGCTTCGGCGAATTCGTCGAAATGGGCAAGTAACGGAGGCGTCTGGAGGCAATGTTTAAGCTCCTGGAAAGCGTGTTCCTGCGGCGTTTCCCACTTGAACTCCACGTCGGCCTTGGTAAGGTTAGTGAGAGGATCGGCGATGCGGGCGAAGTTTTTCACGAACCGCCTATAATAGGTTCACTGGCCCAGAAATCGGTGCACCGCCTTCTTGTCAGTAAGCGGCGGGAAGTCGGCGATGGCGACTATTTTCCGTGGATCGGGACGAACTCCAGACTTGCTGATAACGTGCCCCAGAAACAAGAGCTCCTCGTACGCAAATCTGCGCTTTCCTGGCTTCAGTGTGAGTCCGGAAGTCTTGATGGCTTGAAGTACAGCTTCAAGCCGCCGAAGATGTTCGTCGAAACTCGAGGAAAACACGACGACGTCATCCAAGTACACAAGGCAAGTCTGCCACTTCAATCCTGCCAGTACTGTATCCATAACGCGTTGAAAAGTTGCAGACGCTGAGCAAAGGCCGAAGGGCATCACCTTAAACTCGAAGAGGCCGTCCGTTGTTATAAACGCCCTCTTCTCTCGGTCTCTTTCGTCGACTTCGATTTGCCAATAGCCAGTCTTGAGGTCCATTGACGAAAAGTACTTAGCGTTATGGAGCCGATCAAGTGCGTCGTCTATTCGTGGGAGAGGATACACGTCCTTTCTTGTGATTTTGTTCAGGCGGTGATAATCGACGCAGAAACGTAGGGTCCCATCCTTTTTCTTCACTAACACCAGGGGGGATGCCCATGGACTCTTGGACGGCTGGATAATGTCATTCCGCAGCATTTCATCGATTTGTCTCTTCATGGCCTCACGTTCTCGCGTCGAAACCCTGTACGGACTCTGACGAAGTGGTCTGGCATTTTCTTCGGTTATGATGCAATGTTTCGTGATTGGGGTCTGCTGAATTTTTGATGACGACGAAAAGCAATCTTCGTATTGTAGGAGCAGGGCCTTGAGCTTATGGTTCGGAAGTCTGGGATTGACATCGAAAGCTATGGGAGGGGCTTGGTTCCTCTGAGCAGGTTCCGCAGAATCGGCGAAGGCGAAAGCACTAGTGGCTTCGACAATTTCTTCGATGTATGCGACCGTTGTTCCTTTGTTCACATGTTTGTACTCATTGCTGAAATTCGTGAGCATAACCGTTGCTTTGCATCCCCGCAGCTCTGCAATTCCTCTTGCGACGCAAATATTTCGGGTGACCAACAGATACTGACTGCCTTCAACGACACCTTTGAAGTCAGGTGATTTAGGAGCGCCGACTGAAATAATGACGCTTGAGCGAGACGGAATGGTGTCTTGTTCTTCCAGCACATTCAAGGCATGGTTTCCTGACGGCGTGCGCGGCGGTAGTGCTTCTTCTGTGGATAACGTTATTGACTTTGTTTTTAGGTTGACAGCACCATGGAGGCATAAGAAGTCCATGCCAAGGATGACATCTCTCGAGCAACGCTGTAGGACTACGAAGTCTCTAGGATAAATACTGCCGTTAATGGTGACTCTCGCTGTGCAGATTCCTGCAGGCGTTACGAGATGACCTCCGGCTGTGCGGATTTCAGGGCCTTCCCAAGCTGTCCAAACTTTCTTTAACTTTGCGGCGAACGACCCACTGATGACAGAGTAGTCGGCTCCAGTATCGACGAGAGCGGTCACACTGTGGCCGTCGATAAGAACGTCGAGGTCGCTAGTTCGCCGTCTCGCATTACAGTTAGGGCGTGGCGTCGGGTCACGGCTGCATCGGCTTGTTCCGCTGCTTCCATGTAGCGTCGTCAGGTCACCTTCGGTAAGTGAGGTTTCGCCGTCAGGGCTTTGCCTGGTTGGCGTTGTGTTCGGAAAGTTCCGTCGCGGCGTCGTCATCGAAGGACGATCTTTGGTAGTTCTTCGCACAGCAACCGCACCTCCATCGGTTGCTGCCCTTAGTTTCCCAGATATGGGCTAAGAGACCGGCCCCGCATTGGGCCAGAGTACTGCCGGTGGTGCGGTGACGTGCGGCGGCTGGGGGACGGCGAACGCGAAGGGCTTCGTGGTGTCCACTGAGTTCCTGTCAGGTTGTCGGCGATGTCACGTGGCCATTCTCCTGGCTGTGGACGCGACGCATTGACGGCGAAGCCACGCAGTCCCATCTGTCGGTACTGGCAACGGCGGTATGTGTGTCCGGCCTCGCCGCAGTGGTAGCAGAGCGGGTGGTGGTCAGGGGTGCGCCAGACGTCAGTCTTCCTCGGCGCACTGCGCTGGGCCACTGGCGAACGATATGACGTCGGTGGGGGTGGTGGCGTCTGTCGAACGAAGTGCGATGGGGCGGTGTTTTGGCGTGGACGGGGAGGAGCATTGTGGCGCACTGCAGCGGTGTAGCTCAAAGCATCCGGCTCGGGCAGCGGTGCTTGGGGAATTCCAAGCGATTGCCGAACTTCCCAGTGGGCTTGGCAGCACGTCAGCAACGCCTCACGCTCACGCCATCCGCTTGCCTTTCGTGCAGTCACTCACCCTGATGTGCCTGCTGACATCCTTCCGTGGGCCGCCCTGCGTAGCCGATGGAGACCCGATGTTCGTGGGCCACCAGCTGCTGCACCCTTCAACTATGACAGTCTTCGTTCAACGAGATCCTGGTTCCGAAAACGAGCGGCGTGTGCATGATGATCTTCGCAGGCACACCCCTGCTTACGTCATCGCTCAGCTGCCTCATGCCCTTTCCTTCTGTGGATGCTTCACCGCTACGTCGACCACTATGACGTCACAGCAGCACTATATAAGGCCTGACAAAACGTCACCTGCTTCCAGTGGGCTTGGCAGCATGTCAGTAACGCCTCAGGCTCACGCCATCCGCTTGCCTTTCGTGCAGTCACTCACCCTGATGTGCCTGCTGACATCCTTCCATGGGCCGCCCTGTGTAGCCGATGGAGACCCGATGTTCGTGGGCCACCAGCTGCTGCATCCTTCAACTACGACAGTCTTCGTTCAATGAGATCCTGGTTCCGAAAACGAGCGGCGTGTGCATGATGATCTTCGCAGGCACACCCCTGCTTACGTCATCGCTCAGCTGCCTCATGCCCTTTCCTTCTTTGGATGCTTCACCGCTACGTCGACCACTCTGACGTCACAGCAGCATTATATAAGGCTTGACAAAACGTCACCTGCTTCCAGTGGGCTTGGCAGCATGTCAGCAAAGCCTCACGCTCACGCCATCCGCTTGCCTTTCGTGCAGGTAACATATTCTCTCTTCACCCGCCGTACCCGATACATGGCATTAGTCGTGCTGCCAAGCCCACGGTGTTGCATTGCCATGATTTGTGAGTGTACTCATGTTATTCTTAACCTCTTGCTTCTAGCAGGCGATATTGAGGAAAACCCCGGTCCCACCACTCGGTCCCAACACTCGATCTGCTTCATAACAGCCATCTGATGACATAATGTCAGTGCTGAGCGCAATTCAGAGCAGACAAGCAACACTCTTAGATGAAATGAAATCAATCCACTTAAAATTATCAGAAAATGACAAAGCTCTCGACGATATAAAGAAAAGACTAGGGGAAAGAGAGGGCGTTTGTTCTTCGATCGCCTTAGTCAAAGAACAAAACCATGAAGTTCGAGGCATGGCAGAGCAGAGCACCAAGATGTTTGTAAATTTGGCTACCAGACTAGACGACTCCGAAGATAGGGCTAGACGCTCAAATCTAGTATTCTTTGGGCTAAAAGACAATGAACATGAAACATGGGAGCAATGGGAGAAGTTAATAATCGATTTCTGCAGCGCAAGCCTTGAAACTTCTCTGCAACCAAGAGACATAGAGCGCGCTCACAGAATTGGCCGCTTTCGACCAAATAACAATCGACCCATTATTGTCTGATTTTCCCATTTCAAAGATAAGGAGGGCGTATTATCAAGAAGCGCGCGACTCAAGGGCACCAACTACAGGATTACAGCAGATTTCTCGCCAGCTACTCGCCTTGCCCACAAAAAGCTAGTCGAATTCGGTAGAACTGAACGCAAGCCTTTCAAGCTCCGTTATGATAAACTTATACTCGATAACACTACTTACCTTTTTGATTCTACTGAGCAGAAGGTCATTTGACAGCCACGGTAGCAATCACATGACTCCTCTCAGTGAAAATTTCCACGCACAGCTCTGTCTTTCGTATATACAAACATAAGAAGTATCCTGCCCAAACGCGACTCACTTTCACACATAACAGATACCACTGACTGCAATTTTATAGTTCTAACCGAAACTTGGC
Organism: Rhipicephalus annulatus; assembly: GCA_013436015.1. Taxonomy (NCBI): domain Eukaryota; kingdom Metazoa; phylum Arthropoda; class Arachnida; order Ixodida; family Ixodidae; genus Rhipicephalus; species Rhipicephalus annulatus. The sequence goes on along the minus strand of WOVY01012752.1, from coordinate 102,473 downwards.
TAAATTCATCCATTTCCAACACCGAACTACAGTGCTGTTTCCATGATTTTGTAATTTTTCGGCGCGACCGAGAAAATAAACGTGGTGGTGGTGTCATGATGGCTGCCCATAACAGTGTTCAGTGTTCCATAGTTGATGTACCCTCTCCCTTAGAAATCTTTTTTGCGCATTGCCAAGCGTCTAATCCACCTGTTGTAATCGGAGTGTGTTACCGCCTACCTGAAGCCGATACGTCTTTCACAAAACATTTCCATGATAACATTTATTCTGTCACAACTGCATTTCCAAACGCCCCACTTATTTTATTTGGTGACTTCAATTTCCCCGGAATAACATGGTCAAATGTAGCACTAACTGCATCAAAACGCAACGCTGAAGGTGACTTCTTAAACTCCTGTTTAACATTCGGCTTATCACCGAATGTTAAACAGGAAACCTACTCGACAAACAGAACACTCCTCCAACATTCTAGACCTATTGCTTACGTCTCACCCTGATAATTTTAGTACAGTGTCATATTTATCTGCCATTAGCGATCACTCTGTTCTTCAGACAACCTTTCAGTGCTACTTACCTAATCCCAAGAAAATTAAGAGCACAATCACATTATACGATAAGGGCAACTACAGAGCTATAAACGATGAACTAACAGCTTTCTCTGAATCCTTTCTAACTGATTTTTTTATGCGCACTGTCGAAACAAACTGGCACCTATTTAAAACCAAACTACAGCACCTGATAACAGTTCACGTTCCCACCGTCACCTTAACCATAAGGTCAACATCCCCATGGTTCAACGCCTCACTAAAACGTCTTAAAAATAAAAAGAAGTGCCAGTTCCGCTCCGCTAAGCATTCAGACACCCAGTACGCGTGGGACAAATACAAGGTAACCGAAAAGCTTTTTCATTCTCTCGCAGCTAAAGCCAAGCGTTCTTTCTATTCTTCTACCTTACCTGATATGCTCCGAAAAAATCCTAAGCAATTTCGGAAAACAATTAACCCATCATCCATTACCCCTTCATCGAACATTACACTACGCGACGAACAAAACGTTTCGATTCCTGAACACTACACTTCGCATGTATTAAATGAAACCTTCTGCTTTGTATTCACCATAGAACCTGACGGTGACCTTCCCCATGCCCTTCCTGTATGCCACCTGATCATGTCGAAAATCGTATTTCATGCCAATGGTATTTCCAAGATAATGGACTCGTTAAAGCTTACTTCATCAATGGGTATAGATGGCATTAACACAAAAATATTGAAGAACACTAAAATTGTAACAAGTGTGATTTTATCTAACATTTTTCAGCAATCACTCTCATCTGGAGTGGTGCCCCAAGACTGGAAGGTAGGCAAGGTCATTCCAATCCCAAAGAAAGGTAACTCGTATTCACCCAAAAACTATCGTCCCATTTCGCTCACAAGTGTATGCTCCAAAATAATGGAACACGTAATCTATTCCCACATAGTCAACTTTCTCGCACCTCTTCATTTCTTTCATAAAAACCAACATGGCTTTCAGAAAGGTGTTTCGTGTGACACTCAACTAGCTCTGTTTACTAATGAGATTAGCTCTAGCATTGATGTAAATATACCAGTAGACGCGCTCTTTTTAGACTTCGAAAAAGCTTTCGACAAAGTTCCTCATAAACGCTTGTTCTTAAAACTTTCTTGTCTCAACCTTGACCCCTTAGTTTTCAATTGGATTTGTGACTTTTTAACTAACCGCCAGCAGTTCGTTTACGCAAATAATCTTTCTTCGTCTTTACGCCCCGTCATTTCAGGCGTGCCTCAAGGCACGGTTCTAGGACCTTCGCTTTTTCTCATATATATTAACGACTTGCCGAATAATATTTCTTCTAACATCAGACTTTTCGCCGATGATTGTGCCATTTATCGCCCAATTAATAACACATCAGATGTTCATGAACTTCAATCTGACCTTCATAAAATTGAAATCTGGTGTACAACGTGGTTAATGTCCCTTAACGCAAACAAAACGTCACTAGTCTCTTTCCATCGCCGACAGTGCTACCCATCTCCAGCATACTTCATTAACAACACTCAAATTTCATGCGTAACTACATACAAGTATCTAGGTGTCCATTTTTCTTCTGATTTAACATGGTCCCTTCACATAACGCAGATTACTAACGAAGCAAACCGTGCTCTTGGCTGTCTGTGCCGAAACCTTCATCTAGCTCCTACCCCTGTCAAACTACTCGCTTATCAGACACTAATTAGACCAAAACTTGAATACGCATGCGCTGTTTGGGACCCTCATCAGAATAACAATACTAAAACACTTGAAACAGTGCAAAGCCGGGCAGCAAGATTCATCTTTTCAAATTATTCATATCAGTCAAGCGTAACCGAACTTAAATCTTGTGCAAACCTCGCTACCCTTTCGTCACGCCGCTGTATAGCTCGTCTGTGCCTGTTTTTCAAGTTTTATCATCGATCGCCTCGTACTCCCACCATCAAGCCAGCCCATCGTCATTCAGACCGCATCAATCACAGGAAAGCTGTTTACCCGCCAAGAGCTCATACCACTGCGCACCTTTCATCCTTCTTTGTCAAGACCGCACAAGATTGGAATGGCCTTCCTCCTCACGTTGCGCACCAGTCTAGTATCATCAACATCAAAGCAGCGATCGAGCATCTACTCCTTTAACCGATTGTAATAGCCCACCCCTCATGTAAAACCCCTTCATCGGGGCCTTTGAGGTACTGTAAATAAATAAATAAATAAAAACTTCTTCTCGCACAATGTCGGCCATGGAATCCACTTGAAATTGTGCCAAAGGCAACAGCTTGCGCAGCTCTTCTTGCACGATTACTCGGATCATTTCACGCAGGTCTTCGGAGTTACTGGCTTGAGCAGCAGCGCATTCTGGAGTCAGGCGACGATTATACTGTCGGGTGCGCATGTCCAGGGTCTTTTCGATAGTGGTCGCTTCGGCTACAAATTCTTGGATGGTGTTCGGTGGATTTCTCATCAGTCCCGCGAAGAGCTCCTGTTTGACCCCTCGCATGAGGAAACGAACTTTTTTTCCTCAGGCATGTCTGGGTTAGCGTGACGGAATAGGCGGGTCATTTCTTCTGTGAAAATGGCGACATTTTCATTTGGTAGCTGAACCGGGGTCTCTAATAAAGGAGCAGCCCTCTCTTTTCGGGCGACGCTCGCGAACATTCGCAGGAATGCGCCGCAGAAAACATCCCACAATCGGAGCGTGGACTCCCGATTTTCGAGCCAGGTCCTTGCGGTGTCTTCCAAATAGAAGAACACACGACGGAGCTTTTCGTCATGGTCCTAGTGGTTGAGGGCGGCCACACGGTCGTATGTTTTAGCCAGGACTCCGGGTCTTCGAACGATGACCCATGGAAAATTGGTGGTTCCCTGGGTTGATGCATGACCATCGTGGGCTGGGATGCTGCAGTTGTCATTGTCGCTGCAGTCGCGGTCATGGCCTTGGTCTTCCGCGCCTTGTCTTGTAGAAGCCCGTACTCCGGTGGTAGCCCTTGCTGTCGGCGGCTTGTTCGCTGCTCCTGGTTGGCGTCGGTGTCTTCTCTGCGACGTGGGCTGGGTTCACGGCTTGACGGGGACGTCCGGTACATGAACGAAGCAGCACCTCCACCAGATGTCACGGGGTCGTGACGTGGCTGAAGACAGGAGACTTTATGTTGGGATTTAACTGTTTATTTGGGTGAACCTGCGCCGAGTAAACGGAAAGTTCGATTACAGTAGCAGTCTTGCACAGATAGCAGTGAACGGAGCATCGGTCGTCGATCAACTACCGTATATACTCGTGTAAGGGCCGCCCTCGTGTAAGGGCCGCACCCCAACTTTGAAAGCGGATATTTCGAAAAAAAAAAAAAAACAAAAGTTCAAAATGTCCCGCCAGAAAAGTGTAGTTAGTTCATTTACAGCCAGATGGCGCTGCACGCTTTTCCGCTTTTATTCTACTTCCGCCGACGCGCCGACCACGCTGTTGACAGCGCGCCGCCATATTTGCCTTGTGCGGCCTCTTTGTTGGCATCGTTCCTAGCATCGTGTCGATACGTTGGCAGCGCGACTTCAGATCGGTGTCGTCGGTGTCACTTTGTTGGTTGTAGTGAACCCTGCAGAAGCCAGCGCACGTGACGGACGATGGGCCGGCATCTGAGATCATTCACTGCAGCATTTAAGCTGCAAGTGATTGACTATGCCGAGGAGCACGGGAAGCGGGAAGCTGGACGAAAGTACGACGTCGATGAGAAGCGCGTGCGTTACTGGATGAATCAGAAAGATGCCCTCGCCGCTACTAACAGGAGCCGAAAGGCGTTTCGCGGGAAAAAGTGCAAGTACCCGCAACTCGAAAGCGAGCTCGTCAACTACGTCGTCGACACACGAAGGGACGGCTACGCCGTATCGACTGACATGATACGCGTCAAAGCCCTCAGCATCGCTCGCCACATGGAAATACCCCCGGCACAATTCAAGGCAAGTCGGGGCTGGGCTACGCGGTTTATGAACCGTAACCAGCTTTCTATTCGGCGCCGAACGACGATTTGCCAAAAACTGCCGCGCGAGTACGAAGACCACGTCATTAAGTTTCATCGCTTCGTGAATGCTCTCAGGAGGGAGCATGAATACGACCTGTCCCAAATTGGGAATGCGGACCAGACACCTGTGTGGTTCGATGCACCGGAAAGCACCACAGTGGATTTAAAAGGTGCGAAAAGTGTGTCTGTGCGCACGACTGGTGCAGAACGCCAAAGGTGCACTGTGATGTTGTGCATCACGGCAGACGGCAGGAGGCTTCCGCCGTACGTCGTATTTAAAAGGAAGACTCTCCCAAAAGAGAAGTTCCCTCAGGGAATCGTCGTACGTGCGCAAGAGAAGGGCTGGATGTCCGAGGAACTGGTCGTTGACTGGATTAAGACCGTCTGGGCAAACAGACCTGGAGGGCTGTTACAACGGAAAGCCCTCCTTGTTTTGGACAGCTTTAGGGGCCACTTGACCGACCGCGTCAAGAACCGAGTTGCCGCAACTCGTACGGACTTGGCCGTCATTCCCGGTGGCCTGACGAGTGTGCTGCAGCCGCTCGACGTATGCGTCAACAGACCATTCAAAGTGGAATTTCGCCGATGTTACTCTGAATGGATGGCTGGAGGCGTCCACGAGAAGACCCCTACAGGACGGCTGAAGCGGGCGTCGCTCCAACAGGTGTGTGAATGGATTTTGAATGCGTGGCGTGCCATGTCAGTAGAAGTAGTTGCTAAAAGCTTCAAGGTAACGGGAATTTCGAACTCCATGAACGGCACCGAAGATGACCGTCTCTGGGAAGACGCGGACGCCGAGGCGAGCTCCTCCGAGAACGAGGACAGCGAAATGGAATCCGAATAAAAACATTTCTGGCATGTCATTTGTGACTCTTGCACTCTGCTACTGTTGCATAAACAGTACAGACCTTTGGCCTGTACTGCCTGTACTAAATCGGCCTGATTCGTGTAAGGGCCGCACCTAGCAAAATTTTCGAAAAAAAAGTGCGGCCCTTACACGAGTATATACGGTACTGACAAGCGGCGAACGTCGGCATTTATACTCTTGCCGTCGAATGTTCTAGCGTTATCACTGGCATTGGCGTAGGTTCCAAAATAATCTGTACAGTTCGCAGAGTAGGCGTGATCTTATTGAAATGATCTACTACAGTCCGGAAGCTTCTCGAAAACTGCAGGCGCAGTTTGCACTGAGAATTGTGTAGTGTTTTGGGACGATAACAAAACTTGGGAAATGGAACGTGGCAATATGGTCATTATGTTGAAGACTGCAGTAGTCGACGGGATTGAGACCAAATTTTTTATTTCAGCAAACCTTTGCCCGAAGAACGGATAGTCAAACTACAAGCAACACATTGTCTGCCCTGTTAGCGGTAAACAGTGCGTCAGCCATTAATAATCTGACAAGCAGAACAGCGCATCAGCTTTTATACAGGTGCTACTGAAAATTCCAGGGTTATTGCTGGTGGCTGGGTAAACACTGGATTATTCGCGTCCTGTCCACAAACTTAAAAGGGTGATCTCAAGTTATCCCGGAGCTCCTGAAAAACTGCTGCGCCGAGTGTTGCTTGATTGTTTCTGGGTGAAACCCAACTTACAATCAAAATAAAACACACGTGGCAATATCCATGTACTTAGTTGTCAGGCTCGTCATTTATATGATAAATTTATCTCAAGTAAAAAAATAGTTTTATCCCCAAAGGCCAAAAAAACATCTGAATGTGGTGTGTTGGGCTGCATGTGTTATTGCCGTGAGAAATGTATGTAGCATTTCACATAGCTGTAGTAGCAACATATGTGGACTTCACATTCCCCAAGCAGTTTGCGATGGCAAGTAATTTTTTTTATTTTCAATGCATCTTGTGACAGCCTTCATTATTAATCTCATATCCTAAATTCTCTGGCAAGAACAATTAACATATTACATTTTCATTTTTATTTCACGACATTATAATGTTGATGTGAGGTTTTGCATTTATTTTTGTTATTTTTTTTGCAACAAAGCACCCAGAGTATGTAGGCATTTGACTCAACTTGAACCAGAAAATGGATGCTTCCAAAGCTTCTCAGAAAATAAATTTTATTGATGTTAACAATTATAAGTTAGCCAGGTTCCCACATGTGATCTAGGCAGGAATTTCGCCAATGTATTGGCACTTACTGCATTTTCTGTCTGGCATGTGCTGAATTGTAAAAGGTACTTTTTGTAATTTACTGTGCTAATTTTGTTCACATCTCAATAGAGTTATTTGTGCTGTCTAACCTTGTGATCTTACAAATATTGCACAAATAATGCAATAATAAACAAGTGCCTTTGAACAGGCTCATGCTTAGTTTACTGATGTAAGCTGAGAGTAAAAAATATGTGCTTTAAACTGATCCTTCCTTCTAATGAACGACAAGATTTAGAGCGATTTTCACCAAATACACTTACGTTTTTGCCACATTTCATGTCACAAATCGGCATCACTTGTAGCCAGGTACGTTTCCTTTTTTTCCATTTACATGCCTTGAGGCATTTGCAAGGGTGTGTTCAATGAGGGATGTGATACAGCACAAAAAAAAAGAAAAAAGAAAAGCACTTGTGGTGTTTACAGATGCACAATCACATTTACACAAAGAGATGATGGGTCATTAGTAGCGACAACATTACTAGGGGTGTGCAAATATTTGAATACCAAATCAAATAGCGCGGTGAAGTAAGGAAAAAAAAAAACGCTGGCTGGAGGTTGGCTCTTTATATGCACAAAATACAGTAGTTTTTGAAGTGTATTTGGCCTAGAGGAAATACAATATCACTTGTGTCCTTCTCTTGTAATAATAACACGGCCTTTCGCTCCTCATTTGAACGGAATTGCTTGGCGTGTTTACAGAGTGACACAACGACGTTTGCAGGTCTATCGAGGAGGTGCTACAAATATTCCTGCTTCTTATTTCGCATCGCTATCATAATCAGTAGCGGTGGCATTCACTGCGAGTAACCTAACATATGACAGAGTGAGTGCAAGCTGAGCCGACCGGCTTTTTGAGGTGCAATGAAAGCTTATTTTGGGGGGGGGTCCACAGCTTCTCGTCGGAGGGAAGGGGGGCAGGCATCAGCTTTTTTCTCTGTGACGTCACTATCGGTGGTAGTTTAAACAGATGGCGTACATGTACATCAAGTCCTGAGATTCCCCCTCTCCCCATCCCTATGATTATGAAGAGAGTAAGATTGATTGATATGTGGGGTTCAACGCCCCAAAACCACCATATGATTATGAGATACGCCGTAGTGGAAGGCTTGAAATGTAGACCACCTGGGGTTCTTCAACGTGCACCCAAATCTTAGCACATGGGCCTACAGCATTTCCACCTCCATCGAAAATGCAGCTGCTGCAGCCAGGATTCCATCCAGAGAACTGTGAGTCAGCAGCCGAGTACCTTTCTCGCTAGACCATGGAGGCGTGGCAGTACTGTAAGAAGTAATCTAAATACAGTGAACGACACGCAGAGTGACCATTTGGAGCAACGGCCTCTCGTCGCACTACTGAATGAACTAGTCTTCAAAAACTCATTATTATGCACCTAAAGTGGTTGCTTGAGTGTGTTGGAACGACATAGTGAAAAAACCCAGCGGGAAAAACGAGAGACCAGATGAAGAAGTACATATACAAAGCGCTGACTCACAACAAAAACTTTATTCTTCAAACCACGCATATATACCTATGCTGTGGAATAAAAAAAACAAAAACTAAATTGATAGTCAAAGAAAAACCATAAAATCATTCTCAAGGCTTGTGCAATCACCCAGATAAAAAGACAACTTTCTTTTCTGAGAGGACAACCGAAGGCCTTCTCACGCATGCACCCCCCAATCTAGCTATCTCGAGGACCTCCAGTATTCATGGGTGAGCTGGTCCCTATGACGCTTGATAACCACACATGGCTGAAAATCAGAGGTACACCCACAATCTCGGCAATCAATGCCTAGGTGGCCAGACACCATCGTAGAAACACTGTGAGCATGTTCCTTGAGACGCTCATTCAGACATCGCGCAGTTTGTCCTATGTATAGTTTACCACAGGATGATAGTATGAAATACACCACGCCATGAACGCATGGAACGAACTTATTCTGATGCTTACTTCGGCAGATGGTGGTCTCTAAAGCTCCTGGGTTAATGGCCCTACATATGCTAGCTAGCTTCTCCGGGGCAAAAAAAAAAAAAAAAAACCACGGCGTCACATCTGCTGGCTATCCTCTTCAGCTTTCGGGCCATGCCGTGGATGTACGGAATGACAGCATACATATTATTTCGCGGTCTACTTTCGCAAGTCTGAGCAGGCATCGCTGGACTCATTTTTGGTTCTTTAAGCAAACATCCAGCTGCAGCAGTCATCAAGTGACACAGGTATCCTGCATTGGCGAGGCGCAGCCTCGCCAATGCAGGATATCATCAAGCGTGATACCGTACGCCGAAACGGCGTACGTTATCACGCTTGATGATTATTTCCGGAAAGACGACCGTGCTCTCAGTGCACACTTGACAACTGACGAAATTCAGGATGCCGCTTGTCACAGGTAGACAGCTTCATGGAAGTATACATGCCAGTGGCTAACGTTGAAGGTCACTTTAGGGTTTCAGTATTACTGGCCTTTTCTCGGCTATTTAATACACCAGTAAAATGAGCGCTTTAAGAGGCATTGGTACATCTTGACGATGCTTTCTTCGCTACTGCCACAAAATATTTCCAAATCTGCCACTCTTCCTACTGCCGAGAAGTTAGCTGACATGTACTCAAACATCATCTCAACTTCGGCATTGCAAGGGAAGTTATAGCAGTATGGGCTGCGAAATGAAAGCGAGACAAGTGAGAAACGCTTAGCAGGTATGCGATGCAAGCGGTTTGCAATTGTGCAAAGGTATTCTTTCCAAACGTGCATCATCTTCTAAAGATTCTGGAAACTCTGCTGGTGAGCACACCTGAAGCAGAATGCTTTTTTTCGTTGCTGAGACGCCTAAAGTTGTACCTGAGAGCTACAACAACGAATGAAAGATTGTTTGACATCGCTCTCTGAACATCCACCGTTCAGAGAGCGATGAAATACAAGTTCATCGTGAAATACAAGTTTCCACCGTGAAATACAAGTTCGCCTAGAAGACATTCTCTCTCTCTCTTAGTTACCGGGAACGTAAACGGCTTCAGCTGAATGTGTCTGTAATATCAACCATAGGCGCCAGATAAATATCAAGAAATAAAGTTAACTGAAGTTATTCTTGGATTGAGATTTTCTGAAAAACAGAAGTCAGAACATAGTTGTTAATGATCAATTGATGGGGTTTAACAAATCAAAATAACGATATGATTACAAGACGCTGTAGTGGGACGCTCCGGAAATTTCACCTCTTTGGTTCATTCACATACATCTAAACCAAAGTGCACGGGCCTCAAAAATTTTCGCCTACAACGAAAATACGACAGCGATTCGATCCCGCTACCTGCAGGTCAGCAATGGAGCACCATAACCACTGGGCCACCCTGGCGGCTAGTAAATAAAATGGTTTTGGTAAAATCAGTATGTGCTACTTTTCGTCCAGCTGTAAAGAAGCAATTCCAACTGTATGAGACATATTGCTGAAAATCCCTTTGAAAGCATGGCAGAGTGATTCCGTTCTTTTCCTTTGCCTGCTCATTGCTTTTCAGTGGCACCTTTCACATGCAGACGCAGATACCAAATGTGTGAACGGCAGTGCAATTACCCAAATTTGCATGTGCCAATCCTCGTAAAGTTTGGGTAACGTATGGGGCATATAATATGACATGTAATGCGCAGGATAATCTTCATTTCAATTGAAAAAGATAATGAACAGTATTCCGCTATACGATGTGTCCACATGTTTGCTGCATGAGACATTGCTTGCACGGAGTTTCTTTCATTTATTGTAAAAATTATAGTTACTATGTATACCGCTCATAATTTTACGAGATAACATGCCCACCCATGTTTATTCATTCTGAGGATTTCTTGTCGAGCGCCATGTCGCTAGTTGCAAAAATTACTCAGTGTGCCCTTCTAGATGAAGCAAATCAATATACATAATTTGTCGTACGTTATTTCAGTTTTATGTTCTTTATTTTTGCGCTGTTTGCCACAGTGCTGAACAATAAAGCTTGTGGTCACTACAGCTGCTCACACTGCAAGCGTAATGAAAACAAAGCAGCGTAATGAAAACATTACGCTGCTTCACGTTTATGACCACAATCTTTTTATTTATGAGCCTAAGTTACATGATGAGTATTTTAGTAGACTTTTCTAAGGCTGTGAATGGCCTGCACGTTTACATGTATTGCACCTTCATCACTAGACAACACTTCAGAGTGCCTTTAGCCGTTGGGGCATATTAAAGATATGTATTTATGTATGTATGAATGTATATATATATATATATATATACATATATATACTGTACACTCGCACAAAAGCCAAGTTGGGCGTATAAATCGAATTGTGTGTGAGTGTGCATGCATACGTGAGTGCTTAGATGTTAGCAGAACCTGCGAAGGTTCAATAGCAATGTTATTCTCTGGCTTGAGTATATCTTAGGACACGTATAAGAAGAGGCACACTGTAATATGCTTGAACTCGGCCTATAAGGCTTTCAAACTGAGTCTGGATTTTTCCACTAAAACGAACCTCTGCCTGAAATTTAATATAGTGATCGACGTTGGCGAGATCTGTTCCGGCGGGTACAAGTACGACCGCTGCTTAAGCATTAATCCCGTCATTCAGCCAACCTAAAAGACTCGCGGCCGAGATTCCAGCCCAAAATATCACAGAGTGGTAAGACTTAAGAAACACCACGGCACGTTTTTCCATATGCAGACATTATTCATTGTAAATGCGTCAACGAATTATATTGTAATAGTAGCAGCGCTTAGTTTCTTAATAATGTCAGCGCGAAGTGACAAAAAAATAATTTGGGTAAGTTGCAAGCGGTCTGACTGAAAATTTCAAGGGGGGGGGGGGTTGAACCCCCCTGGCTACGCCACTGACACTGTCTTCTTCCATTTTTCACTGCAAATCTGCACGGACTTCGATGCTTTCGGCGATCGTTCCTAACGGAGCGACGAGTTTTTCGGCAGCATCAATACTGGCGTGCGCACACAGCGTTTTTCTAGCACCTTGGTAGCCCCAACTACTTGATAGCGCCATCTTCCCATTCATTGTAGGTGGTTTGCCAGTACGCGCGCGAGCGTCAACTTTGTTCTTGCCTTCACTGCGGTGTTTGTATTAGCTGGGCCCGTGCCCGACACGAAATCATGCACGAACTAACGAGTGCACAGCTTCCGAGAGCCTCGTAAGGGTGCCTGGCGCAGTGCATTGTGGGGGGTCTATCTGTTCACTTGTGTAAACTCGCTCACCCACTGGAGCAAAATGATAATGCAGCCCCACTAGTTCTCGTGACCGCCACACAGCCCGCCTCTCTGACGGAACTGTTAAACTGAGTTACCTTGAGCTTAGTAGCATCGCTGACAAGCTAGGCCTAATCGTAGATCAACTGAGAGAGTAGACGAGAAAGAGGAAGCTCGTAACAGAGAGAAGCAGGCCACCAACGCGAGCAGGAGAGCGCGAGGAGTGTGCACGTCGCGAGCAGGAAGAGCTTAATGTAAGCGCTCAACATTTTAAGATGGAGCAGGCTCGCGAAAAGGCGGTCTCGGAGACAAATCTCTCGCTCCTTTGCTAGCGTCTTGCAGAGGCTGAGGCGCATTGCGGTAGGAGGGAAGACATGACGACTATAGCTGATCGTTCCGAGCCCTCACAAATATGTGCTGTGCATACACTGCGCCCGTTTGAAGAAAAACGAGGTCATTCTACTCATTCATCAGCACTATCCGAAGTGGTGCGAACGAAACAGGTATCGCGGATAGATAAGTTGTCCGCACAGAGCATCTTTCCAGCTGGCGTCCAAGAAACTAAGAAAGGTCCGGTTCAGCCTTTGGAAGAAAAAAGTAGATTCGGTAGCGAGAAAGCACCAAGCATTCAACCAGGCATCGGTGATGAATGCGATGCTTGGAATTCCGATTTAATCTACTTCAATTTGTCGGGCATACTGAGCGTTGTAGGGGAAATGACCTGTAGTCATGGTCATTGACCACAGAGAGAACTCACCTCAAGTGAGCATGAAGTATTTTTTGAGTGGAGAAAAGAAGATGGTGATTACTGAAGGGCTCAACGTTGAGCTAAAAGGGCATTCAGGTAAAGGAAAACTATGCAGAAATAATGAATTTGGAGACAGTGGCAAGTCAGCGACAAGGCAGCTGTTGTGTCCTCTTTCACACATTGTGAGTTAGCAGCTAGTTCTGCTCGTAAGGAGATTGCATGCACCTCTTACTTGATTAGACAGCATGTGGACATGTCGAAGGTGATCATTCCTACGCCTTTGCAGCGAAGCACGTGGTTCGAGCGTCTTCACATACAGTGTCATTTGCAAGACAAGGCAAATCAAGATGTCCGTAGCTTTCTCATGCAAGAAGGCCCCATTCAGACACTCACGTCTCGATGCATCTCACGAAACCTCATGCTCGGGTCCATCTCTTGTTGCGCTGCGTTGGAGCATACTCTAGCTGAGGCTACTAGATACCCCACTGAGTGTATAAGTGTTCTCATGCAGCGAGACACCAACGTCTCAGTATAAGCGGTCGCATGTGACTTTGGCTCCTGCAAATTTTACTTTTATGGTATATAGCTGATAACTCTAAACACCCCTAATACTTGACTGGACCTATGTAAGTGTAATGGACGTTTCTTGAGAGACTTTCAATACTCAGACGTTTTTTACGCGAGCTGTATCCCTTTTAGGGCTGTTGACAAGCAGTATCGCTGCTTGGCCTACCTCTGCCTAGCATGAGCGCTAGAACAGGGCACGATGCAGCTGGCATCGCTAGCGCACGACCGCATGACCGAATGGCCCGAGCAGATGATCCAGAGGGCGACGTGCAAGCTGCCATTTTTCGTTTGGTGCTTGACGTCATCACAACTTGCTAGACTGCTGCGTGAAGTCACCAGGATTAGTACTTTGTCCTGACGTCAAGTTAGTGTCGATCTGAGTAGGTGCGCTGCGAGAATTGTGACTTTAACATCAAAATAAAATATCTTATTAGGATTTGCTGAGCATCATACTTGCTCTTAGTCGTCTCCGTAAATAGGGAAATATATTGTAGAATAAAGTCGCCTTTGAAAAGAGGGTGTCAGTACCCCTCTGAAGACAGCTGGTGTACCCTTCCACCTTGTACTCTTAACGCGAGGTGACTGGGCAAAAGTGCTTCACTCTCTGGAGCAGCCATATAGGGGTGTGTACTGGGCCTTGATCGCAAAGCCGTCACACCATAGTCGCGCCGTTTTGGAGGTCTATTTGTTCGCACCATTTGTCGTTCATAAAATCGCACTCATCTAGAGCAGCGAATTGCGTGGTTGTCGGCAGTGTTCTTGACCGTGGCATCTATTTCACGTTAGTTACAAGCTTCCGATGAATATTACATTATAGCACAATGACTTAACACACAGTATGCCCATGTGTGGTTTAATTACGGCGTCTCTCTTTACATATCTCTGTAAACAAAAAAACATGCTCTCACCTCCCCGAAGAGAATTGTGAGAAAACGTGAATGCATTGCGTAGCGTCCATAACCGCGTTCCGCACGTGAGAACCCAGTTTTGAAAAAATAATGCTTTCTTTTTTTTTTTTCACACCGTGCAGCCAATAGCCCCGTTCGTGTCACGTGTCGATTTTCTGTCGCGATAAATACGGTATGCATACCCAGCTCCAGTAGCTAGCATGCACAATTAAAAAATACTATGAAGCGAACAAAACCACCAGCGTTCTCGACTCGGTGTTGGCGTTTCACAGCGGTGTCTCGAGCACAGATTTCTGCATGCTCTTGAGAGCCTCTCAGCCAGCGAATGGTCAATAGTGAAGCACGAGTGCATGGGAAAGTGAGGTGGGAGGAGAGAGAGAGAACGGCGAAAGAAGGAGCGGAAAAGCACTGCACCTACCCTTTCCCACACTCTCTCGCACCTCTTGCTATGAGTGAGGATAAGCACACGCGCCCACAGCTGTTGTTATAGGGAACCGAAGCTCAGGTCTGCAAAGCGGTGACAACGCCATGCCTGGTGCCATGACCCTATAAATTTTTTTATTTCTTTTTTCAGCATGCCGCAAACATTTGCACATGACAATACACGGATGCTAGTACTAGATACCACATCAAAACAACAATTTTATACTTTCCATAAACGTCAACACAGCACATCAATAGAGTATGTGGCTTCGTGTCGGCAGAATGAGACTTACCTCGAGGCATACATCGTACACGGTATTATCACGGAGGACCCGAGAAATGCATTTTGCAGTGACTCGGGCATTCTCATCTCCCGTCGTCTGCTCCACATCATAAACTTGACTAACGAGCCTTACTACTTTGGTTCGATTCACTTTTCGGAAGTGCCTGTCCAGCTCAGAGATTTTTGTGAAGCCGCACTGCTGGCGGTACATTGTGAGGTGACTGAAACCAAGCACGCGCCCTCTGCACAAGCACGTAAGCGAGCGGCAGCGAATTGGAGCGAAGGAAAAACGCGCCATCTACATCCCCGTTTTCTACTTTGCTACCAAAGATGGCGCTGCCTGTCCGGAGTCGCAGCGTCACCATGCGTTTCTTTGGCTTCCTATAGGAGAGGGCAGTGCACGGATCCCTACAGATGCATGACATTACCCGACCAAGAGATGCATTCACATTTAAGAGTACGGCAGCTGGAGCAGCTGGCTGGGCGCTCTAGACAAGTATGATTCTATCCAGGGGCTCCGGAACCAGGGGGGCAATGGGGGCCATCGCCCCCACAGGTTAGAAACCAGAGGGGGTGTTCCCCCCTAATTGCTGCTACAACCCCTCCTCCATCTTCTTTTCTTGCCTTAGAAAAAACAGAGATATGTATAATTACCCACATATTGTCATATAATCACAAGAGGGGGAACACACACAATGATTTATTGAGGGCGAACTTGTGCCCAGAAAAGTAGCTATATCACAAAAGAAGAGTCTGCTAAAAGCGTTCCGCCTACGTGTCCCTTTCTGATCAACTACTCCATCAGTCTTCCCGGCTCGTGCTCGTACACCAGAGACGTGCCCTGCTCTGCCTAAGATGCGTGAGCAGGCGCGAGGCACAGTAGACGCCCACATAGGGTCTCGTTGGTTGCGAGGCACTGCAGACGCCCACATAGCGTCTCGTTGGTTGCGAGGCACTGTAGACGCTCACATAGCGTCTCGTTAGTTGCGAGGCACTGTAGATGCTCACATAGCGTCCTGTTGGTCCTCTTTGTAAAATAATTAGTAGGAGCAATCTCTGTGGCATTACTCCTCCGAAATGCGCATCCCCTCGATGCGTGAATTCGGAAGGTTAATAGTCGAGGGGGTAGATGTTCCATTCACTTTCGTAGTATGGCTTCATGCGAACAACGTGGACGACCTCCGCATGGTTTCGCTTTTTCGAGCGCTTTTGTCCGTCAGGGATTACTTCATAAGTTAGGTCACTTATCGGGCGAAGGACCTTGTATGGACCAAAGTATCGTCGAAGGAGCTTTTCTGACAGGCCGCGTCGTTGTATTGGTGTCCAGATTCATACTTGATCACCTGACTGGTACTTGACTCCCCTGCGGCACAGGTTGTAGTAGTCCGCATCCTTGAACTGTTGTTGACGTATTCGGTGCCTTGCCAACTGGCGTGCTTCTTCAGCTTTCTGCAGAAATTCGTCAATGTCAGATGGCTCGTAGTGGTCATTGTCGACTGGGAGCATAGCGTCGAAAGTTGAATTGACTATGCGACCACAGACAAGCTGAAATGGGGTGACGCGGGTGGTCTCTTGAATGGCCGTATTATAGGCGAACGTTGCGTAAGGCAGAATTTCATCCCACGTTTTATGCTCCAAGTCCACGTACACCGACAGAATGTCAGCAATCGTGCGATTCAGGCGTTCCGTTAACCGATTCGTTTGGGGATGGTATGCAGTGCTTTTCCTATGGCTGGTGTTCGTCATTATCATCAAACATTGCATCGACCCTGACGTGAAGGCTGCTCCTTGGTCGGTAATTACTACCTTCGGGGCGCCATGTCGAAGAACTATGCTGTGCACGAAAAACTTCGCTACTTCAGCTGCCGTTCCTCGCTCAAGGCAGCCGGTTTCAGCATACTGCGTTAACTAGTTGGTGGCGACTACGATCCACCTCTTGCCCGATGATGACATTGGGAAGGGTCCAAGAAGATCCACTCTAACTTGTTCAAATGGTGTAGCAGGTGGTTCAATGGGCTGGAGCAGGCCGGCCGTCTTCAGTGGTGGTCTTTTGCGCCATTGACATTCGCGACATGTCTTCACATATTGCTGCACGGATGCGAGCAGCTTGGGCCAATAATACTTCTGATAAATTCTGGGAAATGTCCGGCTGACGCCCAAGTGACCAGACGATGGTTCAACATGACAAGCTTCTAGGATTTCGGGTCTCATTGCTAACGGAACGACGAGTAAGAACTTCTCTTTGTTATGCCCGAAGTTCCTTTTGTATAGCACATTTTCACGGAGACAGAATGAAGATAATGTTCTCTTAAATACACGAGGGACCTGGTTGGCACGCCCTTCGAGCTGTTCGATCAATGGGAGCAGTTCTGCGTCAGCTCATTGATGCTCCGCAATATCTGAGGCTTCTATCACACATAGAAGTGTCGAGTCATCTTCTTCTGAAGGAGTAGAGTCAAGTGGCGAGCGTGATAAGAAATCGGCATCATTGTGTTTTTGCCCAGACCGGTATAAAACAGTAATGTCGTATTCTTGCAGTCGGAGGCTCCATCTGGCAAGACGTCCCGACGGGTCTTTAAAGTTCGCCAGCCAGCAAAGTGAGTGGTGGTCGCTGACGGCACGGAACGGCCTTTCGTAGAGGTATGGTCTGAACTTGCTGATAGCCCATACCACTGCCAAACACTCTTTTTCTGTCGCGGAATAGTTTTTTTCGGCTTTTGAGAGGGTTCGGCTGGCGAAAGCTATCACTTTTTCTTCTCCATTTTGCCATTGTACGAGTACTGGGCCGAGACCAATATTGCTTGCGTCTGTATGGAGTTCCGTGTCAGCGGTCTCGTCGAAGTGGGCAAGGATCGGGGGGCTTTGCAAACATTGCTTTAGTTCGTTGAAACCTGTTTCTTGTTCTGCACCCCAAGCGAATGATTCTTCGTCTTTTGTGAGTTTGTTTAGAGGTTCGGCGATTTTCGAGAAATTTTCTACAAATAGTCTGTAGTAAGCACATAAGCCCAAAAATCGACACACCTCTTTCTTGTCTCTGGGCTTTAGGAATCCTGCGACCGCTGCAGTCTTGTCAGGATCAGGGCCAACACCTTTCGCGCTGATTACGTGTCCCAGAATACGAAGCTTGTCGGAGCCGAACTGGCACTTTTCTGGTTTGATTGTCAAGCCAGCTGACTGGATAGCCTGAAGCACTGACCACAGTCTGTCTACGTGTTGGTCAAGCGTCGCAGAAAATGCCACAACATCGTCCAAGTAGACTAAGCATGATAGCCACTTCAGCCCCGCAAGGACACTGTCCATCATGCGCTGGAATATCACTGGCGCACAACAGAGGCCGAAAGATAGTGCTTTAAACTCATACAAGCCATCCGGGGTTACGAAAGCGGTCTTTTCACGGTCTCTTTTCATTCACTTCGATTTGCCAATATCCGCTTTTTAAGTCGAGCGAAGAGAAATATCTGGCGTGCCGTCGCCGATCCAATGTGTCATCAATACACGGTAAGGGGTATACATCCCGCTTGGTTACGCTGTTAAGATTCCGATAGTCTACACAGAATCTCATCGTGTTGTCTTTTTTTTCTAACGAGAACTACCGGCGATGCCTACGAGCTGCTAGATGGCTGAATGACATCATCCTGCAACATCTCCTGCACCTGGCTCTTTATAACCTCTCGTTCTTTCGACGAAACTCTGTACGGGTGTTGATACACTGGCCTGGTTGTTTCCTCTGTTATAATCCTGTGCTTCACGATTTGCGTGCGACGTACTTTTGATGAGGTGGAAAAACATTCTGCGAATTCATCTATTAGGTCTTCCAGGATTTTCCTCTCGGTTGGCGATAGACTTCGGCTGATTGAAACTGATGTTCCAAGGTCATGCGTAGTTTCCGAAGTAGGTGGCTCTGACGCAATGGCACATAAGTCGGTAACTTCAGTAAAGCTGTGTAGAAAAGCGATGGCAGTGTCTTTTGCGACATGATGAATTTCATTACCGAAATTAGTGAGCAGTACGTTGGCAAGCCCACCACGTAAGCGAATAATGCCTCAAGCTATGCAAATACCTTTCTTTAGCAGCAGCTCGACATTGCCATCCGCTATTCCTTCAGAGTCGACGAATGCGTCATTCCTTACGCCAACAAGGACGCTGCATCGTGGTGGCACGGTTACGTCGCCGTCGATAACACGCAACGCAGAACTTCCCGTCTCCTCGTCTATGGCCAGCTTTGTCAAAAAAGAAATACTACAATTCTGCAGGTTTATTATGGCGCCGTTATCTAGCAGGAAATTCATTCCGATTATTACGTCTCTCGAACATTCTGGCAGAACTAGGAAATCAGCGACATAAGTGGCACCCTGAATGCCGATCCTGGCGGTGCATCTTCCCAGAGGTGTTATCAGATGGCCCCCAGCCGTGCGTATTTTTGGTCCACTCCAAGGCGTCAAAACTTTCTTCAAATCTTTTGCGATTGCATAGCTTACGACTGAATAATCGGCACCAGTATCAACCAATACGTTAAATTCCCGCCCGTCCATAGTAACACGCACGTCTGAAAAAATTTTTTCTTTACTTATATTCGTCGACATTTTCTGCTCGTCCCTGCTTCGCTGGGGCCTTGACGGAGGATCTTTGCTCTGTCGGACATCAGCGGCCTTACCTCCCCAGGTCGCTGGCTTCAGTTTTCCTGATGCGGGCTCGTTGACCTATGGTTTCATGAATTTGGTGGTGAACTTGAATATCGCGGACTTGGCGATCGATAACGATTTGGTGCTGGTGACCTTGGCTGGTGCTGGAAGCTAGCGGCTGGAGATCCGTGCCTTGAAAGGTACTCCACTATTTCTATAGGCCTTTCACCATTACGCGGGCATGGAGCATACACAGAAAACCCACGCAGACCGACCCTTCGGTATGGACAGTGTCGGTAAAAATGTCCAGCTTCTACGCAGTGGAAACAGAGCGGTGTCGTGTCAGGTGTAAGCCACACATCGCTTTTTCGTGGTCTCTGCTCTCCAAGAAAAGGTGGGCTGGTCGAAGCTGACTGGCGGGCACCGGGAGTCGCCAACGAGGCATTGTGGACGGCGGGTTGGCGTAAAGCGTGTGCGTACGTTGATACATGGCGTTCCTGCAGGGGTTGTTGAAGTCGAAGAGGTTGCACTTCTGGTTCCGGCTGAAGAATGGCGTGCCAAACTTCATCACAGATGATGGATGTTGAGGGACGAAACTGTCGGCATGACTTGCGGTTGGAGAGTGTTAGGAAGCTCCTATTTGACGATGGAACGCAGCAGCTCCCTCAGCGTCTCGTTGCTGCTGTCTCGCTATGCCAAAAAGACGCCCGCGGGCTCACTACCGGCATCCCGATTGTAGTGACGGGCACGCTGCTGCAGTGCTCTTTCTATGGTCGTGGCTTCTGTGCAGAATTCAGCAACAGTACGAGGAGGATTGCGAACCAGGCCTGCAAATAAGTCCTCTTTGACTCCACGCATCAAATGGCACTTTCTTTTCTTCGGTCATGTTCGGATCGGCTCGTTTGAAGAGGCGGGACATGTTCTCGATATACATGCTGACACTCTCGTTTGTGCGATGGTTTCTTGATTGAATGGCATTTTCTGCCCTTTCCCGGTGATCCGTGCTGGCATACGCAGCAAGCAACTGCTACCCAAAGTCTTCCCATGTCGCTATTGCCCGTTCGTGGTTCTCAAACCATATTCTCGCTCCATCCTCCAACGCAAAGTACACGCGGCCTAATTTTCTCGCCTCATCCCAGGCATTGGTCCTTGCGACCCGTTCGAAATGCTCCAGCCAGTCTTCCACATTTTCGTGCGTGTCATCGTGGAAGGGTTCAGGTAAGCACGGGGGAGACACGATGAGTTCAGATGTTGAAGCTGGATTGGCCATTTCTTTGAGATTGGCGGTTACCGCTGTCCGTGTTGCTGGAGTAGTGAGGAGTGGTCCAAATTCAGGTGACTCACCTCGGAGGCGGCGACTTGAACGCTGGTGTACTGGAGTAAGTTCGCCAGGCTCCAATCGCTGGGGGTCAGGGCTTCTTTCTCTTGCGCCAAGGGGACTTCCAATCATACCCCGCACCTCCACCAGAATGTCAGGTAATACAAAAGGGGGACACACGCAATGATTTATTGAGGGCGAACTTGTGCCCAGAAAAGTAGCTATGTCACAAAAAAAGAGTGCTAAAATCGTTCCACCTACGTGTCCTTTTCTGAACAACTACTCCGTCAGTCTTCCCGGCTCGTGCTCATACACCAGAGGCATGCGCTGCTCTGCCCAAGATGCGTGAGCAGGCACGAGGCACAGTAGATGCCCACATAGCGTCTCGGTTGCGAGGCACTGCAGACGCCCACATAGCGTCTCGTTGATTGCAATGCACTGTAGACACTCACATAGCGTCTCGTTAAGTTGCGAAGCACTGTAGACGCTCACATAGCGTCCCGTTGGTCCTCTTTGTGAAATAATTAGTAGGAGCAATCTCTGTGGCAATATATATATCCTTGTTCACGAACGTTGCCCCACACTTCAGAGGTATACTTCCAGAGCCCCTGATTCTATCGGTACGTGGGTCAGCGTGCAAGAGGTGTTCCGAGGGTCTCTAGTCATCGAAGTCAATGAACGAATATCGAACACCATGCTTGCACAAAGTTTTCTGCGCGTGCAGTGAGTGCGCAGACCTCCGAAATGGCAACTCCGCCACTAGTGCAGATCGCGGATGACGTCAAGCCTTATTATTTGGTATAAAAATACAATTTGCTAGCATCGCATTCATTGCTGAGAGCTTAAGTGATAGTGTGATAGTAACGAATTGTATCTTTCGGACCCGATATGGTGTAAGTCAAGAGAACGCTGACCAAAGTGACAATGATCACTCCAGATGCCAAAGTGGCTTTCGTGCTGTCAGTTATTTGAAAAGCGAAGCAGAGATTAGTAGCACAGAACGTTTACAAGCAGTCACACTATGCCTCTCAGGACTCGAGTCTCATTATGCCTTGAGCCCTGAGAGGTTGGAATGTGGCGGCCTAATGGGAGGCTTGCACGACAGCATGGCATGGACTGGTTTGCAAACATATTACACCGTCGTCATTACTTACGCTGTAAGCATCATGGAGCTGCTTCTTCAACGAAACACAAGCATTTAACTTCCCATTCAGTAGCGCTTGTGTCACAGCCATGATCAGACTCCAACAGTGCGCGATTCGCTGCACTCGGATATTGCAAGTTCCATCAGCGCGATCGAAATAAGGATATCGAAACGAATACAGGCATACGCTTTTCACAACGTAGAAGTTGTGAAAATTTGTCGAAGAACAACGTCGTTCGAACGGCACCGGTGAAGTGCAAGAGAAGTTAGCATGGACTGTAGTCGTAACTGCATATTTCATTGCTCTAACCATTTCTCTTTGCGAGTCAAGCTTGAGCGTCGTGGCTGCATGCAGCGTTTTGTAATATTCACTGCAATTGGGCTAATTGCACAAGAAAAACAGTTTTTTTATTTTGAGCTCGCTGATGGGTATTACACAACAAATACAATCAAAGTGACTTAACGAGTGTGAAAAAAACATTACACACGACGGGACAGGAGGTGCAACTCACTGCTAGTGAGCTAGCAGCTGATCGTTCATCGTCGCTCTCACTCTCAGCGTGTTGACAACCATCTACGCCGAGTGAAAAATCCTCAACGTCGAGGCGGTTTCTTTGAACATTACTGCTGAAAGTAGTCTGAGGATTTCTCTCTCCCGAACAACTTCGACAGCATGAACAACGCGTCATCGCACAGCCCCAACACGGCGTCACTCACCACATTTATTTGGGGGTGCGGAGAACATTTCGCTCCGATCCCAGACAAGAAAAGAATCGCTACCAGTGTGCTGCCATCTATCAACGAACGTAAAAAATAAGCGGCACAGTGTAGGCCAAAGTTTGGAAGCACAAATCGTGAGTCTGCGCTACTTTCCACTTGCAATGAACGTTATGGGATTCATGCACTACAAAAGCACTGACGAATGCTATATGCATGTAAAACAAGGTGAGTTTCAACTGCAAAGGCTAGACAATAACGTTTAACTATGCAATGTGGCTGCAGAAAATCTTGCAAAGCTGATATGTGTACTCTGCGGGCTATAATCAAAAGCACGAGTTGCCACGCAGTTTCACGAAAACTTCGCCTCTCGCAAGAACAAATCCAATTTATCATGTCACGAACAGTCCATTATATTGAGTGATGCACTCAAAATACAAAGTGGTTTGTGTTCGTCTCTTGCTAACATGTTAACACTGAGGCTAGCACGGCCGAACAAAAGAGCGTTGGAAGCATCTGCCTACTGATCATCCTTAAGAGGACGCTCCTGAATTCCGCTAGGCGGTGCGACAGTCTATGAACACTACGAATAGTTATCCTTAGATACTTGTAGTCTTTAACTTCAACGAGTGGAATGGATTCAAACGAGTACGGAAAGGTAAGACACTGGCTTCTCCTGGTTATGTTTATGAACACAGTTTTCTGGGCGTTATTTCTTCGTAGAAGCAACTTCATTGCTTCTACAAAGGCAACCAGTGTTAAAACCAGCGAGTGTGCCCAGCTGACGCTATCACCGTCAACGGTGTGTCTTACGCAATGCGTTGCAAGCTCCCTCCACTCACGGGCCAGATTCCAGCCCAACGATGCCGTCGACGTCATCTAGCCCGGTGCGTTTCGCGCAATGCATGGCAATATCATTCGCCCATGATTGCATTTCATCGGCGGTCTCTGATTTCCGGCTGCTGACGCAAGGTCAAGCAGCGGTTCCGGATTGGAGGCTACTTACGCAAGCACCAGGTGTTTCTGATTAGAGGCTGCTGATGTAAGCATTTTTAGGGCCTATAAAAGAACCAAGCAGTACAACGACAAGCAGCCCACGAGATAGTCAGAGCATCCGGAAGTTTACGACAGCGTCGAAGAGCGTCCGAAAAAAAATCCCGGCTCATCGTAGCACCTCAGTATGAGCGTTTTAAGCTGTCGGCCCCAGTGCCAAATATTTAACGCCTCTGTTTATGCTGTGCATAAATGCTACCTTCACTCACCATCGCTTTGTTTGCTGTGTCTATCAGCTCTGCGCAGAAGCAGCCGCGAGTTGAGACACGCGATACTCAACAGTGGTGAAAGCGGCACTAGTCACAACAGTGGATGGCAGCTGCGGGATCGGACGGCGTCAGCTACCTCGATGCAGTGAGTGCCTGATGTTTTCCCCTCAGTTCACCAGACTGCTCTAGCACAGGTTATAGTAGTTTAGAGACGGGCTGTGTTAAGCACTAAAGTGAGCTTTGATTGTTTCAAGCCAAGTCTGAGCACTTTGAAACCAAAATTAATGTGGAGGGTGTAAACACGGTAGAGTTAAAAATTGCTTGGGTGTCTTGCTAGTCGATTTATAGTGGGTACAGCAAATAGATTCTTAATAAGCGCAAACAGCGAGAGGCTAGTGTGAACGATGGAGGACCTTAAAGTGAAGGAACTTATCGAAGCTTGTGAGGAACTTGGTCTTACTTTGGGCCGTGCGAAATGAAAGCAAGCGATCCTTGCGATCAAAGCACGCAGATATCAAAGCATGTTGCGGATATCAAAGCAAGGCTGAAAGGTGAGAAGTTCACGAACGCGAAAAAACAGAAAGGCGAGAAGTTCGCGATCGAAGAAGCAGAAAGGCGCGAATTTCGCGAGCGTGAGGATGCCGAGAGACAGGAGCGCCTCGAGTTGAAAAGAATAGAATCGGCAATCTTAAAGTGTTCGCAGGCACCTGACGGAGCTCCTTCGACGGTTCAGGTCAGCAGTCAGAGAATTCGGGACCAACTGCCACTGTTCGTAGTAGGCGAGGCCATCACAAAGTATCTCGTCTATTTCGAACATGTCTGTGAGCGAAATTCCTTGGAGCGGTCTTTTTGGGTGCAAAACCTTTTAGCTCTACTTCCCGGCGAAGTATCCGACCTGATAATGTGCCTGTCAAGGGAAGCGTTTGAGAGCTATAACGAGGTTAAAGAAGTTCTCTTAAGATGCTATAACTTGTCACCCGCGGCTTTCATGCAAAGGTTCCAATATGCAAAAAGGGGGAATGAGTCATATGCTGACTTCGCGTTTTGTCTTAGAGCCGATTTATTGAATGTCTGAAGGACAAAGATCTTTATGACGATTGTGATAAGGTGATAGAATACATTGCATTGAAATAACTCTACCGCTGCATTGAGGATAACGTCAAGCTTTGGCTGCAAGACAAGCTTGGTGAACTACGGCTATACAAGGCAGCAGAGCTAGCTGAGGAGTTATGCTCGCTGAAAGTTGCATAGTAGGGCAGGCAGTGTTGAAGAGGGTGAAAGAAAAGAGGGCTTTTTAAAGAAACCTGATGAACGGAAGACTACACTGCATCGTAGTTTCAGAAAGGACCCGTCTCTTACGAAGGACACTGTAAGAGAAGGGCAAACGGAAGCGCAGATCGAGTGAGCGTCCTAAACAGAGAACTGATACCACACGGGCGTTTGAGTAACCGAAGCCGCTAATCCGCTATAGCTGCAGAAATAAAGGGCACATCGCAATAAACTGTAAACAAAAGTTTGCTTTTGCAACAATCTGAGAATCAGAAAAGAACATGCAGTTGTTAGAGCCGTATCTCCAGGAAATTAGTGTCAATGGGAAAACGTGTCGAGCACTTCGAGACTCAGCGGCAACCATAGAGGTTGTCCATTCTTCGTTTGTGTCTCCGGACGACTTTACAGGAGAATGCGAGTGAATGAGGCAAGTCACTGAGGAGCAGAGGGTTCGCTTACAAATTGCTACGGTTGTCATTAAGGCTGTTTTGGTGAGCTTTGCATTGAAGTGGCTGTGTGTGCCACGCTTCCTGATTGCTTTCCTCATCTTTTTTCGAATAACCCCGAGTAGCTTCTGAAAGAGCAGGCTAAATCATTCTTTTCCAACTTAGCAAACATGGTCCTCACGCGATCGCAAGCGCAGAAGCTTTTGCAGGAACTTGATCTCGTTTTATGTAGTGAAACACCACCTGCAAAAGCGGCTGATCTCTGTTACCTTGGCAGCGAATCGATGGAGCCACGGAGAGAAAACTCAGCGCAGCTTACTCAAACCGCGCGTAGCTGAATCGAGGGGCGCCGTCTCTGTCGGCGGAGGAGACGAAGTGGCGCCGCTGGGCGAGAGTGAGAGGGGCACTACGCTTTCGCCTGTAGCGGAAAGTTGGTGTGAGCTGTCGAGGGTTGATCGAGAAATGGTCACTCGAAAGCAGCTTGATCTCTCGATTAAAGTGCTAATGGAAAGCGTGAAATTGGAAACAAAAAAAAAGAATGTTTTTTATGAGAAAACTGGGCTCCTGTATCGTAGCTACACAGATGTGCAAGGTGGCAAGTATGAGCAGCTCTTGGTACCACAAAAGTATCGTCGCCAACTATTGCAACTGGCGCATTAAATGCGTGTGCAGGGCAGCTCGGCATAAAGAAGACCAAGGATAGAATTTCCCTTGTGGTGTATTGGTGAAATGCTCAAAAGATACCGAAGACCTTGTGCGCTCTTGCGACACTTGTCAGAGAGCGGGGAAATCCACGGACAAGTAGAAGGCACCCGTGATGCTTGTGCCAATTATCACAGAACCTTTTTGGCGTCTAGTTATTGATATCATCGGGCCATTGCCAGAGTCAAGGCAAGGTTGTTGATACATCCTGACGGCCCTCGGTGTAGCCACAATATCTCCAGAAGCGATACCACCTAGGGAGCTCAATTGTCCTCATGCCGTCGATGCTCTGCTCTTTATATTCGCACATGTCGGATTTCCTTCTGAAATTCAATGTGACAAAGGTAGTGTCTTCCCCAGATGCCTTACCTCTACCTTTCTGAATAAATGGGGAAGAAAAATAGCACACAGCTCAACCCATTACCTGCAATCTAATCCGGTAGAGCATATGCATTTCGTTCTGAAAAGAATACTGAGGGCTCTCAGCTACGAGAACATATGCGACTGGGAAGCGTGTATTTCTCCTGCTATGCTCATTCTGAGATCAGCTCTCCATGAGAGCACTGGCTTTAGTACCGCAGAGCTTGTATATGGCCAGAGCTCGAGAACACCTTCTTGGTAGGAAGTGCAACAACTATTACACAGAAGACACAACACAAGCGCTTAACTTCAACTAAATGTTTATTGTAAATGTCAGAGTTTATAAAGAGGGTGAAAGAGAAAAAATAATAATAAAAGGCAGACCAACAAGAAACACACGTGCCAGTCCCGTACATTACTTGTCTGTTATTATCTATCACCCCATCCAAAAAACAAAGTTCTTTCCGCGTGAGCGAGATAGAGAGTGCACTAACACACTCAAAATCATCACGTGTCACTTCTGCAGCTTCTACTATCAAACAGGTTAATGAATCTTTGTCCAGATCGAAATACGGCACACAACCGCACTCCTTACAGTGAATCGCCAAGTGACCATCGGTACCCTTTTGAACTTTATTGTGGTGCTCTTTTAACCTCTCATTTATGCATCTTTCAGTTGTTCCCACATAAACAAGACCACAAGACAAGGGCGACATGAGGACAATGAACCGTGGCAGACCACTGCCACGCTTCATTGTCCTCTCAACAAAGTTGGGCTATCACATCAGTGGCCTCAGAGGGAAGAAGTGCTAGCAATTTTTGCGGCCCATCCTCAAGAGGAAATCCAGACTTCTCGCATCGTCGCGCAAATTAGACAAGCTAAGACGCGATGTCCTCGCCAAGCTTGAATGGCTGCAAAAGGTCTGTTATTTGTGTTTCCCTCACTATGGAAGCATAGTTGCCGGATGATACCCCAAGTTCCAACTCTCCTAGTTTCAGCTCATGTTCCCTTTTATCCCTCTCTTCCTGAGCTCTCTCCTTTCACACTCTTTCCCTTCTATCCCGAATCTCTTCATGAGCTTCCTAGGCCTCCTTGACAGTCACCTTTTGTGTCTTCATACATGATGATCTGCTGTTACCGCTTAGCAGAGCCAACCGCGAGTCCTAACATCTTGCAACTTCAACAAGGTCCTGCACTTTGAACTTGTCCAGAGCTGCACTGTCGGAGATCGCGAGGGCAGGTCCTACGTCATCTGACGCCGGTGCCCTAAGACGACGACAGCGTAGCTCTGGCCGACTGGATTAGCCCTACGCCATTTTCTGTTGCCGACAAGAGCTCTCGCCAGTGGTGTCCCGTCATCGGACTCTTGCCACCGTGTTCACCTTTCCTATCTTCTCTTTACTTCCGTCGCTCTTTGTCCCTGTGCCTCTCTCTCTACCTTTTAATCCTATCCTTTTAATCCATCCTTACCTCCATCCCTTGTGAGCTACTGTTGAGGTGTCGCACCAGATGCAGACAGTTACGGGGCTCATTTTTCTTTTTTTTTTCCTTTTATAACCACATAAGAACTAGTCCATATTGACACTTCACTCCACTTCGTTTATCCTTTACTGAAACAATGCGGACGAATAATTCCATTCTTGGTCAACCCACAAAGTTACAACACCAAAATCTACCAACAAAGAGTGCTAGCTAGGTTTGGCACCACGAGAGGTAAACTTCAAGCATTCACCACACCAGGGTAGCTGACGCTGGCCAATCCCACGGAGCCGCCATTCACTGTTAGGACTGAGGTGTCGGAACATCCCACCAAGTCCACTACTGTTGCAACTTCGGGTAGCATGGCCATGGCCGGAGCCATCAGAGACTGAGGAGAAGACGAGTAGAGGAGCCAGAGGTGGTAATAAGGACACTTATATACAGTATTTACATGTTTATAAGTAGCGTGATAGAAAACGAAAAGATGAAGCACACCCGATATTTTCTGCTCTCGTGTTTTATATCCCCGGTCTTCCCAAGATTCCTTGCAAGGAAAAAAAATTGAGTCCATGGCACTCCAATGGGATCGTCGTCTTCCTCTCTGCCCCCGAAGAAGGAAAGTCAAACACTGCCTCTCTCTGAATATAAGAAAGAGGAAAGGCACTCCCAGTTTGTCGCACGGTGAGGGAGAAATACACACAATATACCAAGTGACAGCACGGCACAACTAGCAAAGTGTGATGACGTGCAATCCCACGCTTGGAGTCGACCCATCAGTGTGGCAAGGTTCAGAGTCGACTCATCAATAGCTACTAAGTTCCCGGGCAGGCCGTGAAAACACGAATGCACTAAGGAGTGAGGGAAACGTCCCTGTACTTGGAGCTTACACGCTCGGTTCATTGTTCGGTGTGCTTTGGCGATCCCAGCATCCCAGAGGGGAGGACAGCTTAGACTGCAAGAGCCCCTTAGGGACAGTTCGTCGGTCAGGCGCGTCTAAAGGTTTTCGGCGAGTGAGCTGACGACTCTGCACAATTCGCCGTACAACTGCTGTGTTAACGTTGCTTTACGTAGAACGACGATTGCGGGTAGTGACGGGCAAGGCAGTGGCACAACAGGGCTCACACTACTCACAGAACAGCACCATGTTTGTATGCCTGCCCTTGGCCACCTGTCCACACTAGTGCAATAATGGTGCTGCCACCTCCAGCCCAATTTCAGGGCGAATATTCCCAGTTTTCATTTTTCTGCCAAAGATCACGCTGCCTGTTCAGAGCCGCAGCACCACTTTAGGCGTTCTGACCTGCAGTTGTCGGTCCGCTGTGCTTTGCTATTCAAAAACTGTAAAATGTAAAATGTCAATCCCTTAAAATGTACTAAATGATTTGCCCGTAGCTGGGAAGTAAATTAACAAATATTAAAAGACTCAATCCAATACTAATAAACCTCTGGAGCTGTGCGTTTTAACGGGTCTGGTAACTCGGACCACTGTTTAGACAGCGATAATAAAGCCACTTTTTCAGTGATTCCAAGAAGGAACAAAACTGCTCTTGGAAGATGGCCTTGCTGAAAGGCGCCACACACTGATGAGATGCAGCAACTGCATCATCATCACTTCCTCACACAAAACAAAGGTAGGCAGCATTATTGAATCAAGTCAAATTTTATTTAAGCATACATAAAAGTAACATTTAGGACCATGAACAGCAATGCTTGACATGATTGGAGACCCAATTTTTCAGACAGCGACAAAACAAAAGAGAAAACCATTTTCACACTACGAAGAGAAGTTCAAAAACAAAACTGAAATGATAAATGATTGTACATCCTTGAAAATTATTTCATTAATATTAATTTATAGGTGAATTTGAATAACTTCCTTTTCTATTTGCATGTCAATTCACGCAGTTTATCTTTAAAGGAACACTGAAGGCAAGTAGCAATTTACGTCACAGAGAAAGATCAATGTTTGAGAATGCCTAAAAAGTCATTATTATCAACAGCAGTGTTGTACTTATCGAGAAACTAAAGTAAATGTATGACACCATACTGCCATGAGTGAGACGTTTCGAAATGATCCAATGACGTCAAACTAGTCGCAATTAAAAAAAGCTTTTTGTGCATTACAACACGTAAAGAAATGCTGTTTCTCTGTTAATGGTTGATTCATAAAAAAAATAACTGTTTGGCATTTCCATGGGGAATCGTGCAATTAGTTTAAATGTTCTGTTTTAACCCTCATAGGCTGGATAGGTGGCATCATCTGGCAGGGGCCACTTCAGCCAGGCAAGAAAAAATATTAATTGCAGAATCATCGTGCATTCTACTTCTGGTGTGAATGTGTTGAAGCAACGCAATTACAAACAAGTTGTGTTTTCATAATCAATTTTTTCCCTCCGAAACATTAGACAATTACAAAATTGTGTATGACTGGTAGCACAAAGCATCACAAGATGTCGCAACAGAATCGATAGTTGGGCTAGTTGGATATGCATGGTATAACTATCAGTTAAAGTGCACGAAAAACAGACATGAAGAGAGGACAAGCGCTTTCTCGCAACTAAACTGTTTATCAGAAAGGGCAGAATATATATACAGGCAACTGAAAAACACGACGCATGCGTGTGCAGGCAAAAAAGTACATCAGTGGCACATCGAGAACACATGGTAAAAGAAGACAGATTATCTCGGAACATAATCTAGAAAAACAAACTCTTTATCGTGCAGCAAAACAGAAGGCTGGCTGATGCATTGTTCCCCTCTTTTTCTTATGTGGAAAGCTTCTGTCAACTCACGAGTTAATTTATTTTTTGACCGAAAAACCACTTCAGTATCCTGAAAAAGAGGATAACAATCGCACTCTCTGCAATGAGCCGCGAGATGCGATGCACCCACAGATTTCAAGGAAGAATCGTGCTCTCTGAGACGAACATTGACGCATCTTCCCGACTGACCGATATACACTTTACCACAGCTAAAAGGAGTCATGTAAACAACGCCCATTGCGCACTCCGCGAACTTTTTGCTGTGTTTCATGCGACATTGCGGAAACTCTTTGCGCATGCGTGAACAAATAGACTGCAGTTTGCCTTTGGCTGAGAAAAGCACATCGACTTTATATCTATTAGCTAATTGCTTAAGTTCATGTGAAGTCTTATGAAGGTAAGGAATCACTGATATCCTCCTACCTTTTCTACTCTCTTCACGACGCCCCGAGTGGTTCCCTTCAAATTCGTGAAGAGTTCGTGAAGTTGTGAAGAGAGTAGAAAAGGTAGGAGGATATCAGTGATTCCTTACCTTCATAAGACTTCACATGAACTTAAGCAATTAGCTAATAGATATAAAGTCGATGTGCTTTTCTCAGCCAAAGGCAAACTGCAGTCTATTTGTTCACTCATGTGCAAAGAGTTTCCGCAATGTCGCATGAAACACAGCAAAAAGTTCGTGGGGTGCGCAATGGGCATTGTTTACATGACTCCTTTTAGCTGTGGTAAAGTGTATATCGGTCAGTTGGGAAGATGCGTTTATGTTCGTCTCAGAGAGCACGATTCTTCCTTGAAATCTGTGGGTGCATCGCATCTCGCGGCTCATTGCAGAGAGTGCGGTTGTTATCCCCTTTTTCAGGATACTGAAGTGGTTTTTCGGTCAAAAAATAAATTAACTCGTGAGTTGACAGAAGCTTTTCACATAAGAAAAAGAGGGGAACAATGCGTCAGCCAGCCTTCTGTTTTGCTGCACAATAAAGAGTTTGTTCTTCTAGATTATGTTCCGAGATAATCTGTCTTCTTTTACCATGTGTTCTCAATGTGCCACTGATGTACTTTTTTGCCTGCATACGCATGCGTTGTGTTTTTCAGTTACCTGTATATATATTCTGCCCTTTCTAATAAACAGTTTAGTTGCGAGAAAGGGTTTGTCCTCTCTTCATGTCTGTTTTTCGTGCGCTTTAACTGATAGTTATACAAGATGTCGACACCGTCTTCGAATAAACCTGCATTTCTAGAACCCTTTGCATATATTCCCAGTTTCGCAGTAAAGGCGGGCAACGCTTGGCAAGATAACTGCTACCCCAGAGAGAGGCAGGTGACCATAAGTGCACTAACGCCATGGGCACCACTAAAACAAGAATTTACCATAAAATAATCATCTCCTGGCACATAATTAGCACTATGAGGTTTCTAGATTTCTATTTCAGCCATCAACGACTACATATTTGCCTTTGTGATACCTTAAACAGTGACGTGATTAACCATAGTCCTTCTGGCAAAGCTTCTGGAGCAACAAAAATTCTCCTTTTGAAGCAGCATAACAGTTTGGAGCAGTTGTTTTCTCTACATTTTTGGACACAATATTTACCTCCGAACCAGAGCAGTTGCAACACATGTCAAACAAAATTAATTTATGCACAGGTACATGCTTGTTCATCTGCAGTGCTCTTAAAGATGATAATAATACAGTCGAATCTCGATAACTCGAACTCGAAGGGGCCCGAAAATTTGTTCGAATTAAAAGAAGTTCGAATCAATGAAAGATATATAAACAGAGGGCTCTCCATGCAGTGGCGCATGTGCATTGAGCTTATGCACAAGGGGGAAGTTTCAGAAGACATACATTTATCCACAAATCACAGAACATCCGTTATTAATTGAAGTAATCGATGATCAAATCACGGACCTACACATGCAAAAGGTTCGTGGTTCGAATCCCGGTGCCGTGCAGTTCCCAACTGGATAAAAAAAAAAGAATGCGTGTACTAGTGGAACTGCATTAAGAGGCCTGGGATTCGGTCTCACCGATGACCACCGCCTGTAACGCACTCTCTCACCAGAGAAGGATTGGCCACCCTGGTGCAGTATCTGGCCACCCTGGTGCAGTATCTGGCCACTACCTCTACCTCCCACATGCATACATCAATCAACTCACCCCCCTCAGTCCCCAGCAGCTGCAAAGCAACTCACCATGGCGGCGGTCAGATCTGCAACGCAGCAGAGGGTGCTAAGAATCTCTGGATCCGGACAGGCCGCCATTGGAACCTGAACTAGGCAACATTTAACGCTAGAACCTTATCTAGTGAGGGAAGTCTAGCTGTACTATTCGAGGAGCTATAGGGTGTTAAATGGGATATAATAGGGCTCAGTGAGGTTAGGAGGACAGATGACGCCTATAGGGTGCTACAGAATGGGCCCGTCCTTTGCTATCGGGGCTTCGCTGACAGAAGAGAACTGGGAGGGGGTTCCTTATCCACAGAAACATAGTGGCAACATAGAGGAATACTATAGCATTAATGAAAGGGTGGTAGGTATCGTAACTAAACTGAATAAGAGATACAAGATGAAAGTGGTACAGGCTTACGCGCTTACATCCAGCAATGATGACGCTTCAGTTGAAAGCTTCTATGAAGACGTCGAATCGGCAATGAGTAAGGTAAAAACACTGTATACTATACTGATGGAAGGCTTTAATGCAAAAGTAGGGAAGAAACAGGCTGGATACCAGGCAGTAGGAGATTATGGCATCGGTACTAAAAACCTCTGAAGAGAGCTACTAGTAGCATTCACAGAACGCAATGATTTACGGATTTTGAATACCTTCTACCAAAAACGAGCAAACCGTAGGTGGACATGAAGAAGCCCTAATGGCAAAAATAAGAACTAAATAGACTTTATAATGAGTGCACACCCAGGCATCATGCAGGATGTGCAAGTGGTTGGCAAGGTACGATGCAGTGACCATAGAATGGTACGGTCTCAAATTCGCCTAGACTTGAAGAAGGAACGACAGAAACTGATACGCAAGAAGCCAATCAATGAGCTAGCACTGAGAGGGAAAGTACAGGAATTCAGAGTCTCGCTTCAGAACAGGTACTCGGCTCTTAGTGAGGAAACCAACCTTAGCGTGGATACAATGAATGATAATCTGACAAGTATCATTACGGAGTGTGCAGTGGAAGTTGGAGGCAGAGAAGTTAGAGAGGACACTGGCAAGCTTTCCCAGAAAAAGAAGAATCTCATCAAGAAGCCTCAAATCATAAAAGTTTCAAGTACAACAGACAAAATAGAACTGACAGAGCTTTCAAAGTTGATTATTAGGCGTAAGGTATGCGATGTAAGAAGGTATAACATGAAAAGAATTGAACACGCTCTGAAAAATGGAGGAAGCGTCAAAGCAGTGAAGAGGAAACTTGGGATAGGCAAAAATAAGATGTATGCACTAAGGGACAAAAAGGGCAAAATAACTACCAATATGGATAGGATAGTCAAAATAGCGGAGGAGTTTTACAGAGATCTGTACAGTAGCCAGGACAACCACGACCTTAATACTATAAGAACTTGCAGTAACCCAGATGACACCCCACCAGTAATGATAGAAGGAGTCAGAAAAGCTTTGGAAAGCATGCAAAGAGGCAAAGCTGCTGGTGAGGATCAGGTAACATCAGATCTGCTGAAAGATGGCGAACAAATTGTGTTAGAAAAACTAGCCACGCTATTTGCGAGGTGTCTCCTGATGGGAAGAGTATTGGAGTCTTGGAAGAATGCTAACATCATCTTAATACATAAGAAAGGAGATGACAAGGACTTGAAGAATTACAGGCCGATCAGCTTGCACTCTGTAGTATACAAGCTGTTTACAAATGTAATTGCTAACAGAGTAAAGAATACGTTAGATTTCAATCAACCAAAGGAACAGCAGGATTTCGAGCAGGCTACTCAACAATCGACCACATTCATACTATCAATCAGGTAATAGACAAATTCTCAGAATATAGTCAACCACCATACATAACCTTCATAGATTACGAGAAGGCGTTAGATTCAGTAGAAATATCAGCAGTTATGCAGACACTGCAAAATCAGGGCATCGATGAGGTATATATAAACATCCTGTAAGAAATCTACAGGGGATCAACTGCTATCATATTGCTTCATAAAGAAAGCAACAGAATACCAATCAAGAAGGGTGTAAGGCAGGGGGATACAATCTCCCCAATGTTAATTTACTGCGTGCTTACAGGAGGTTTTCAGAGGCCTAGAATGGGAAGAGTTAGGGATAAGAGTTAATGAAGAGTACCTTAGTAACCTGCGCTTCGCCGATGACATTGCATTGCTGAGTAACTCAGGGGACGAATTGCAACTCATGATTACGGAGTTAGACAAGGAGAGCAAAAAGGTGGGCCTTAAAATTAATGTGCAGAAAACGAAAGTAATGTACAACAACCTCGTAAGAGAGCAGCGCTTCGAGATAGGTAATAGTGCACTTCAAGTTGTAAAAGACGATGTCTACTTAGGGTAGGTAATAACAGTGGAACCGAACCACGAGATTGAAGTAATTGGAAGAATAAGAATGGGGTGGAGCACATTTGGCAAGCACTTTCAAATTATGACCGGTAGATTGCCATTATCCCTCAAGAGGAAGGTATACTACAGCTGTATCTTGCCAGTACTTAGCTACGGAGCAATAACCTAGAGACTTACAAAGAGGGTTCAGCTAAAATTACGGACGACGCAGCGAGCAATGGAAAGAAAAATGGTAGGTGCAACCTTAAGAGACAAGAAGAGAGCAGTGTGGATTAGGGATGTCATAGGGTTAAGGATGTTAAGGATGTCATAGTTGAAATCAAGAAGAGTAAATGGACATGGTCCGGGCATGTAGCGCACAGACAGGATAACCGCTGGTCATTAAGGGTAACTGACTAGATTCCCAGAGAAGGCAAGCAGGCTAGGGGGAGACAGAAGGTTAGGTGGGCAGATGAGATTAAGAAGTTTGCGGGTATAAATTGGGAGCAGCAAGGACAGGACCGAGTTAACTGGCGGAACATGGGAGAGGGCTTTGTCCTGCAGTGGACGTAGTCAGGCTGATGATGATGAATCGATGACGGGCATCTGCACACGTTTGCCTTACAGTGAGTAAATCAATTTCGCACGCAGCTTGCAAAGCATTTCTACTTGGGCTTTAGCATTCTCCTGGCAAAAGAAGTTGCGCGCCAATATGTCCAGCGCCGACACTTTTTAAAGACGACAACAACAACGACTGCGTAGTGTAGCTGAGTCTCTCTCCGCTACACAGCCACAGCATAGCCAGCACATGACGAGAAAGAAAGAGCGTCTCTACATGGAGAGAAGCAGATGGCATTTGAGAAAACATCAACACTCCACGGCAGCTTCTTTTTTTTTGCTCTCTTCACGCGCATCGTTGAAAGGAGAAGGGTTAGGTGGTAGGGACGGGAAAGAAGAAGCGTGGCACCAGCGTGTGAGAGACCACCCCCTCAAGGTGCAGAGCCGTGCTCCCGCAAGGGGCAAGGGCTGCAGAAGATAGTTTCCTTTCCTTCAACCCAGCAACAGGTTTCTTTTTTTTCCTTTCTCTCTCTTCACGGACGGCGTTGAAAGGAGAAGGGTCTTTATGTGGCAGGGAGGAAAAAGGGAGAAGCGTGACACAGGCGCGTGGCAGATCAGCATTTGAGAGAGAGCAAACATTCCACTGCAGCCTTTTTTTTTCTTTTACTTCGCGCGCAGCATTGAGGATTCGCAGGTGCTGCCGCGGGATCGGGCGGGATGCTGAGAGCATTTTCGGAACGTGGTATGTTCCAATAACCGTCGCAAGTGCTTGCGCATTTGAATTATTGGGCCTTTTTGTCCATTAGAATACACATAGCTTTGATGAGACCTCATAGTGAGTTTGAATTAACCAGAAGTTCGAATTAAGTGTGTTTGAATTAACGAGATTCGACTGTATCTGGGCTTTAACATCCGAAAACCACAATATGATTATGACAGACGCCATAGTGGAGGACTCTGGAAATTTCGACCACTTGAGATTCATTTTAATGTGCACCTTAATCTAAGCACACTGGCAACACGGACCTAACACACTTTTGCCTCCATCACAAATGCAGCCGGGATTTGATCCTGTGATCTTAAATATAAAATTAGGTCCCGGAGCTTTACTTTTTTGCAGACATCCCCAAGCTTGATAAGCCCAGTCAGCTCAAGCTACCTGACAGTATATGTAAGCAAAAATGTAAAAAATAAAAATATACAAACAGATATTGATACAATACGAATAGCACAAAAGCTAGCACATTTGCGACTACCGGGTACATTATTATTAGCTATGTACCATATTTACTTGCGTAGTAAACCCACTCGCTGCCCCCCCCCCCCCCCGGACCTCGAAAAAAAAAAACAAGCTTTTTTTAATGCATTTGTTCAATTTATATCGCTGTAATAGCCCGTGCCATTCAAGATCGAAACAACGTTAAATAAAGCCATTATATCACAAAATACAACGCAATAAAAGTTAAAAAATGTTTCCCAACTATGATAAACAGGTAATTGCAAGCAGCGTGAGCGCAGAGACGTCAATAAAAAATTGAAAGTCACGTTGTTCGCAGCCAAGCACCATCTGTCGAATGCAGGAGAAACCTCTATGCGGATAGTGCCACGCAAGCACAGTGGCACAAAAACAAAGCAAAAAACACAAAGTGCAAGACCTCTGAAATAGCAAGCGCGCTGCGTACAAACAAGCCGCGTGCTTGCCATCCGGCACTGCGTTTTTGCTGTTGGGTTGGTCGTTGTGATCTCAGTTGGGACACGTTCAGACAATACGCTATCTACACAGCTGGTTACAAACAGCATGCGCTGGAGCATTGGAACCGAGTGGCTGGACGACCATGATCTATGCGCTTTCATTACGGGAGGAAACAAAAAGAGCTGTGGGCTACAAAAAAAGATTTGTCACGCATTTTATGGGCCGAAACAAGAAACGTCGTCGTGCGAAATTTTCGCTGTCACAACTCCCTGGACTTTTTTCTCCCGCGTAATGAATTCCTCCCCCCCCTCCAATTGGCCTAAAAAAAAATGGCGGGTTCATTACGCGAGTGCATATGGCATAATGTGCCATCACCCTGGTCTTTGCAATGTCAGGGGCATCAGATACCACCAAACAACTGGGTTCTAGTCCACGTAACAAACAGAAAAGCTTGAAGAGCCCTGGAACAAGTGACAGCATACTCAAAGTGATGTAACAGCTGACAAAAATGTGACTCACGCTTGCACAACAAAACATTTCACCCAGACAGTGGCAGCCCACCTGAAGTAGGCTACGAGACCAGCATGGCACACAATCCTGCTACTGTGGCAACGACACCATGACCCAGTCTTCCTTGCCACTGCCAGGCTGGCTGCTGGTATGAGTGCCAGGTTGCTGTTGCTTTAGCCGCTGAAGCTGGTTTTTGAGGCTCTCGCGCAGAAGCTTCAGCTGCTCCTGCAGGCAACCATGCCGTCCACTTCACAACACACGAATTCGTGGTAACGTAATCACGGTGTCAATGCTAGTTGACAGCATATGATTTGAAGTAATCTCTACAGTCATTAAAACGAACCTGCATGCAACGGATTTTCAGGTGCAATGGACCATCATGCAGCCGAAGGTTGGTCTGCGCATTAAATTAATGCAGTGATGCTTTTAATGGATCGCTATACTATGGCTACAGTGGACTGATTTAGCGGCATTTTTCTTCCGAATTGCCTGCATAAAGTGTAATTTTGTCGTGTTGACGTAGGCTGACTCGAGACTCAACCACGCTGCTGTCTGTGGGCTAAAGTCACAGCATAAATAAATTTCAGCGGGCAACATTGGTGGTTTTCAGCAGAGCCAAGCCTTCAGCCACGCTAGTCTCAAAGGATGTTGGTTGCACGCCAATGTTTCAAATGTTGCAGACTGAAATGCTCTGCAAACTGATTACATTATCGCCAAAGAATGCTTGCCAAGCTCTTGCAACAAATTTTTTCAAGCTATATGTAAATGAAACATTTTGTGTGTTACGTTATCAGTTTGTCGCTGTTAGGCATTGCAACCTTAGTTTTCCCAGTAAGTTGTTCTGGTGTGCCAAGCAGGTGAGTTCGACTGTAAAATTAAAATATTAATGTCAGAAAAGTCTCAGTGCTGATCATTTTCGACCTCTCTGACCAACTTTAGAACCTCCAGCGAGCCGCGGAGGCTGCGCGGGAGCAACAGCTCCCGGGGGCCAATAGGCGGGGGTTCCATTTAAGCAGATATGCCTTCTCGTCGGCACAAATATGAAAACATATGTACCAAGCTGGTCAACAGAAGTGGCTGAAGAAGTGTGCAAGATAATGCTTCATTATTGGGTAATGCCCTTCTGTCGTGCAGGAGCCACATAGTACCCCTGCAGCTCATAAATTGTAATTTGTGCTGCCATTTTCTTAATAGCCACTTCTGGTGACAGGAGTCTTTCCCGATCGTGCTGTTAGATTCATTCAGCATGCATTAGTGGAACTAGCCTGCCCCATACTGCTGGGCAAAATTGAGACGATCATCACACAGTAGAGCGCACAACCTCTCCCCCCCCCGCCCTCACGCACAGCTAGAATATTACAGACATCGAAAAATAGGGACTCAGCCTGCCAAATTACGATGGTTCGTTCAAACTAGAGTGACTTGTTTTATCCAACAGAAGCTTATATAAGAGAAAAATCTGTTGCTGAGTGCTTTTAAAAAAAACCAAACATGAAAGCCCAGTCACCATACCGGATTTTGATGAAGCCTACACTTGGACAATTACCGATGATTTCAAAATTAGCTGTATCAAAAAAATGTCGGCCTAAAAAAGATATAAATATTTTGGCCACAGAGAACACTACACTGCCACTTTTGCTAGTTTGTGAACATTGACCACAAAGGAAAACAGTCCATTTTTTAATCACAATATTTACTTGCATAAAAGAACATGCTGAGCGCAATCTAGTGAGTACTGTATTTTCATCTGCTGCTGCAAAACTTATGACGAAAATAAGTCACAAACGTGGTCAAAAGCATGAAGAAAAATACCACACAGGAACAGCACTCACTCTCAACTCAAGGTTTATTGCGCATGCGGGTTCACGCCTGTATTGCATAAAGTAAGCCATGAACTTCACATAGATTCTGTTGAGAGCCAACGCAGTCCATGTGTGCTTTTTTGTCTTCTGTCCGGTATTCTGTGCTGTACAATTCAATGCATTACAAATTAAGACCACCTAGCGGGACCTTGCATTCTGCTTAAGAATATTTATCACAAAAAGGCTATGTTCAATTATTTTTCCTAAAAATCATTTCCAGTGAAGAAAACTGTATACTGCAATGCGTGAAAAAATGTTGCATCACCTGTGTTGTAACAAATAATTGCAATGCACCATAAGTAATGACCCTAGAGGCTACACCACTAATTCTGTGCTGTGAATCAGATACAAGTTGTTCAAATGTAATTAGTATACCCTACATAGTCACAATGAAGTGGCTAAAAAAAAGGAGAGAAGCGCATAAGCTTTGTGCGGCCAGGCAGACTTGCGTATATAGGCGAACCTTGGTAGTGGGTAGCCGAGGGTGCCTACATTACATCAGGGCCGCTTTGACTGGGCGCAAACTCTGCCTGTGCACACAACTAAGTTTGAGAGTGTGAGCGATATTAGGAATGTATCACTGGGAAATCACCAGCAAGCTTCACACTGTCCGATGAAAACTGCTTCCAGTGGACGCCTACAGAGCTGCGCACCTTTTCTGAATTGCTCACGAGCTCTCTTGTGCGATAACTTAAGCATCTGACTTTTTGTCCAACATACAAGCGAACAAATAGAAAAAGTACTTTACTGTCCGCACTGCATTACTTGCCCCTGTGAGCTAAGATTTCATGATGTTTGGACCTTTGGCATAAGTGAAGGTAAAAAGGCATTAAAAACTCCTGGGCACATTCCACAAGGGAAAAGAAAAAAAATTACCTGCACTAGCCAAACGTAGGGTGCATTGTATGCTGCGGAACACAGTTCCTCTAAACCTTTGTCCTCATACGTCACCTTGCGTGATGTGTCAATGCGTTAGAAATACTGTATGTAGCGCCTTGCCATTCCCAGAATAAGGTTGGAGTTAGCACCTGTCCAATCTTCTCCAAATTTTTTCTTTTCTAGGTGTGCTTGACTGCTATAATACGTCAGTTAGCATGCAATAATTTAACTTTGAAAGAAGGAGACAAGGGCCTATTGTTTACATCTTAGGTTTCCCAGCAGAACAAACTGTCATTCGTCTGTTTCATGATGTTCATCATGCCCGTTCAGATTCACTAGGAGCTAGTCATGGTCAAAAGGAAATTTCCAAATGTTTCAGGGCTATTAAAACTAGTGAGACATGGTAGTATCACCATTTTATGTTAGCAACATTCTCCCTGAAGCAAGGTGTGTGACTGGGGGTAGTTGGCATTTTATGGTGATGTGAACAATGCACGACACACACAAGAAACCTACAAAGACTAGTGCTGACTTTCATCTTAAATTTATCGACACGAACAGGGAAAATGAGAACGTGATAGCACACGTAACCATTGCTCTGCTGTCAGGCCACTGAAAGAGCAGTGATCACGTGTGTCATTTTTTTTTTCCATGTTCGTGTGAATACCTTTTCATTATAACTCAGCGCAAGTTCTCGTCGGTTCCTTGTCCTTCTGTGTTTCACACGCTCTTGATTTTGCCATATTCCCTCACTGAATAAAACCGTGTTTAAGACAAATAAGTGTCTAAAAATTGTTGATTTATTCATTTATTTATTTATAATTATTTATTCATCTATGTTGAAAACCCTTGGAAATGTCTCCAGTGTTTCAGACTGTTCTGTGAAAACGATGCTGAAAGCACAAGTGACTGAGTTTATTCTAGACCTAAAAGGAATACCAACATCACAGGAAAATATTGCACAAATTGCACAAGTTTTTAGATCTGAAGCTTATATTCAAGGGTCAGCATACTTGTTATGCGTACTGTCCGCGTGCTAGAAAGAAACATTTACCGTACACATTTTCACATTCTAATGTAGTAAAAAGGGCGATCACATCAACGTGTTTGGAGTTAGCGCTGGTGAGGTCGTGCTCACATGAGAAGCTAGCCAGCTTCTGTGCTCAGATTGGACGACTAAAGGCAGCTGGGTTTCCGCAGTCTGTACTGGCAGTGGTGGCTGCAACCCTCTAGAAGAAGCTAAAAAGACGCTCGCAAATGCCCTGGCTGAAAGTCGCTCCCAGTGGGCATGAAAACCCTACTTACACAGGGCAGCACACAACCTGAAGAGGGTTGCCAACCGCCATGGAGTTGGCATGGTGTTTTCTGCCCCCAAGAAACTTTCCAGGTTGTACTCACGAATTTAAAGCGGTGAAGAGCGCGATAGCCTGTGTAGCAAGAAGCATGCCAACCTGATGGTGCAATGCAATGTGGGAGTGGTGTTTGAGTTTCCCCTTTTCTGTGGCAACTCTTATGTGGGCCACACAGGCCGCTGCGTAAATGACCATTTATGGGAACACCAGCTGTCAATCCAAAATAACGAAATGTTTAATTTGCCTGCCCACTGGGCGTGTAAAGTTGTGTAAAGTGAGGCCTTGATATCGCTCTACGGTGCAGAAATGTTCTTTTTGATCAATAAGGTGCGTTAGCACGTGATGTACCTTGGCGCGTCTACGCAGCTATGATCTGTTTTCCCATCTACTGACGATCTACAGTCAATAAAACAGTTGGTAGTTTGCGCTCGACTTGTTCAAGTGTTGCTTCTTTGTGGTGTTTTTTTTTCCCCCTCAATTTTTTTTCTGCGAAGTAGTGAACGAACTAGCACCTCAAGACATCCTGAATACCAACAGTATCGCTGGAAGGTTCGATAAGGCCAATGTATTTCACAGGCAAGCAGATCAGTCAACGTCCGCGCACGTCGCTGTCAGGTCTATACTGTTTGTACTTTTTATTTTATCTCTCAGTGGGCACAAGTTAGCCCTATAAGGAATTTTCCCCTGTAGTTGCTTGTGTCTGCGCGCCTCACAGCTGCAACCACACCGTGTGTGTATGTGTGTGTGTGTGTGTGTGTGCACACGCGTGCGCATGCACACACACTGAACTGGAAAGTGCATGCATGTGAGATGCATAAGGTAGCCATACGTGGCAATGGCATATCACATCAGCCGCAAGGGGTGCAGCTGTGCGCCTGAGCTTAGTCAAACTAGAATCCACGCCTCACACCATTTATGCACATGAATAGACTTGAGTCAGAAGTCGGCACTTGCTTTTGTGTTCTCGCCCTATTCTGCAGCATAGTTTGACAATAATGAATCTGTACCAACTCACTGTCAGTCCAACTAAACGAGAGCTTCTCATTATACATATTTATAGCTTCACACATATTTATAGCTTCACGCCTTATATAGTGAAACAGTATTTGCAGAGGTGTGCGAATACACTCGAACCTCGTTATTACGAAGTTGAAGGGGAGCCCCAATTAATTAGTTATATTCATTATTTCATTATATCAATTATAACAGGCTGTGGCAATGTATGCTCAAATGGGCGCACACCTACAAGCATGCAAAGAAGGAAACTGCCTCGCCGCTACACGACCACGCGTGCGACGCAAAATAAACACAGTCGAACCTTATT
The DNA here is from genome assembly GCA_013436015.1 of Rhipicephalus annulatus. Taxonomy (NCBI): domain Eukaryota; kingdom Metazoa; phylum Arthropoda; class Arachnida; order Ixodida; family Ixodidae; genus Rhipicephalus; species Rhipicephalus annulatus. Next base: position 58,830 of record WOVY01012752.1, on the reverse strand, counting down.
AATTCGAACACGCTTAATTCATACTTCTGGTTATTTTGAACTCACGCTGAGGTCCTGTCAAAGCTATGTGTATTCCTATGGGCGAAAACGCCCTGTAATTCGTACGCGCAAGCACTTGCGGTAGTTAATTCGAACATACCGTGCTTCGAAAATGCTCTCAGCATCATGCCCGATCCTGCGGCGGCACCTCTCAACGCTGCACGCGAAGAAGGAAAAGAAGAAAAGGAAAGAAAAGACTGTGGGGGATTGTTTGCTCTCTCTCAAATGCCGATCTGTGACGCACCTGTGCCACGCTTCTGCCTTTTTCGTCTCTGCACGTAGAGACACTTCTCCTCTTAAGGCCGTGCACGAAGAGAGAGGAAAAAGAAAAAAGAAAGCTGTCGCAGAGAGTCCTCTTTTCTCGGTGCAGAGGGTAGGCGGTAGTGGTTAGACGAGGAAGAAGGCACTTAATTTCTGCAGCTCGGTGGGGAGCACAGCACAGTGCCAACACCTCCTAAATATTTTCAAGTTCTAGGAGGCGCTGGCAGTGCCTAGCGCAGAGGGTAGCAGCGGAGACGCAGTCATTGCCGTCGTCTTTGAGGCACGCAGAGGGAAATCGCTTTGCACCGCGGCACTGCTTCTTGGTCATGTGACCCGCTGAGCGCTTTCTCAATCCTATCCGCTGGCTGTGCGAGAAAGACAGCTCTCTCAGCCGCGCGTGACGTGGCTGTAAGGTCGGCACGGTATGTTTTTACAGCGATTCATTAGCGAAAACTAGCGTGGCTATACACGAAACGCGTTACCATTGTACGTCAAGCTGAGCGCGCCCTTAACTAGTTTGGTGCAGTGCATCGCCTACTAAGCTCACTCCATCATCACCACACCCTGTAACGTATGTGCGCGCATTCACACTTGCGTAGAGATATTTTTATTGCGATACCAATCATATGGAGTCTCAGCTGGTTTTCGCCATTACCGCCGCCGTCATGCACTGTGTATGTATATGTATCTATATATATGAAAACTCAAGAAAGAAAAAAGGCCACCATACTTGGCCCCCGCATCATCGCGATGCGCCAACACGCGCTTCTCTCCCACACGTACTTTGCCCCGGGGATGGGGGCAGGAGAGAGGGGGTGGTTAAGTGCTTGTGCGCACGCTTATCCTTTGGTGGGCAGAATTGTGTGCCTCGGCTTTTCAGCGAAAAGACTGCGCTAGTTGCCTGGGCCACAAAGGTCACTTCACTCGCTGGGCAGGCCCCGTTTACGAAAAGAGCACACTTTTCAAACACAGCGAAGTAACAAATGGGACAATTGTTAGTTCGCATTCATATCTGTAGCTGTGATTACGCTTCGTGCATCATTTTTGTTTAACAGCACGTTAAGCGTCGATCTGTAAGCGTTGTTAGTTAGCTCTCATCCTGTGTGTCATTTGTGCATCAATTGTGAGCAGTGCACTGCACGTTTTGATCTAATAGCTGTTCTCATAGTTACAGTTCATGTTATTTATTGTTGCTACCGCATTCATTGCTTTGCCCTTGCGGGGAAACTGACTTTTTTTTCTTCATGCTCGCAGCACGGGATCCAGCAAAAGTGTGAAGACTATTTTGTCGAGCCAATGCGGCAGCGACGAGTTGCCTTCGTTTCCACAAGCGATACACACTTGTGGTCCGGCGCACAAGGACACAGCAGAGGACAGCATGCGCTGTACTGCGAAGCCACACGTACTGTTGTGCAGGCAGTACTGTAAATGATTCAGATTGATTAAGATGTTTATGGTTGGTAAGTTTGTCATGACGACGTGCCGCCACATTCGTTGGTCGCCGTCATCACACTCGCGTGAATTTCTATGCAGGCATCACCTCACATGTGCCAAAGTCATAGTAATCACTGCATGATGTACTGAGGCTCTAATCGCAAATGCACAAAATCGTAAGTTCGTCACATTGACATATCCGAACGAATATTCGTGAACATCAAATATTCAAGGAATATTTGAGTTACTTTGAATATTTAAAATTTTTGAATATGTAGTTATCGAATCAAATACGAATATTACGAATGCAATATTTGACGAATATATTCCCACAACTCTAACTATTTTCACAAACTCTGTAGTTCTAGAAAACGTTATATAGCAGATACTTGTAACAATATTCATAGCACAAAAAAGCAAACACAGCAACAAATAATGATAAGATACAAGGAATACATACACTGAAGTTGTATCTGTGTTTGCACTATGAATATGATTACAAGTGACTTAAACTAAGTAGCTTGCATCACCGTTTCGATATAGCAGCTTGTGAACCCTTATGATGCTCGAAAAGTTGCAACACAGTCCTTACACAATACTACTTCACACCTGAGGGAGGCACCAAATACACAGCCCACAAGGAAGTGGAGGACAACCCCTTCAGTTACCAAGAACAAACGTCAATTTGCCCAACTTCTTATTTTACTGACACTCACAACTCCCACATTGACAACCTTCTGAATTTGTGAAGCAATGTCTGCTGAGTGTTCAAGTCAACAGCAATTCCAGTGAATCTAAAGACTGCTTATAGAAGGAGAATTCATGCATAGTTTCAATGAACAAGTTCCTTTAGTGTTAGAGGGCCCCTTTACCAACCAGTAGTAAATATGTAGTTTTGGAGTTGCAACTGTTCAGAAGCACAGTCGAACACGGTTTTATCGAACCCACATATATCAAATTTTTGGGTATATCGAACTCGCAAGTTATCACTTTGAAATTCCTTTGTAAAAGTATAGAAATTCGCAGGTTTATATCGAACGGTATTTTTACCCACCTTCAAATATATCGAACGCCGCACGAGCTGGAAGGTGTGCTTCAGCACTCCCCCCCCCCCCCCTATCTCAGCGGCAGCGCGGCTCCGCGCGCAAGTTCGACGGCGAGCTTTGGCACTGTGCCCGGCGACCTTCGCGCGGCACCACGCCTCCACCAAAACCAAAAACACTCGAAAAAGGTAAGGGCGAGAGGGCTTGGACTGCACAATCTGTAACTTGCGGAATGGTCTTTTTTTTTTTTTAGTTTCTCTCTCTCTCTTGCTTTCTTCGCGTACCCGTCGGCTCGGAGAGCAGGGACGAAGAAGCCAAGCCGATGTCCTCCTCCTTTCACCTTTTCTTTTCTTTTTTTATTGCTGTTTTGCGAGTTTTGATCACCCAACCACAGCTCAGGCTTTTTGCTGTTGTCCTCGCAGGTGGCCATCGCCTCGCAAGCGCTTTTCTGCTACCACTGTCGCGTAGGCACTGCGCCGTGCTCCCTACTGAGCTGCAGAAATCAGGTGCCTTTTTCTTCTTCTAACCACTACCCTACCGCTATCACGTCGCCTACGTACTACGGCAAGTGCAGCATTTCTCTTTTAAGTGCGTGGTGTGCAAAGCCGCTGCGTACTTTTTCAATTGTCGACTTCTCGTGTAACTATGGCCGGCGTCAAGAAGTGCAAGACCCTTGACTTTGCGACGAAGCTGAAGGCTATTGAGAGTGTTGAGGTGGGCAAGAAATGTTCAACCGTCGCAGACGACTTCGGGATACCATGAAGCACACTGAGCACCTTGATGAAAAACAAGGCAGATATCAAGGCAAAGGCGGCAGAGCAGCGAACATCGGGAGCCGGTCATGTGCGCGCTTCTGCCCATGGGATTGTAGAAAAGGCACTCTATGCCTGGTTTTTAGAAGTGCGCGTAAAGAACAATCCAGTGGATCGCCCGATGCTGATCGCCAGGGCCTTTTTATTGCTAAGCTTGGTGAGTTAAGGGAAAAGAGATGTGATTCGCAAAAAAAAAAAAAGTTGCGTTATTGCCGCTGAAATTTGCCGCTGCACTCAGTGAAACAACTTCACCGACAACAGCGGGTGACTTCAGCGATTTAAGCAGCGCTACAACATCGTTGGCAAAACCAATTCTGGCGGAAACGAAGCTGTCAGCAGCCAGGACACCCAGCAGTGGATGACAAAGGAGTGGCCGGAAATCTCCACTAAGTTTTCTCCCGCGGAGGTCTTCAACTCCTGGCAAGACGTGAAGACGGACACAGAGGTCAACTCCGTGTTCGACTGTATACAATGAATGTGTAACCATGAGAAATCTTTGAAATGATGCAACAATAGCGGGGTCACACGCATTTCATGACAAAGAAGAGGCCTTGGCTGCTTTTGCTCATTCCTGCACTCAGCTACATTTCCGGGCTCGTCTCACCTCCAGAAGAAAGAGCACACATACCTGCGATTCAACAAACAGTAATTGCGACCGACACACAATTAAACCAAAATGTCAACACCATACTGCTGACATGCCTGGAAAAGAGAAGTAGTTGTTTTTTGGAATTTTTTGAAGCAGCCGCGGCTTGAGCTTGGCATAATTGAGTGAGATGAAATTTTGACCTCAACATACGTGTTTACTTCAGACGTTAAAAAATTATTGGGGCTGGTTTAGAGGCCCTTTAAAAGTAGTAACTACATTATATCTTTATTAGTAGCAGAATAATCGACACTTGAACAAGCTGCAACTGGTTATGAAGGGATTGTTTCTTAAAATTTGTGGGATGTCCGTGAATTGTAGCACTGTTGCACTGACTATTGTTGACCGCTACGGATGATTACTTTAGATGTTGAAAAATTATGAAAGAAAAAAAAAGTTGAATGGGCATTGACGAACTTGTTCTTTCTCCAGTTGCTCGGCCTCATCGTAGTATGTGCGCTGGGGCTCAAAGACCAACCCTTCCAACTCCTTGTCCAGCTCCTTGCTGCAACCAGAGACAAACAAAGCACGGTGGTGTGAGAATCACCGAGCAACTACGTTTACCATCATCATCATCATCATCATCATCAGCTTGCTTGCCTGTCACCTATGGGGTGCCTCAAGGTTCTGTGATAGGACCCCTGTTATTTTTGCTTTATTTTAATGATGTTACTGCTAATGTGAATGCACAGATTGAATTTCACCTCTTTGCAGTTGACTGTTTGTTATTTTGCCATGTTAAGAGCGCCCGTGAACAGTCATTGTTAAATGAATAATTAACCAAACCTTACGATTATTGTAGTGTAGCAGGGCTGGGCATTATTGCACTACAAGAGTATCGTGGTAGTATTTCAATGATACTTTTGAGTATCTGTATTACTGTATCGAAGTGCTTTTCAAAAATGTATTCGTATCTCACTAGTGAAATTTTTTGACGATGTATCGCCCGTATCGCGATACTATCCAGGACACGGTTATCTGGTAACTTTTTTTTTTAATGAGCTGGGACCTGTTTACGGAAAAAAAAATTTTGTTGGTGCTGTAACTTTGGCGGTCGGCGGTGAGAAATGCACCCACCATTTCTGCTGAGGGCAAAACTGACTCCTACCTTATTGAAAGTGAGCAAGTTGCTTTGCTACTAGCTTGCAAAAGAATGTTATTCGTGGCAAGATTGGGCTATAGGTGACAGCATCGCCCCGCGCAAATGTGCATAGGCGGTCAGTGCCGCGTATACAAATACATGCTGCGGCGCTTCGTTGCGTGTGGTCTGAGCCAATTGTTGAAGGATAAAATGTGTTGATTACAGTGTAATGTCAATATCTACGCTCTTCTCTATTGAATCGGTGCATGACGCCTACGCAACATTAACATTACCCACAAATAAAGCGCATTCTGCCTTTCGTAGGGGATGCTTGCCCTGGGTGACTCTCTTCGCGCTTTTGCACTAAATCACGCTTTTGCAATGTTGTATGTACGTGGTTAGCTTGCGTTCTGCCTGCTACGAACTTCTGTAGCGTGACTGAACTACATATTTATATCTTTCTTATCTGCATACTACAAAAAAAGAGAGAATGAAAGATTGTAGAACGCCCGCATATCTGTGCAATTAGTTCAGGTGCACCATCCGCACCTTATACGCACATTTTTTTTCTCTCATTTCGTCCACCATGAAATGAGGGACAGTCAATAAATCTAGTCGTGAAAGCTTAGTGGCTGACGGCGCTTTGCACAACATTGTGTTTACCATGTGTATGCACATGTTCTTGCAGCAGTAAAAATCTTATACAAGAGTTCAGCAGAAAGCTATCATCGATGGATTAGATGTGGTGACGGTGGCACAACAAAGGCCTGGTGAATGGGACAAGCATGTTTTTTTTTTCCGACAAAAAATTACCACTGCCTTCAGTAAGCTACTAATAATGCCACACAAACGCTGAAAACAATATAAAAAGATGAAATTTTCAGTGAAGTTATATGACATTATATATAAGGCATGCAGTCTGAATTAATTTCCAACGTATGTGCTCTTTAAAGCGTTCTTAACTCACAGTTTATGTCATAGTAATAATTACAAAGAAACACGGTAATATTTCTATGTAGTAGTACCACGGCCAGATAAACACAAAGAAGGCTCCTCGCATAATCGACAAACTACAGTGCCGTATGCACACCTACCAACAGTGCGCAAGTGCAAGGCCTAAATTTTTTTTTTCTTTTACAGCTGAGTCGCCATAAAACGCTGCATTCACACAGCATTTGATAGTTCTCATGTTTGGGAGGATGGCAATAGCAATTTGCGATGTGCTTGAAGCAACAAACGACACCGACTCAGAAATTATTCTGGTGAATAGAGGGTACCAAGACAATAAGTAGCACTCTGAAAAGTTGCAGTCGCCGATCTTATTACAATGCATCAGCAGCTGAGCAAGACCAAATGCTTTCGTACGTTGTTTCAGACATACGTAAAAACAGTTACACTTGCGCTGACATGACCGGACAAACTACACTTTGAGAATGTACATGGTGTATGCGCACATAGAAACATGACGTGGCTAGCAGATGACGCAAGGAGCAATCCACACTTCACCATCTCGGCCAATTGCCACCAGGCAGCGACTCTGCTTGATCTCGTGGTCAATAGTTCATTGCGGCATAAATGAGCCAATAGTTCATAGGCAGTTGTCTTTTCTTTTATGGGCTACAGAACACGGTCTCTTTGTTATTGCTGATTGAGTTGAGGAGTTTAACGTCTCAAAACCACCATATGATTATGAGAGACGCCGTAGTGGAGGGCTCCGGAAATTTCAACCTCCTCGGGTTCTTTAACATGCACCCAAATCTGAGCACACGGGCCTACAACATTTCGGCCTCCATCAGGAATACAGCCGTTGCAGTGCAGCTGGGATTCCATCCCGTGACCTGCGGGTCAGCAACCGAGTACCTTAGCCACTAGACCACCGCGGCAGGGCCTTTTTATTGCTAAGCTTGGTGAGTTAAGAAAAAAGAAATATGATTTGCAAAAAAAAAAAAAATTGCGTTATATTGTAGTTTAGGGCCATGAAATTTTTACTGCATGTGTAGGCTTTCATGCTACTTTCAAATACAGCCGAATATCAATAATTCGAACTCAAAGGGGCCCAAAAATTTGTTCGAATAAAAAGAAGTTCGAATTAATGAAAGCTAGATGAACGGAGGGCTCACCATGCAGTGGCGCATGTGCATTGAGCTAACACACAAGAGGGAAGTTTCACAAGACTTACATTTATTCACAAATCACATGACATCCGTCATTATTTGAAGTAATCGGTGATGCACGTATGCACACGTTTGCCTTGCAGCGAGTCAATTTCGCATGCTGCTTTCAAAGCATTTCTAGTTCGGTTTCAGCATTCTCCTAGCAAAAGAAGTTGTGCGAGGCAATGTCCAGCGCCTACACTCTGTAAACATGACAACAACGACTGCATCTTCAATATGCAGCTGCAGCTTGACCAGCACATGACAAGAAAGGAGGAGCGTCTCCATGCGGAGAGAAGCAGATCGGCATTTCAGGAAGAAAGCAAAATTCCACGGCAGCTTTATGTTTTTCCTCTCTCTCATCGCGCACGGCATTGAAAGAAGAAGGATCTTTACGTGGCAGGCATGAAAAAAGGAGAAGCGTGGCACAGGTACGTCGCAAATTTATTTATTTATTTATTTATTTATTTACAAAATACTGTCAACCCTCCTTGAGGGTTATTACAGGAGTGGAAAGGATACAAACATTATACAAGCAAGACAATATAGTGGCAATACAAGAAGAGTACATAAGAAACGCGCGATCATGATAATAAGTAATGTATACATCATACAGGCATAGTTGCCTTGAACCAAATGATGAAGAAAATAAAATAAAATGTTAGAGTGTGGATGCTTTCTCCCGAACGCAATTAGGTTAACACCTGGAACTTGGGAGCACAGACATGAGTTTTTCAATGCTTTCTAGAAATTTTTGAAGTGTTGGCTGTGCTACAGTATCTGGATCAAGCGCATTCCATTCTCTTATTACGCGAGGGAAAAATGAAAACCTGAAGGTATTGTTACTGCAGAAATATTCTTTGAAGATAAGGTCGTGTTTTTGGCGCACTTTCCCTTTTTCTTTTATAGTAGTGAAGACGGAGGCATTAGTTTTAAAGTGGCCGTGCAACAGTTGATAAAAGAACTTCAACCGATGTATTTTTGCTCTATCGCGGAGCGTAGGTAGCTCTGCTCGGAGCAGAAGCTCGGAAGGGGAATCCGTTCGCCTATAGCGGTTAAAGATAAATCTTACCGCCTTGCGCTGTACGCTCTCGAGCAAAGCTATGTCAGTATTTGTTGAAGGAAACCACACTATATTCGCATATTCTAGCATAGGTCTTATAAAGGAAATGTAAGATAAGCGCTTGGTATCTGTGGTAGCGTAGCGTAGGGTCCGTTTTAGAAAAATCAACTTGTTTATTGCCTTTTTCGTCACCTGATGTATATGCGCAGTCCATTTGAGGTCAGATGATATTAGAAGCCCTAAATATTTATACTGAGTTGCTGTGCGAAGGGTGACACCATTAAGTGAGTATGGAAATAATAGTTTGTTTTTCTTTCTGCTTATGTTCATCACGACCGTTTTTTCGGAATTAATAACCATCTGCCAATCATGGCACCACTGGGCTACGTTGTTTAGGGAATCGTTAAGGGCAACCTGATCGTCAATGTGTTTGATTTCACTGTAAATCATGCAGTCATCTGCAAACAGTCTAATTTTAACGTTTACTGATTCAACAATGTCATCTATGAATAACAGGAACAAGAGCGGAGCGAGAACAGATCCCTGCGGAACGCCCGAAAGAACTTTAACAGTGTCAGAGTTTTGTCCATTATAGTGCACAAACTGGTAGCGGTCTGAAAGGTAATCACTAATCCATTCAACTATTGGACCATTGCCTAGTTTGTCTATGAGTTTAGTGATGAGTTTAGAGTGGGACACGCGGTCGAAGGCCTTAGAGAAATCTAAAAAAATTACATCGATTTGTGATTGTTCGTTTATTGCCAGCCCGAAGTCATGTATAGCCTCTGCAAGTTGAGTGACAGTAGATAGCCCACTTCTGAACCCATGCTGAGAAAGAGAGATGAGGTTGTTTTCTTCTACATGTTTGGTTAATAACTTTAAGATAATGTGCTCGAGAATTTTGCAACTAGTGCAAGTTAAAGAAATTGGCCGGTAGTTCGTTGGGATAGAAGTATCACCAGATTTGTGCACTGGCACAACTTTCGCGATTTTCCACTCCGCCGGAAGACGGCAGTCGCTAATTGACTTTGTAAATATGAGATGGAGGTACTTGCTAATGGGTTCAGCATAGCGTTTAAGGAAGGTGTTTGGTATTTCGTCTGGGCCACTACTTTTCTTTTCATCAAGGTCTAATAGCAGTGAAAGAATGCCAGGTACTGTCATATTTAACGACGGAAGTGATCTGCCTTGGTCATCGTGACGGGAACCCGGTGTAATCTTTCGGAGGTTATCAGTGCTAAAAACAGAGTGAAAGTAAGAATTGAAATTATTCGCCTTTTTCTTGCCCTCTTCAGCTGGAAACACCGATAATGTCGACCGTTTTACGCTTATGTAGCGCCAGAATTTATCGGGTGCGCTTTTAATAAACTTTTGTAGGGTGTGTCCATAAAAATGCCGTTTTGCGTCTCGTATCTTTCCTTTTCAAATTGGCATTTGAGAGAGAGCTAACATTCCACTGCAGTTTTTTCTTTCCTTTTATTGTCCTTCGTGCACAGCGTTGAGGTGTGGGAGGTGCCCTCGCGGGTTCGGGTGTGGTGCTGAGAACATTTTCGGAGCGCATTATGTTCGAATTAACCATCGCAAATGCTCCCGCGTTTGAATTACAGGGCATTTTCGCCCACTGAAATACATGTAGCTTTGACGGGACCTCAGCGTGAGTTCGAATGAACTGGAAGTTCAAACTAAACGTGTTCGAAATAATGAGCTTCGACTGTATGTAATTATAATTTTTGTTTAGTTTTTGTTTTGTGCCTTGTGTGTTTAGTAATGTTCACTTCGGGTAAACTTTTCATGCCACTAAACCTTTATGGTTCTAAGCCATTAATGGCTCATATTGCTTCACATTAACTGTAGAATGCAAATAACTATAAAGAAGGTGCATATAAAACATTTTGATGGTCAAGGAAAATTATAACGCGAGAATTATTACAATCAACAGCCTCCACTAACTGCTATCTTTAGGTTTGTAAAAATTATGCAGGCAATATTAAGTTTTAAAGAGAACACTTGCACCCTTCACATGTAAAGAAATATCTAGTGGAAATTTCATCCTGGTCTGGCTGTTAGAAGTACAAAAAACATGATGTCCAAGCTCAATAAGTTGCCCAAAAATGAATTCTGAGAAACACATTTTACAGGGGTAAGTGAAAACTCATCTATGTGGAAAGGATAAGTCTTTTACGATGTTTTCTTCCACCATGAAGGCTTGGAAATTGTATGACGATAGTTATTGCGCGAGAACAAAACGACGACACAGAGACAAGAAGGACACGAAAGACACGAGCGCTCGTGTCTTTCGTGTCCTTCTTGTCTCTGTGTCGTCGTTTTGTTCTCGCGCAATAACTATCGTCATGCCATACCAACTAGCCCAAGCTGCCACACTTCTAAATGGAAATTGTAGTTATTTTGAGAACGTAGCTTTGCTTTAGTAAACCCCTCATGCGAAATGCAATGGCAAATAGCCACGTGACGATTTCAAGGCGACTTTAGACAATGAGGACGTTTTAGTTTGTTACAGCCACCTTGTGCTCCCTAAAAACAATAACGTATTTCGATTGTATTTAAAATCTTCAGATTTTTCGTCGAGAAAGTAGAGAAACTAAACTTGTGAAACCAAATGAAAACAAAACATGTACATAATTTTGGAAAAAAAACTTGCATTTTTTTACTCGCATCTCCAATTCAGTGTCCACCGTCAAAAAAGCCCGACACTCCTGGGTCTTTCTTTTCGGCATAGCTGAGAAAGGCAGCACAGGAGCCTGATCAGTAAAAGCCAGGTGGTCTTTTAACTTCGTTTTATTAGATCCAATTGCAGAGGAACAATTGTTCCTTTGTCTGTGACTCACCAGGCCCCATAATAAATTCTAGCTAGACACTAGAAATTGTATGTTCAAATATAAGCATTATGCCACAATAAGTTTTCAATAAATTCATTACAAGCCACGAAAATTAGTATAATGAAGGGGCAAGAAATGATGATGAGAGAAGGCAGGCTTGAAACCCTTACCGCTCACCTCGCGTAGCCTTCGCAAGCCAAATCTCTTCCCTATTCTCTCGGGCACCCGAGTAAACGACCTTGTGCACATGACGTTTGTATCGTTTAGCGCAGAGACAAGACGACGATGAACACGTGGCTGGGCCTCGCCATAACGAAAGACCCCTGGCCGTTTATTTGCTGGGCTTATGTAGCCGCGCTCACCGCGGGGAAGGGGGAAAGAAAGAAAAGGAAGGAACGTAAAGCGCACGAAACGGTGGAGAGGAGGAGAAGACGATATCGCCTAGGGCGAATGCTGATAGCAGATAGTCCGGTCTGTTACATCTTCTCTTCACACATTTTCAAAACACTGATTTCTTTTGCACTCATTTACTTGATGGAAGGATGGCCCGTAGTGAAGGCGCTTCGGTTCTCTGCGCTGGCGTCCTGACCTGCGCAGGCCAGCCAGTGGGCTTCCTGGAGTGTCTGGAGAAGTGGTGGCGCTATAATCTTCTTCTGGCTGAGCTGGTTGCACCTGGTGACACCCCAGTGGGTTGTCCGGCGTGATGTTGCCGCGGTGTCCATCACTGAACTTCGTTGGGGGCCTCGCGTCGAGGTTCGGATTACCCTCGGGGCTGACCTTGTCGTTGAAGTTTTCGTCCGTTCGCAGCAAGTGTTGTCGGTTCCGTCTCAGGAGCCCATGGTCTTCCGTTCTTACCACGTATGATCGTGGTGCAGTCTCTCGTACCACTTTCGCTCGGCGTGACCAGCTTCCATGTTTGATCCGGACCACATTTCCGGCTTCCAAGGGTGGTAGTGGCCTGCCTCGGGAAGACTGTCACTGTTTCCATACGGGTATGACTCCGTCGACGTTGTATTCTGGAAGAGTGGCGTGCAGGCGACGACCTTGCAGTAGTTCTCCGGGTGAGTGACCGCTGTCAAGGGGAGAAGATCGATAAGCCAACAGACCAAGCCATACATCACCCCGGGACTCGTGGGTTTTCTTTAGAATACGCTTCACGATCTGTACCCCCTTTTCAGCTAAGCCATTTGATCGTGGGAACTCTGGACTTGAGGTGATATGCTCGAAGTCATATCGGCGCACGAAGGACGCGAACTCTCGCGATGCAAATTGAGGCCCGTTGTCGGTGCAAACTTGGTTGGGAATGCCGTATCGCGAGAAGATAGCAGATATCTTGTCGATTACTTCCGCCGCCGTGGTACCTCTGAGTTTCTCGACGTCGGGAAAGTTAGAATGGGCATCAAACACAACTACGTAGTGTTCTCCAGCGAATGTAAATAGGTCTATGCCTACGCGATGCCACGGTCGGTCGGGCGTTGGCTGAAGCAGGACGGGTTCACTCGGTTGACTGTATGCGTACTTTCGACATACGCTGTACGTTCGCGCTCGTCGCTCAATGTCACTGCTCATTCCCGGCCAGAAAACCAGTCTACGGGCTCTAGCTTTGCACTTGTTCATACCTAAGTGGCCTTCGTGAATTCGCTCAAGAATTTCCGCACGCATTGATTTAGGCACCACGACTTTGCAACCCTTTAGCACCACTCCATAGACCACGGATAGCTCTTCCGCATACGGTTTCAGTACACCGTCTATTGCCATGCCATCTTCCATTTGTTTCATGGTGCGGCTGAGAAGCGGATCTTCGAGGGTTTCCTTCTGCAGCCGCAACATAGTCGCTTTGCTTATGATGCTGGTGACTACTTGCGTTGTGTGGACGTCCACGTCCTCGACTTGGTCGCCTCCACCAGTTGGTAGTGCAGCCCGAGACAGCAGGTCTGCGAGTAACAGGTCCCTACCAGGTACAAACTGCAACAAAAAATCTTATTTCATAAGACGGATGAAAAACCGCTGTATCCTGGGTGGCATATCTGCAATGTTCTTTTCGGCAATCGCAAGTAATGGCCTGTGATCAGTTTCTATCGTAATGCTTCGTCCATACACGAACTGATGAAATTTTTCACAAGCGAAAACAATTGCCAGTGTTTCCTTTTCTATCTGGGCGTATCGCTCTTCAATCGGCGTCAGCGCTCTTGAGGCGTAGGTCACTGGGCGCCAGTCATCCCCGTGTCTTTGCAATAAGGCAGCGCCAATACCTATTCCTGAGGCGTCCGCAGTTATCTTAGTGTTTCTTTTTTCATCAAAAAGAGCCAGCAATGGAGGATTAGCAAGCGCTGCGCAGATCTGGTCCCATTCGCGCTCATGGGCTGTTGTCCACTCAAACACCGATGCTTCTTTCACCAGGCTACGCAGCAACGCCGTTTTATCACTCAAAGCTGGCAGGTATTTCCGAAAGTAGTTCACAACCCCGAGTAATCTGCGCACACACCCTGTTTATCTTTTGGGGCTGGCATGGCACGGACGCTTTCGATTAGATCGGGGTCCGGACGAATTTCGTCTCTTCCGATAACGTCGCCAAGGAATGCAACCTGCGTGGTGCCGAACACGCATTTAGCTGGATTAAATGTCAGCCCTTCCTCTTGCGCCCGCCTTAGTACTGCGATTACACGTTCGTCGTGTTCTTCCTTTGAGTCGCCCCATATTAAAACGTCGTCTACGTAGACGCGCACTCCCGGCAGCCCTTCGAACATCTCTGTTAGAGTCTTCTGAAACACCTCGCTGGCTGAGCGAATTCCGAAAGGCAGACGCAAAAAACGGTGTCGCCCAAATGGTGTCGCAAAAGTGCATATTCGTGAAGTGGCCTCATCTAAAGGAATCTGATGAAAGCCGGCATTAGCGTCGAGCCGGGAGAAATATTGTGCTCCTGCCAGCTCGCTCTCTATGTCCTCTCTTGAAGGGATAGGATAGTGCTTCCGCTTAATGCTCCTGTTCACTGCTCTAGGGTCCATGCAAATGCGAAGGGTACCATCCTTCTTGTGCACAACTACCAGGGGGCTCACCCATTCAGTTGGTTCATCCACCTTGACGATGATTGAGGCCTTTTCCATTCGTTGCAGTTCTTGTCGCAGGCGTCCTTTCAATGCTATGGGTACTCTGCGGGCAGGCTGCACGACTGGAACGGCATCCTCTCGTAGCACCATTTTGTAGGGTCGCCTGACGCAGCCGGTGCCGCTGAAGAGGTCAGGAAATGCAAGCTGGAATTTCGTTTGCCCATCGCCTACCTTCACGGCGTCCACCGTCACCGGTACCAGACCAAACTGCTGGCATGTCTTTAAGCCAAGGATGGCTTGGCGCCCCTTTTTCACGATAAAGAACGAGACTGAATGCTGTGCTTCGTTTATCTCGAGATCTTCGGTCGCCACGCCAACGTGTTTGATTGTACTGCCGTTGTAGGCGGAGAGGACAGCGGCGCTCTTTCGCGGAGTGCTTGCGTGGGCGATTCGGTTGAACAGGGTTAGGGGCAGCAAATTTGCCTGAGACCCGGTATCTACCTTGAATTGTATCTCCTGACCGGCTATTTTTCCGCAAAACATCCAATACGCTCCTATATCTCCGGTGACGCTGCAAATGCTGATGCCCAAGATGTCAAAATTTTCATCGCTTTCTTCGGCTTTGTGAACCTCGCTTATCCTGCGCGCATTGTTGCAGCATGCGGCGAAGTGATTTCGTTTTTTGCATGCATAACAAGTTTTTCCATACGCCGGGCACCGCTCGGGGGGATGTCCCTTGTTACAATTTCGACACCGAGTTCCATTCGCAAAAAAAAGTGCGAATAGCTCAGCAAGCTAACGCACTCTGCTCACGTACGCGAGCACAACTGAGTGGCGCAAGTTCGAATCCCATCACGTTGCCCCGCCGCGGTGGTCTAGTGGCTAAGGTACTCGGCTGCTGACCCGCAGGTCGCGGGTTCGATTCCCGGCTGCGGCGGCTGCATTTCCGATGGAGGCGGAAATGTTGTAGGCCCGTGTACTCAGATTTGAGTGCACGTTAAAGAACCCCAGGTGGTCAAAATTTCCGGAGCCCTCCACTACGGCGTCTCTCATAATCAGAAGTGGTTTTGGGACGTTAAACCCCACAAATCAATCGAGTTCCATTCGCAAACTTCGTGCGGTGTGTGCGGCGTGTAACGTCAACGTGCAGGCTTTCATTTGACCATGCTGCGCTCTGAATGGCAGCAATCTCAGCAGCTTTGCAAATTTCTTCTGCTTTCTGCAAGTTTAAGTCTTTGTCGCTCAGCAACTTTTCTCGAAGTTTCGCATTATTTGTCCCAAACACCACTTGATCCCTGATCATGGACTCTTCAAGCGTACCGAAGTTGCACAGCTTTGCTTGCTTTTTTAAGTCCCGTAGGAACCGCTCAAAGGGCTCGGCCTCTTCCTGCTTTCGCAATCGAAAAATGTGCCTTTCGTAGACTTCATTACCCTGGTCGACACAATATTCTTCAAATTTCCGCACTAACGTGTCATAATCTTCTTTGCTCTCACCTGCCGCAAACGAGAAGTTGTTGTAGACCTCGAGCGCCTCGTCCTCCGCGGTGCTCAGAAGAATCGCTGCTTTTACGGCCGATGGGCGGGGCTTCTCCGGTTCTGTAGCGGTGATGAACAGCTGCAGCTTCTGCTTGAATACCAGCCAGTTTTTCCTGATGTTGCCGGACAGTTGCAGCGGTTCCGGGGGCTTGACGAGGTCCATTTCGAACGTCAGGATCCCACTTCTGACACCATGTATCGTTTAGCTCAGAAACAAGACGACGATGAACACGTGGCTGGGCCTCGCCATAACGAAAGACCCCTGGCCGTTTATTTGCTGGGCTTATGTAGCCGCGCTCACCGCGGGGAAGGGGGAAAGAAAGAAAAGGAAGGAACGTAAAGCGCACGAAACGGTGGAGAGGAGGAGAAGACGATATCGCCTAGGGCGAATGCTGATAGCAGATAGTCCGGTCTGTTACAACCTTGACGAGCAAATTCGACCCCCAGGGGCGCGAGCGGGGTTGTTTTGTTGACCAGCATTATTATGTGGTATACTGCCAGTGTCTGCGGGATGGATGCCTCTGTGCATGCTCGTTTGGACACGGTAGAATAGATGACCATATTGAGTGCTCGAACAAGCAGGACCATTAATTTCGTTTCCAGTGCCGGCGTATGCTCGATGCGCTAATCATAGAGACATAAACGCATGAAAAACGCTGGTGCATTAGCCCCGCATCTTGCTGCAATTCACGGGAAAAAAGAAATTTGAGTGATGCGCACACTGCTTTCTGTATCTCATCATTTATCTCGTTTTATCAATCTTTTCAAGCAACAAATTACGTAAACTACACATGTCATGTGAAATAATTGTTGCCCTGCCATGTGCAAGGGTTGGCAACGTCAGAGCACAGTTGTCTACGTAGAGGACCGACAACACAGCACTACTGTCTACCCAGGGCAATTTCTACATCTACACCATGCCCTAATTCTCCAGGCATGCACCCACAAAAAGAAGGGCAAGCAGCATTCATCTTGAAGTTTGACCCATTTTTGCGGCACGTAGCGTTGCAAATTTTGGCAGACGTGACTGTGAACGTCGCATGTATGCATTGCGCTTGTCAGCTAAAAATTGTCAAACCTGGTGAGCTTTAAAGGGCCCTTTAAAGAGTCCCTGTCCAGGTTTGAGCATTTTGAACTGACAAATGCAATGCATGCACTGGTTTCTCACGATAATGTTTCCCAAGATTTTCAACTTGATACGTCCCAGAAAGGGGGTGAAATGTCACAGTGAACACCGCCTGCCCTTCATCTCACAGGGGCACGAACATAGCAGAGGTGACTAACAAAAAAGAATCGTCCTGCGTGTGTCACAGCAATATGTCACACTGCGAGAATAATTTGAGGCAACATGTGTAAGTTGTGCAATCTGTTGCTTGAATAGAGGAATGAAAGTTGATAGAAATATCACTAAATCGGTGCTAATTTTTTTTACTTCGAATCGAGCGGAATGCGGGACTAAGCTGCCTCCATTTTGTTCGCGCTTGTGTTCTCGTCGTTCTCATGGCATGCCAGTGTCAGTCCTAACAACACTTCGCGTGTTTTGGCGCATGGTCCCTTAGAACAGTTCCAGCCGTGCAATGCTGTGCCTCGTGATAAGGATACATGATCCTTTCCAGCCTCTCTAAATGTGGGCGCACAAAGGAGGACCTGGCTTGGACATGTCATACGAATGTGACCAAGCATGCACAAGAAGTATTGGTGTGTCAGCGTCGTGTGATCTTCCAGATCTGATTTTCTCCTATACCCATGAGGATTGGAAAAGAATTTCGCTCGCGGAGTCTACACAAGACAAGCGGCAAAGATTTCAAGCTCACCTTCTCGCATCATGCTTTCCTGGCTCGTAATGAATAAATTAATTATGCTTGTGGTACAAAACTCTTCACTAGGCACACAACAACTTCCAGTGTTTAACTAAAACATCTCGTGAGACCTGGTGAAGTGCTCTTTAAGAAGTAAATAACAAACAAAACAAAAACTACTAGGACATCCGATTTTTTTTCTGTCCTACACTCTACTTTCTCCGGATGACAATCTACTGTTTCGCATTCGTTCTCCATCGTCCTGCGGCTGCACAGAAACTCCTCTTGTTTCCGACCTCAACACTGCTGAGAGTAACTTTTTAGATGGTATTTAGATTGTACCCGATGGTTCCGGAAGCTTATTTTGGCCTGCTAACATGAATAACGCTCTCTAAATATACCCAAAAGCAAAATTCGAGGTTAAATTGAGTTCATGCAAGCACCGATATAGAAAATAGGCATTTATAGTAACACCAAAAAAGCCCTCCTTAACCTCCAATTCAAGCTCACATATCAAAGTGGTATGATAAGAACGCAAGGAAGAAAATAGGCATTTGTTTAAATTTCGGTTTCTATTCATAACCATCAATCACTCGAAATAACTTCCAATGTCCTCTTTAAGAACCATACACACATACTCCAGTAATGCTGAGTGTGATGTGGCATTAAGGCGAAAAGATCGGTCTCTTCTCCCCGCACGCTTGCAACCAACTAGATGGCCTCGAAGTGCTACCGAATGTTGCCCGTGAGTAGACCATTGCGGTACTTTGAAATGTTCCCATGACTTTGAGGAAAGAACACGGGGATAGACACATCCAAGCATGAATACCTGGAGAGAATTCAGTAGTTGGTAAGGGGAGTCTACTCAACCCATCTGCATGGGCCATCAGGCCTCCAAGTTATATAGCTCAAGCTTTAGGCGTAACCTGGCAGCAGCAACGCCCAGTAAAAAAGTCTTGGCGAGCATGTTTCAGGAATAGGCTTCCCAGTGCTTAGCGGGCCTCATAACAGTTCACGGTCGGTAGCCGCTTGGAATTTCCGTAACCAGAGATAGCACCTGAGCTTCATGACAGCAAACATGAGACCGAGTGTTGCTTAATCCAATTGACTGTAATTCTTCTCCGTGGCTGTGAGGTTTTTCGTCGGACAGGCTGTTGGCCGTTCTTCTGCAGCAGTTTTTTTCTGTGCCAGGACTGCCCCCAGGCCATGAGGAGAAGTATCAGTGGTCGGGTCCTAATGGGCCAAGACACCGGTGAATGAGAGCAGTGCCTTGCTGTTTATGAATGCATATTGCTCAGCTGCAGTCAAGTGGCACTTCATTCCAGCAAACCATTTCATGGCTCAAGTACATCTGACTGATGGGGAATTCCGATAAAACTTCACTAAACCCAAATGGCCTCACAACTCTTTCCCATCTCGATGTGTGGGAGCATTCTTTACTGCTTCCCTTGTGCTGAGATCTATGTGTACACAGGCAGCGCTGACTATTTGGCTTAACTATTCGGTCACATTTTAAAGAGGACGTTTTCCCAGTGTTTGTCATTATTCGAGCCTGTTACCAAGATGATGATCAAGACTACCTGGAGGGTTTTCATTTAGCATTGAAATATGGTCAGGGCAAAAGCCACCCAACAAGAACTTTGAGGTATTGATAATGAGTGACTCTTGCGAGTTTTCTTACAGCTACATCAGTGAGTAAAAATATGACGATGCTGACCACAAGACAAAAATGTATTGACGTTTAAAAATCAAGAATTGGAGCCTTCTACACAATCTTGTGAACACGATTCCTATCTGGGTGCCAAAGCGCTACAAAATACATTTTTTTCTTGTGGTCATCATCATCATATTTTTATTCAACAATTCTTCTCAACCAAATGGGTGTCTGTCGAAGCCTTGATTTCTGTTGTGTTTTGCAGGTTGGCTGGGACGCTAGGCGCGTTAGAGCCTGACACAAGAGATGGGACCGCACTTGTCAATGTGACCAAACCCAGTGTTTTATTCAGAGATGCCCATCCCAGTCCCCAACACGGGTGGCACCACCAGACAGTTGACAATAACACAGGTGGCACTACAACAATTCCATTCAGCTAGATCAGTGCTGTTGTACACTATTGACGTTGATGCTGATACAAGCATCAGAAGCGACAATTGGGCGAGTTGGTGCACTTCCATCTTAAATGAATATTAGCGCGACGAAAACAAAGACGGGAAAGAAAAGACAAACTACAGTGCTGACTCACAACTGATAGCTGATACAAGCAACCAAGTCAAGAAATAATGTACCCACTGGAGGCGGGTTTGAGCGAGGCTCACCCTATGAGTGCAGTTAAGGCGGCA
This sequence comes from Rhipicephalus annulatus, assembly GCA_013436015.1. Taxonomy (NCBI): domain Eukaryota; kingdom Metazoa; phylum Arthropoda; class Arachnida; order Ixodida; family Ixodidae; genus Rhipicephalus; species Rhipicephalus annulatus. The sequence goes on along the minus strand of WOVY01012752.1, from coordinate 38,739 downwards.
TACCACTCTACTAAACCCTTAGCACACTAAGACACTGCAGCCAACTTCATTGCATAGTAAAGGTATTCCAGGAAGATTGTCTGTAAACATGGGCTCATTAACCCTATATGCTGCACAATGCAACAGTCTCCTGTTGTGAGCCAAAAAGACTACAAGATCGATTGAATGTTTGTGCCAACCCATTACAGGTGACTGAGTTCTTCTGGACAGATGAGAGCACAGGGGGGGGGTCATCATGGCTTACTAATGAAGCATGCCTTCACAGCAGGTGGGAAAAACATGAACTGCGCAGGAAACCTAGCCCCACCACGCACTGGATGTATCCACCATGACAGCAGCATTGGTCGAATCCCCACAGCACATATATCCGAGATTGCACATTTGGATACCAACAACAGAAAGGCGATTTTTTTTTGCACTTTCACTGCTTTAAATTAAAGTGAAAATGACTATGCTGCAGTTCCATAAATAATGTACGCAACACTCTCCTCGGCTTAATTTTATTTGCCTGTAAATTCCATCGGTTGTGTAGACTGCATAAAACAAGCCCCTCCAACGACTGCCCCTTTGTTAGTGCTGTCATGATGTTACGAACACAAAGCATAGCCTACATGAGTAAAAAACACTAGCTTTTTCGCAAAATTACATACTATTTTCTTCTTTTATTTGCTTCTACAAGTTTAGTTTCTCTGCTTTCACGGCATAAAGTCGAAGAGTTTTAGTAAGCTCGAAGAAAGCACAAGATGGTATAAGGAACTAAACAGGGCTCACTGTCTATAGTCCCCAGAAAAACCTGCTGGCCATTCAATTTCACGTCATCTGTTCACCAAAGCCACGTGCTCAAGATAACCATTATTCCAAAGCTCTCATGATAGAAGAAACTATATTAAAAACATAATCATGCCATATGAATAAGCTTTCACTTATAGCTTTATAATCCACTTCTTTCGAGATGCAATTTTGGGCAACCTCTTGGATTAGGACATCATGGTTTTGGTACTCCTGGTTGCCAAATTGGGATGAAATTTCGCGCACATATTTCTCAACAGCTGTAGAGTGCACATACCGTATTTACTCGCATAATCCTCGCACTTTTTTTGACGGAAAACCGATGCAAAGTTGGGGGGTGCGAGAATTACGCGGGGGAAACCTTACGGGGAAAGTGGTCGCAAATCAGGATTCCCACACCAGCAACTAACAGCAAGTTTTGAGAAGCACTAATTAAAACTTACCTCAACAATAAGAGCACAGGTTCAACACAAAACAAGTTTTATTTGAGACACAAAAAGTGCAAGAAGTAGTCGAGAATTAGAATACCAAACACGAAGCTTGGGGTGTTGCGAGCGTAGCTGTAACGTTTGTCGCTCGACAGGAGCCCTCAAAAAGTAAGCGTGAGACGTCAGTATTTGGTTAACGGCTATCGAACAAAATCACCTGCAGTTCCCTTCAGAAGAAATAAAGTTTACCATCAATCCCAGTTTTAGGCACACGGAAGGCCCAACGCGTCTTGGTGGCTTTCAGCTGCCGTCACCAGTAGCGAACACAAAACTCGTAGACTCCGAAGGGCCAACCGGAGGCCCTGTTGCCGTTGGTTAGTGCACAATCTATCACTTTCAGCTTGAAATTAGCCGTGTAGCTTCGGTATCGCCTCATAACGTGACAAGTTTACCGACACAACATACAAAACATGCCGCAACGCGCACTTGCCACTTTGGCTTGGCTTGGATTGAATTGAATCTCCGTGCAATAATAGAACGCTTGATGCATAAGAGATGGCGCCAGATGGTGTGTGCCAGAGAGGCCAGAGAGGAAAGGCCAGAGAAAGGACAGAGAGGAAAACCAGGTAATGGCAGAGTGTATATCAAAGGACATTCAGGAGTTAGGAAGAGAGTGCGAGATAATTATACTAGGAGACATGAATGCGCACATAGAAGATATAGATGGCTATACCGACCCGACAGGCAGAATGATCATGGATATGTGTGAAAGGCTTGATTTGATCATTTGCAACAGTACCGAGAAGTGTGAAGGGCAAATAACATGGGAGGTAGGAAGGCTGCAGTCGACAATAGATTATGCACTGATGTCACATAGGATGTATAATAAGCTGAGGGGAATGCACATAGATGAAGATGGCTACAGAAGTCTGGGTAGTGATCACAAACGTATCAAGCTAAATTTTGGAAGAGCAGTGAAAGTGGGAAGGAGACAAGATGAGCAACTACAGAAAAATTTTTATTCAGAAAGGCAAATTGAAATAGCCACTAAATAAATGGAGAAATTAATCATGGAGGATAATAAGACAGTGTGGACATACACGAATCTAATTAGACTCTTTAAGCTAGAGCTTGCTAAGACGCGTGACAAGTCACCCCGAATAAGAAGACACAAATCAAAAAGTTGGTAGGATGAGGAAGTTAAGAGAGCCATAGCAAAACGCCAGGAAGTCTCTAGGGTACACAGATATGCTAAGCAGTGGAGTGAACCGACAGATGATGTTGAAAGAAAATGGGAAACCTTTCTAAGCTGTAGAAGGGATACATCCCTTCTGATCAATGAAAAGATTAGAAGAAAGGGAGCTCAGTGGCTGGCAGAAGTACATAAAAAAGATAGAAAGGCAGCTGCAAAATTTTGGAACCGTCTAAACTCCCTAAGAAATGAGACGAGCCCAGAGCAGAGTTTTATAACCACAGCCCAAGGTGCTAGGCTAGAAGGGGACGAAGCTATTGAATATATAAGAACAAGGGTGACAGAAAAATTTCAACAAAGAAGTAATTTATGCACCACAATAGACAAGGACGAATCAAGTGGTGCAATGACTCCATTTTCACGAGAGTGGGAAAGGGCTGAGAAAAGGGTTCCTAGTAGTACATCAACAGGCCCACATGGCATTCCAATTATGCTGATAAAGACATTGGGTCCGAAGTCTAAGCAGACTTTGAGAGAGGCAGTGAGCAGAACTATAGTCGATGGTGAAGTCCCTGATGGATGGAAACTTAGCAGGATGAGCATGATTTATAAAGGAAAGGGGGACAAAGATGGCATAAACAACTACCATCCTATAACAGTGACATCAGTGGTCTACAGGCTGGCGATGCAGATTATAAAGGAAAGACTGCAAGCATGAATAGAGGATGAGGGGGTGCTGGGGGAACTGCAAAATGGGTTTCAGAAACACAGGAAGTTGGGAGACAATCTGTTCTCACTGATGCAGTGCATCGAAATAGCAGAAAAGAAACATAGGCCCCTGTGGCTAGCATTTTTGGATATCAAGGAAGCGTACGATAGCGTGGTTCAAGATGAATTGTGGGGAATACTGGACACACTAGGCGTGGAACATGTAGTCACTAATCTTTTAACACTAGGCGTGGAACATGTAGTCACTAATCTTTTAAAGGATATCTATAAAGGTAACAAGATAGTTATAAAGTGGGAAAAACAGGTATCCAAGCCTGCAGAGGTAAAACGGGGGCTTAGGTAGGGGTGTCCCCTGTCACCCTTATTATTCATTGTGTACCTACAAGGATTAGAGGCCAAATTAGAGAGAAGTGGACTGGGCTTCAACCTCTCTTTAGTCAAACAAGAAAAACTCATTGATCAGGCACTACCAGCATTAATATACGCAGATGATATAGTGCTAATGACCAACAACAAGGAAGATTTGCAGAGATTGATGGACATCTGCGGTAATGAGGGAGATAGGTTAGATTTTAGATTCAGTAAGAAAAAATGAGCAGTCACGATTTTCAATGATAACAACCGTAGCGAGCTTAGAATACAGGAGGTCATGCTAGAGATAACAGATAAATACAAATATCTGGGCGTATGGATAAGCAATGGGACCGAGTGCCTGAGGGAACACGAAATATACGTGACGACTAAAGGTAACAGGAATGCAGCGGTGATGAAAAATAGGGCACTGTAGAATTACAATAGGTATGGTGTTGTGAGAGGAATATGGAAAGGGGTCATGGTTCCTGGGCTGACGTTCGGCAATGCGGTCTTGTGCATGAGATCAGAAGTTCAAGCAAGATTAGAAATTAAGCAACGTGGAATAGGTAGGCTTGATTTAGGAGCTCACGGGAATACAGCAAATCAGGGGGTACAAGGTGATATGGGATGGACATCATTTGAGGGCAGGGAAGCTAGCAGCAAGATAAAATTTGAGAAGCGATTGAGAGAAATGGGGGAGGAGCGTTGGGCTAGGAAGGTTTTCAGCTACTTGTACATGAAGAATGTCGATACAAAATGGAGGAAGCGAACCAGGAAATTGACTGGTAAATACTTAGAAAACAGCAGGTGGCCAAACCAAAAAGAACTATCGGTTAAGAAGAAAGTAAAGGAAACAAAGACTGACATGTAGAGAACGGGCATGATTAAGAAGTCTGCACTAGAGATCTATCGAACTTTTAAGCAGAAAATTGCCAAGGAAAGGACCTATGATAACACTCGGGGTAGTTCTCTACTGTTTGAGGCCAGGACGGGAGTACTGCGAACCAAGACATATCGGGCCAAATACGAAGGGGTAGACACAGTATGCAGTGCGTGTGGAGAAGAAGAAGAAACTGCCGAACACTTGATAATGTTCTGTAAAGGGCTTCACCCTATAGTTCAGGATGATGGCGCAGAGTATTTCAAAGCAATGGGGTTTAGGGATCGTGTGGGCAAAATAGACTTTAAGCGGATAGACTTAACTAGAAGGAGGTTATCTGATTGGTGGCTAAAGTCAAGGCACGAGCAAAAATTAAACCCTTCACTGCAAAGCGCGAATCCTCAAACTCACTTTTTAAAGAAAAAAAAAATCTAGTTTTTGGTTCATTAAGTATTACGGCTTGGTGGCGCTGGCCACCGGCCAATCTAAAGGGTACAGCCAGATCCATCCATCCATCATCATCAGTGATTTGAATGAGCAGACGACATTATTGCGGCAGTTTTTGGGAGTGCGATAATTACTCGAGGAAAAAAAGAAATCATATTTTTGTTGGGCGATGGGGGGGTTGTGAGAATTATGCGAGTGCGAGGATTACGCGAGTAAATACGGTATTCTCTTTGAGACTGTGGGGGAGCACGTGCGCCCAGCCACCCTTTCTCTTTTATGGCTGCGAGACAGCCTAGTCATGAGGACATGTACGAGTCAATAAAGCCTCTTACAAAGAGATGGAACACCCCCGCAGCCAGCGCTCGCAATTTGCCCTTTCCCGGTGCACAGAACAGGTTTCACTTACTTAGCGAAGGAACAAACCTTCGTCAGGTAGAGGGAAACCGGGTCAGTGAACAAACTAGCGCGCGGACGGACGGCTGCACGCTCTCTCTGACACAGGCCTAGGAAGAATGAGGTCGAACCCGCAACCCCCTGAGAGCTAAGGACGACAACAACCAAGGAGTAAACGTCTACCCTTGTTTTCTGTGATACCTCCTTGTGACATTTACGCGTTATTGTTATTGTATAGCAATAAAATTTGTTGTTGACCTAGCCTGTCGCCTTATTAGCCTGAACCCATGTAGCTGCAATGAGACAAGCAACGAATAGGGGACGTTAATCGTGCATGGTACGACTGTGTGCCGCTGGAACATTAGCTATAGGCTTCTGCGTCAGCAGTACATAGGATGGACCCCCTACATCTGGCACCCAACCTAACGAATTTGGCAACACGGCTAGTTTTGTGGACGTGAGCAATTACCGATGCTCCTCCACACGTAGGACAACAGGTATGTCGGAATTCCAAGATTTGTCGATGTTGTCTGATGTCGTGCCACAAAGTGTCGATCCTTTGGCTAACGTGGGGGCACTGTTAGGACTTTCCGACAGGGTAGATTTTGGTCGTTTCACACGGGACGATCTGAAGGGTGCAGAGATAGCGTTAGCACAGATTAGGCCTACGACGGAGAGTGCCACACCAGGCACTTCGTCACCTCGCGACGCGAACAGAAAGCCGCCGCCACAAGTTGCTCCGACATAAGCCGCAACTGTAGGCGAGTCTGTGGGCAACAGTTTGTCCGCGAGCGAGGTACTCTTACAGAATGTGCTGTCAGTTATGCAAAACCTGGCGAGCGCCCTGCAGAACACAGCACAGGACCCCGTGCAGACTGTGCGACCACGAGTCAAGGTAGGCCTACTTACACGGGTTACCACGACCACAAGAGTGCCAACGAGTACCTTGACTGCTTGTTTCACTATCAGCAGGTGACGGGACTTTCCGACGCCAAACTTCTCCAGCGCCTGGTCCCGGTGTGTCTCACGGAGCAAGCGGCTCGAAGGTTCCGACTAATTGCACATCGCCCCCGCACAGTAGAAGAGTTCTGTGACAGCTTTCACGGTGAATTCCTACCGGCTAATAATGAGTGGCGTTTGTGGAGAGAATGGGAGCTACGCACCCAGCATCCAGGCAAACCCTTGCTGGAGTATGTACGGGCGATGGACGAACTGTATCGTCTCGCTAACCCTCATGCCACCATCGCAAAAAAGTCGAGCGTGTTACGCGACAAGCGCACCCGACTTTTGCGGCGCACTTTAGGAAATGCAAGTTTGCAAACCTAGGAGAGCTCACTACCGAGGCGAAGCACATACAAGGGACATCCTTGCTGCATGATTGTATCGCCCGTCTCCGCCCACAATGCAGTCAATCGAGCCTCCCTGTGCATAAATTTGCGGCGCAGTAGCCTCAGAAGCATTTAGGGATAACACGTCAGCATCGTTCGCTGATGAGCACGTACCACGCGGTTGGGAGCTGTCAAACCGCGCTTTGGACCCTTACACGTATACACTCCGTACGGCCCACGTTGCACCCGCGCGTGACATTCCATGGCAGGAGCATGCAGTCGACATGAGGCTTAACAAGCGGCGCAGCCCGGAGTGAGGGCCACCCGATCAAGACGACTTACGATTGAGCCGGCGTGTTTTTCACAGTCCTTGCTATGGGTGCGGCGCACCGGGGCACATCGCCCACGAATGCTACCACACACCGGGTCAGGAGCAAATACGTGGTTCGGAAAACCAATGAGGCCGCCGGTGATTCACATCAGACCCCACGCGGCAATTAGTAATCCCACTAATGCATTCAGATCACTTGCACCCTCAGTCTGTCGCACAAGTGATGCCGTACACTCGCCCGCACCGCTAATCGAGTTAACGATAGCTAGAAAGAAGTTCGTAGCACTTTTTGATACTGGGGCAAGCGCTTCTTTATGTGGTGACGATGTGTTGCACCATCTCAGTGAGAACAATATCGGCTTGAGACAAAGCAACACCATTTTCCGCTTTGCTACGGGCACAGTACAATCGAGGGGCACAGCTAGGCTAGTGATCTGCTGGGAAAGACGTGTGAAGCGACAACGTTTCGTGCATCTTTCTGGGCAGTCAATGTCTCTAATCCAGGGTCTAGACTTCCTCGCCAAGTCAGGCATTGTCATTGACATTGCGAATGGCAGTTACCATGAGCACAACGGAGATGCGCTTAAGCTTTTCTTGAAGGCCCCCGCATTGACAAAGGCCCGCCAATCGCAGGGAGAGACACGAGTTCAGGAAAAAAAGAGCACCGAGAAAGCAAGTAACCACCCCGCCAGAACAATGTGCCGCGCTGCAGGGAAGGTCAGTGCACCCGCTTTTGGTAAAGGCACAGAGCCTACCAGAAGGAAAACGAGCACAGCTGTCATCGCTGTTGTCGAGTAATGTTTACTGACCGCCCTAGCCGCACTACGCTGGTCAAGCATAGAATTGACACGGGTGATGCACGACCTTGTAAATGCAATCCCCGACCGATCAGCTTGGCTAAGCGGAAAGCACTTGACGCCGCCTTGGACGAACTCATCGGCACAAGCGTAGTTGAGAGGACAAACAAGCCATGGGGTTTCCAGGTAGTTCTAGTTCCAAAGAAAGATGATACGTATCGCCTTTGTGTAGACTAGCACAGGCTGAATGAGCTTACGAAGAAGGATGCGTACCCTTTTCCCTCCATTTCATCGCTAGTATCTAACCTAGGCAGGGTGATGTACTTTACTATGCTCGATGCTAGCCGTGGACACTTTCAGGTTGAGATGGACGATTGGGATAAAGAGAAATCGGCTTTCACATGCCACAGAGGACTTTTCCAATTCAGGAGAATGTCTTTCGGCTTGATAGGAGCTACCGCTACGTATCAAAGACTAATGGACTGTGTTCTCGGAGACGCAAAGTGGCAGCACGCACTCCCATATCTAGACGACATAGTGGTTTACTCGAAAACTTTTAAGGAGCACTTGCGCCCCTCGAGAGACGTTCTAGGAAGACTGAGGTCTGCAGGCATCCATCTGAACCCGAACAAAGCTCACATAGCGGCGACCCAAATTACAATATAGGGATTCACGCTTGACGAGGGTCGCATTTTGCCAAATAAGGGTAAGCTTGAAGCGATAGTCAGCTATCCATCGCCGAGCAATATCGGTGAGCTGAGGCGCTTTCTGAAGATGGTGAACATTTATCGCCAGTTCATTCCAGGTCGCCCGGCAGTGCAGGTGTCTTTAACAAAGCTTTTGAGGAATGGCGAGCGTTGGGCTTGGATATAAAAGCAAGAGGCCGCACTGCGTCGCCTCACGCAGTTGCTGGCCAACATGGCTGAGCTGCAGCTACCCGATTTGAACAGGGAGTTTGTGATTCACACAGATGCAAGTGACCAGGGCTTAGGAGCAATTCTGCTTCAGGAGCACGAAGGTTCCCTCCGACCGATTGTGATTGCGAGCCGTACGTTGATGCCGGCGGAGAAGAACTACCCGGCAACCGAAAAAGAGTGCCTTGTGATAGTTTTCGCTCTCCGTAAGTTTGACTTCTACATAGACAGTTGCATTCGTGATTGAGAATGACTACATGGCGCTCACGTGGTTGAGGCGCTTGAATGAACCTAGTGGCCGCTGGGCCCATTGGGCACTGCTGCTGCAGTGTTACGACTTCACCGTTCGCTACTGTAAGAGTAAAAAAAATGTCATGGCTGACGTACTATCACATGTATGAAGCCTTGGTTTAGATTACAAAGAACGTCGCATGAAGGGCTTCATACGGGAGACATGGACGACCTCTGTAGTTCGACAACGGCGATCTGCTGGGGCTACAAGTGGCGTCACGCGATAATTCACTGGTGAAGTCTCTTCAAGAACTGTGTACGGCCCAATAAACCGAGGCTGAAATTTGTCGCACAAACCGGCTGTGCGAACAGGCGTCAACAGGAGCACTTCGTCTCCAGGTTGGAAGGATACATCCCGATGCGATTCATCATAAACTAGCTTTCTGTCTTGCTGGCGGGCTTCAGTGTTTATACGAGCTCGTTGGCGGCACTGTGCGAGTCGTGAAACGTATTCCTCTGAAGAGCATGGAGATGAATTCGCTTGGCAGGTAAAGAAGGAGACGTCCAGGAAAGAAGTAGGGGAGCGTCCATAAACTAGGTAAAATGGCGAGTAGCCGGTTGTTCGCTGAATGGCCGTATTGTAGGCGAAAGTGACGAATGGTAGAATTACGTCCCAGTTTTTGTGGTCTGGTTGAATATAGGCGGCGATCATGTCAGCAAGAGTGCGGTGGAATCGCTCAGTGAGGCCGTTAGTCTGGGGATGATAACTAGAGGCAGTCTTGTGAGTTGTGCCGGAGGCCTGAAGAAGTTCGTTCACTAGTTGTGAAAGACAGGCCCTTCCACGGTCACTGAGCAACACACGTGGAGCACCATGACGCAGTATAATGGCTCGGAGGATGAAATCGGCAATCTCAGAAGCTGAACCTGTAGTAACGGATGCGGTCTCGGCGTAGCGCGTCAAATGGTCAATGGCTGTTACTATCCACCGGTTTCCAGCAGCACTGACTGGGAGGGGACCATAAAGATCGACGCCTACAACTTCGAATGGTGTGGCTGGGCACGGAAGAGGCTGTAGTTTACCGGCGGGAGCAGATGTTGGTAGTTTTCTACATTGGCAGGTAGTGCAGGACCCGACGTACCGAGCTACACTAGTGGTAATGCCTGGCCAATAAAACCGACTTCGAAGGCGATCGTAGGTTTTATGGTAACCAAGGTGACCAGCAGTCGGATGGTCATGAAGTGCCCTGAGGACTTCGGACCGAAGCGATCGTGGTAGAACGGGAACCCAGCGCTGACCGTCAGGATGGTATATTTTGCGGTACAGCACCGAGTTGTCCAGCTTGAATTGCGAGAGTTGGCGACGGAGCCTTGCATTAGGTGGACGGGAACTGCCAGTCAGGTAGTCTATAATACGTCGACAGTATGGGTCAGCCAACTGTCGAGAAGGAAAATCGTGCGGGTCGTCCGAAGGCAGCTGGTCCATAGAGGCGAGAGAGGAAACCGCCGTAGACGTGGACTCCGAGGGTGTGTTGTGCAAATTGATGGCGGAAACCCCGAGTGGAGTTGCTGGTAGTGGGCAGCGAGAAAGAGCGTCGGCGTCACTATGCTTCCTGCCACACTTGTACACGATCTCAAAATCATATTCTTGGAGGCGTAGAATCCAGCGTCCGAGGCGTCCCGACAAGTTCTTGAGTGTCGAAAGCCAACATAAAGCATGGTGGTCGGTCACAATGGTGAAATGGCGGCCATGTAGATATGGACGAAATTTCTGTACTGACCAAACGATGGCGAGGCACTCCTGCTCGGTGATCGTGTAGTTCCTCTCGGCTGCGGAGAGGACGCGGCTGGCGTATGCAACGACTCGCTCTCGCGAAGAGTTGTCGCGTTGCAGGAGCACGGCTCCTAAACCGCGGCCGCTAGCGTCTGTGTGCAGGAAGGTCGGTGCATCATCGTGAAAATGAGCAAGTACAGGGTCGGTCGTGAGGGCCCTCTTCAACCTGTCGAAAGCCGATTCACATTCCTGAGACCACTGAAAGGGCATACCGGAAGCAAGTAGCTTATGAAGTGGTGCGGCTATGGAGGCAAAGTTTTGTATGAATCGCCGAAAGTAAGAGGCGAGACCAAGGAAACTTCGCAAATCTTTTGGTTTGTCAGGGCGAGGGAAGCGAAGCACTGCAGCAGTTTTATCAGGGTCTGGGCGAATTCCGTCCTTGCTCACAACATGACCGAGTACCTTGATAGATCTGCTGGCGAAATGGCACTTTTTGGTGTTAATTTGAAGACCAGCGCCCGCAAGACAAGTCAGGACCTCGTCCAAGCGTTGCAGATGTTGAGGAAACGTCGATGAAAAGACAACAATGTCATCGAGGTAACATAGGCAAGTCTTCCATTTCAGGCCACGCAGCACGGTGTCAATCATGCGCTCAAAAGTTGCGGGCGCATTGCATAGACCGAACGGCATAACATTGAATTCGTATAGGCCGTCCGGGGTTGCAAACGCAGTTTTTTCTTTATCATCTTCGTGCATGGGGATTTGCCAATAGCCAGTACGCAAGTCGAGGCTCGAAAAGTATTCAGCACCCTGTAAGGAATCTAGGGCGTCGTCGATGCGTGGCATAGGGTATACGTCCTTTCTAGTGATCTTATTGAGTGCTCGGTAATCGACACAAAATCGTACGGAACCGTCTTTTTTACGTACCAGAACGATGGGCGACGACCAAGGACTGGTTGAGGGTCGGATTATCTCCCGTTGGAGCATATCGTCTACGTTTTCTTCAATGATTTTTCGTTCAGCTAGAGAGACGCGGTACGGCCGGCGGTGCACAATGGATGTTCCGTCGGTCTGAATACGATGTGCAGTGGCAGTTGTCTGGCCCAGGGTGGATGAATGAACGTCAAAGGAGTTTGCATGCTTTTCCAACAAATCAAGCAGCTGCTGCTTCTGTGAGTCATTCAAGTCTTTGTTGATGGCTGCTGTAAAGGCCGAGGAAGCAGCATGATCTGCAGGATGGCCTTTAGAGGAGACAGGGGTAAGAGGCACAACGCACACAGGCTGCAGATCGGCAACGCAGGCGACAGTAGTGCCCCGTGGTAGTAAAATTTTATCTTGTGTGGTGTTGGTAGCAGCGAGGACAGTTGATCCATTGTTGAAGCGAGCCACACCTGATGCCAGAGCTATGCCTTTATTAAGGCAACGCGGTGACGGAGTGACCAAAATGTCACCAGAGTCGACGTCGTTGGACAAAACTGTCACTAATTGATGTTCGTTTGGTGGTAACTCGATGTCTACTGCAGCGATGAGTCGAAGTGGCCTGTAGGTTTCGTCGTTGAGCAAGTGGTCCGTGTCAGTAAGATGAACGACACATTGTGCACAGCAAATAGCCGCAGAAGCAGAGGAAAGAAAGTCCCAGCCTAAAATGAGTTCATGGGAGCACGGGGATAGCACAGCAAATTCTATATGATGAAGAATTTCGTCGATTAGTACACGGGCAGTACAGAGAGCGGAAGGGCGAATCATTGTTCCCTGGGCTGTAACCAGTGTCGGTCCATCATAAAGCGTCGTGACTTTTCGAAGACGAGCACACAAATCAGCACGAATAACAGAAAACGCAGCCCCAGTGTCCACCAAAGCATCAACGTCCACTCCCTCAACTGTGACCGCAATCATATTGTAGGGGCGCGCTGGAGGAATTGGAGTCCTGTGTTGGAATGCAGTTTGTCCTCCAAAAACTGCATCGCTTAGTTTTCCGGACGCCGATCAGAAGTAAGGGAAGCAGGCTGAAGAGGAGAAGAAGAGCGCCGGTAAGGCGACGGTGAACGGCGTCGGGTTGATCGGTGACTACTGCGCAGTTCACCCGATGCTGGCGGAGATGGAGACCGACGCGGCGGTGACGAATAACGGCGACCCTGGTACAAGGCTCCTGTGGTATAGTCCCGTTCGCGTATGTCATACCCTCGGCGTTCGTCTTGCTGGCGCTTGCGGCAAAAGCGTGCAATGTGACCACGATAGCCGCAATAATAGCACGTAGGCCGACTCGATCGATGAGGAGGGTAGTAGCTTGCGCTAACTGCACCAGGAGAGAGAGAAGTCAGAGGGACGGGTGACGGCTCACGCGGTGGTGATGAAAAGCTCGTGGGAAAGCTTGTGGGAGGTGCGGCAGCAACCGACGCGTACGTTCGTGGCGGGGACGTCGAGCTGACGGTGCCTGGTGGTGCGGCAGCGGTGTGCGGGAACGATGGTAGAGTACGAGAGACAATGGGTTGCAGGTTGGCCATGTGGGTCATGGTCGTGAGCTCTTCCCTGATGATATCCCGCAATGACGTTGAAGAGGACTGAACGGGACACACTGAAGGTAGTGTGAATCCCATTGATTCTAATTCTTCACGTATAATCGCCCTTATCGTGTCTCGCAGGTTTGGATCAGTCGTAATACGGGCCGCGTCACTGTCTGATTGTAGGCGCATAGATTCAAGTTCTTCGAGGCGCTGACAGGTTGTCGCAACGTCAGCAACGGTAGCCGGGTTCTGGATCGCTAGGGCATTGAATGCGACGGGTGCAATCCCCTTAAGAAGCTGGCGCACCTTGTCTGATTCTGTCATTGGTGTGTCAACCCGGCGGCAAAGTGAAAGAACATCCTCAATGTAGGATGTGTACGACTCCCCGATGTGCTGTTTCCGAGTCGCGAGAGCTTTCTTTGCGAGAGCCGAACGAACAGCCGGTGTACCAAAGACATGGCGAAGCTGATCTTTGAAGGCTGACCAGTCGGGGATGTCAATGAAGTGGTTGAGAAACCACGTCTTCGCGACACCCGTGAGGTAGAATGACACGTGACCGAGTTTGTAGGTGTTATCCCACAGGTTAGCAGCGCCGACACGTTCGAAATCGTCCAGCCATTCTTCCACATCTTCCCCGCGCATACCAGCGAAGGGATGGGGCTCACGCTGGAGGCTGTTGATGACGTGAGCAGGCGCGGCACGCGGTGGTTGAGTGGGAACGGCTGCAGCAGCGGCCTCATCTTGGTGCGACATATTTCCGGACACCTGGCCCAAGCGGCGACCTGAACGTAGCTCCAGGGGGTAGAGTGGTCGAGAGGATGGCGGGGGATCTAACAGCACCTCCACCACGTATGAAGCCTTGGTTTAGATTACCTTTTATTAGGCCCGAGGAACCGGCAACCGACAGATACGATGAATGAGCCAAGATGATGATGCTACGCGACAACGATGAGGATGCATGAGCCACATATGATAATGATGATAATGTACCGGTGAAGAGGATGCGTATACTAAATGCCCACACATGCTCCAGTGCGACACAAGGCAAGTCACATGACTAACTTGGAACGAACTGAAAACGAGACACTCGTGCTAACGAAAAGAGCGGAGCAAACGTTAGTTGAAGGCGAAAGCGTGAACCGCGCAGAGGCTGTTGTTAGCGCAGGGTTGTGTTTAGCAGAAGAGAACTGTTAGAAGCTCAGCAGAAAGATCCATTTTCTGGAAAGGTGTTCGACGGGCTCCGGGAGCCGGGTGGTAGTGAGGTCACCACGCACATGGGGGCAGCTGGTATTTCTGTCGGTGCGGAGCGCTCAGCAACAGCTGGTAGTGCTATGACTGCACTGGATTCATATCTGCTGGATTCTGATGGCGTCCTGCTGAGGTATATCCCATTTGACTATGACACAAGTGAGTCATTCAAAGTTGTGATACCGTGCACATTGAGAGAAGTACTTCTTCGCTACTTTCATAACTCGTGCATTGCCGGGCATGTGAATGACCCTAAGACTTACCCTAAGTCGTGTCCCCTTGCTACCTGGCCAGGCATGAAGCGGGATGTAACTCGCTACGTTCTTTTATGTTGTGTGTGCCAAAGTGTCAAGCCACGAGGCGAACGTCCACCTGGCCTCGTGCAGCCGATTAACAGTCAGACTCCCTGGAAAATCGCGGCATGTGACGTAATGGGCCCGTACCCCACAACTTATAGCAGAAGCCAGTTCTTGCTATGATCACAGATCACTTCACTAAATGGGTTGAACTTTTCCCTTTTCAGAAATTGATGGCTCGAGTGATCTTAGAAAAGTTCAGGAAGGTTCTCACCAGGTTCGGGTTCCCTGTCTAGTTGAATACAAACAACGCGTCTTATTTCACTGCGAAGTTTCGTTGACAAGTGTGCTGCATTGAGCATTAAGCACAAAAAAACAATTACCTATAATGCTCAGTCGAATCCCAATGAGCGAGTCAATCGCAACATCAAGCACATGCTTGTTGCGTTTTCTGAAAAACGTAGGGACTGGGATACCTACCTTCCAGAAAACGGCTTTGCATTGCGATCAACTGGGTATGTGCCTTCGTCTCTGAACCTGGGGAGAAAACTGCTGAATCCAACTGTTACTGTACAGGCCGGCCAGGCAAGGCGTTAGGAGACTTTCACACCTCGACCAAATTCCCATCTCCCTTTTTGCAATAAATGGACAGCGCATTCCACGAGTAGATTCAATCAGAATCCTAGGACTACTGATTGACGCAAGAGGGTGTAACGCCAAAACCCTGACGCACATCACGGCCAAAACCGAAAGCATGCTGAGACTTGTTGCTAGAGTATCAGGACGCAGAAAGGGACTAAGTGAAGCCAACCTACTTCGGATCCATCATGCCTTCCTAATGAGTCACATTAATTATGTAGCATCGGCGCTTACCTGGACTAGAACGGAAAAAAATAAGCTAGACACTCTCATCCGTAAGAGCATCAAAAAGGTGCTAGGGTTACCAGTAAACACATTCTCTGACAAATTAAGACAACTCGGTATGCACAACGAGATTGATGAAGTGATCGAAGCGCAGGTCACCGCCCAGGTGGTCAGGCTCTCGTCAACCAGGGCAGGAAGACGCATCCTGAACGAGGCTGGCATGGCTCCCAGAATGTTTGCTGAACGGGAAATTACCTTATCCTGGGAGGTCAGGGAAACTTTTGTGGTCAGCCCATTCCCTCGGAATATGCACCCGCAATACAATGTAGGGAGGCGAAAAGCCCGAGCACGGGGGATATTACAGAACGCCGCCGAGAATCGAGAATCGACTGTCTTTGTCGACGCGGCTCAGTACGACAAGTCTAGCACATTCGCGCTGGCAGTCATTGACGGCGAATTACGCTCCTCAGCCTCGGTCAGGTTAGCTACGAGCGCAGTTGCAGAACAGGTCGCCATAGCCCTGGCCATGACCGACCGCTCACACACCACCGTGTTAACAGACTCACGAGCGGCCATCAAAGCTTTTTGAGTCGGGTAACATAGCGCGGGAGGCTGCCTCCATTCTAGAAAAAAGAACAGACCCTGGCACTCACTTAATCTTGGTTTCCCGCCCATATGGGTGCAGACGTTCATCAGCACGTACCTAACCTCAACGAGCTTGCCCATGACCGTGCGCGAGATCTAACGCGCGGCGGCGGCATGGAGGCCTTATGGGGTCAGGATGGAATTCAGCATAACGATCCACTCCTTACGTTTAATGAAATCACACCTCACTATCGGCTAAGTAGAAGAGCCTATCCTCTTCCTCACCCAAAGTTAGATAGGTCTCAGTCAATTACACTTAGAATGCTCCAGACGGGCTCGTTCCCCTCGTGGGGCCTTCTTAGTCGTATCTCTACAGACGTTGACTCAAGTTGTCTGGAATGTAATGAAATTTATTGTTCCTTAGCGCACATGCTTTGGCAATGCCCCGCGTTACCTAATGGCCGTCTATCCAGCGAAGCCGACTGGGAAGAAGCACTCCGGAACCCATCGCTTCAAGCACAAATCCAGGCAATCCAGAGGGCCCAAGAAAGGGCGGAACATCACGGTGTCCCAGCCCCTACTTGGACGCGGCCAGCGGCTTCCACGGGTCCCCGATAGGGGTTCTCACGAAAGCTCCTCAGGATCAAATAAAGTTCATTGTCTGTCTGTCTGTCTGTCCAATGGAGACCATCCTCGTGGATTGCAGTGGAGTGCCAGTAGTGACAGCAGCAATCGCTGAATACGCAACGCAGCTACACGAGAAGCTAGCGGAAGCTTTACATAAAGCTCTGTATATTCTCAGCACTGCTAAGACACAGGAGAAGGCAGTGTACAACCGCACGCATCGGAACGTACACTATGAAGTGTGCGATCATGTGCTGTGGCACCATCATGTTCTCAGCGATGCTATCAAACAGTTTACTGCCTCGCTGGCACCGAAATGGTCCGGGCTATACCGAGTACGAGATAGAGTTTCCTCACTCGTTTATCCACTTGCGAACCTGAAAGGCAAACTGATCCGCAGACCGGTGCATGTATGTAACTTGAAACGCTGTGTGTCACGGGAGAAGCACGAGGACTACAGCCAGTCCCCCTCCAGCGCGCAGGTGGCGGGCGAGATCGCTCGAGATCGAGTGAGAAACCCAGAACCACGTTAACTCCTGCGTAACAGGTGGAGACAACTTTCCACGGCAGGCCCCGTTTGATATGTTCGACGCGAGGTACAAGGGTTTGTGCGCAACACATCATCATCATCATCATCAGCCTGACTACGTCCACTGCAGGACAAAGGCCTCTCCCATGTTCCGCCAGTTAACCCGGTCCTGTGCTTGCTGCTGCCAATTTATACCCACAAACTTCTTAATCTCATCTGCTCACCTAACCTTCTGTCTCCCCCTAACCCGCTTCCCTTCTCTGGGAATCCAGTTAGTCACCCTTGATGACCAGCGGTTATCCTGTCTACGCGCTACATGCCCGGCCCATGTCCATTTCCTCTTCTTTATTTCAACTATGATATCCTTAACCCCCGTTTGTCCCCTAATCCACTCTGCTCTCTTCTTGTCTCTTAAGGTTACACCTACCATTTTTCTTTCCATTGCTCGCTGCGTCCTCAATTTAGGCTGAACCCTCTTTGTAAGTCTCCAGGTTTCTGCTCCGTAGCTAAGTACCGGCAAGATACAGCTGTTATATACCTTCCTCTTGAGGGATAGTGGCAATCTACCTGTCATAATTTGAGAGTGCTTGCCGAATGTGCTCCACCCCATTCTTATTCTTCTAGTTACTTCAATCTCGTGGTTCGGCTCTGCGGTTATTACCTGCCCTAAGTAGACATAGTCTCATTACAACTTCAAGTGCACTATCACCTATCGCAAAGCGCTGCTCCTTTCCGAGGTTGTTGTACATTACTTTCGTTTTCTGCAGATTAATTTTAAGACTCACCTTTCTGCTCTCCTTGTCTAACTCCGTAATCATGAGTTGCAATTCGTCCCCTGAGTTACTCAGCAATGCAATGTCATCGGCGAAGCGCAGGTTACTAAGGTATTCTCCATTAACTCTTATCCCTAACTGTTCCCATTCTAGGCTTCTAAAAACCTCCTGTAAGCACGCGGTAAATAGCATTGGGGAGATTGTGTCCCCCTGCCTTACACCCTTCTTGATTGGTATTCTGTTGCTTTCTTTATGAAGCACTATGGTAGCAGTTGATCCCCTGTAGATTTCTTCCAGAATGTTTATATATACTTCATCTACGCCCTGATTCCGCAGTGTCTGCATGACGGCTGATATTTCTACTGAATCAAACGCCTTCTCGTAATCTATGAAGGCTATGTATAGTGGTTGGTTATATTCAGAGCATTTCTCTATTACCTGATCGATAGTATGAATGTGGTCGATTGTTGAGTAGCCTGTTCGAAATCCTGCTTGTTCCTTTGGTTGATTGAATTCTAATGTTTTCTTTACTCTGTTAGCAATTACCTTGGTAAATAGCTTGTATACTACAGAGAGCAAGCTGATCGGCCTGTAATTTTTCAAGTCCTTGTCATCTCCTTTCTTATGTATTAAGATGATGTTAGCGTTCTTCCAAGACTCTGGTACTCTTCCTGTCAGGAGACACCTCGTAAACAGGGTGGCTAGTTTTTCTAACACAATCTGTCCTCCATCTTTCAGCAGATCTGATGTTACCCGATCCTCACCAGCAGCTTTGCCTCTGTGCATGCTCTCCAAAGCTTTTCTGACTTCTTCTATCATTACCGGTGGGGTGTCGTCTGGGTTACTGCTAGTTCTTGTAGTATTAAGGTCGTGGTTGTCTCGGCTACTGTACAGATCTCTGTAAAACTACTCCGCTATTTTAACTATCCTATCCATATTGGTAGTTATTTTGCCTTCTTTGTCCCTTAGTGCATACATCCGCCTTTTGCCTATCCCAAGTTTCCTCTTCACTGCTTTGACGCTTCCTCCGTTTTTCAGAGCGTGCTCAATTCTCTCCATGTTATACCTTCTTACATCGCATACTTTACGTCTATTAATCAACTTCGAAAGCTCTGCCAGTTCTATTTTGTCTGTTGTACTTGACACTTTCATGATTTGACGCTTCTTAATTAGGTTCTTCGTTTCCTGGGAAAGCTTGCCGGTGTCCTGTCTAGCTACCCTGCCTCCAACTTCCACTGCACACTCCGTGATGATACTCGTCAGATTATCATTCATTGTATCTACGCTAAAGTTGGTTTCCTCGCTAAGAGCAGAGTACCTGTTCTGCAGTGACACTCTGAATTCCTGTACTTTCCCTCTCAGTGCTAGCTCATTGATTTGCTTCTTGCGTATCAGTTTCTGTCGTTCCTTCTTCAAGTCTAGGCGGATTCGAGCCCGTACCATTCTATGGTCACTGCATCTTACCTTGCCAACCACTTCCGCATCCTGCACGACTCCTGGGTGTGCAGTCATTATAAAGTCTATTTCGTTCTTATTTACGCCATTAGGGCTCCTCCATGTCCACTTGCGGTTTTCTCGTTTTCGGTAGAAGGTATTAAAAATCCGTAAATTATTCCGTTCTGCGAATTCTACTAGTAGCTCTCCTCTGGCGTTTCTAGTACCGATGCCATAATCTCCTACTGCCTCGTCTCCAGCCTGCTTCTTCCCTACCTTTGCATTAAAGTCGCCCATCACTATAGTATACTGTGTTTTTACCTTACTTATTGCCGATTCGACGTCTTCGTAGAAGCTTTCAACAGAAGCGTCATCATGGCTGGATGTAGGCGCGTAAGCCTGTACTACCTTCATCTGGTATCTTTTATTCAGTTTAATTACGATATCTACCACCCTCTCATTAATGCTATAGTATTCCTCTATGTTGCCAGCTATGTTTCTGTGTTTCTGTGTTCCTGGTGCAGTATCTGGCCACTACCTCCCACATGCATACGTCAAATAACTCACAGCCCTCAGTCCCCAGCAGCTGCAAAACAACTGACCACAACGGCGGTCAGATCTGCAACGCAGCAGAGGGTGCTAAGAATCTCTGGATCCGGACAGGCCGCCATTGGAACCTGAACTTGGCAACGTTTAACGCTAGAACCTTATCTAGTGAGGGAAGTCTAGCTGTACTATTCGAGGAGCTAGAGGGTTTTAAATGGGATATAATAGGGCTCAGTGAGGTTAGGAGGACAGATGAGGCCTATACGGTGCTACAGAATGGGCACGTCCTTTGCTATCGGGGCTTGGCAGACAGAAGAGAACTGGGAGTGGGGTTCCTAATTCGCGCAACACCTGTGCGTTTGTTAACCTGTCATTTTTTTTAGTCTACTTTCACCGAGCAGACGGAGAGTCGAAAGGGAAGAGGTGCCGCTGAAACAGCTCGGAGAGGAAACCGCTCCTCTTGCAGGATCACTCCCAACAACATCCATGTCATCATTGCGGCCCCACCCACCCAAGCAACGCCACTTCCAGCCTACCCCATCGCCCTCATCACGAGCCTTTACGCAAGAGGCACCTGGGTGACCAACCGCCAGCCCAGCCAGAAGACCAAGCTGCGTCGGAGCCGCTGTCACAAAGACGAGCCTATCTAGACGAGCCATGGTTGTCTGGACACCCTTATAGCTCATGCTACCTTGAGCTCATGCTACCTTATCGAGATTCGACTGTATATACATGACCGCTGATGCACATGTTGAGAGCCCCTCACAAGGAGAAAGTGAGGAGGGTCGTTTTGGAGAGAGCTGCGGTAGGAAAAAAAAAAATGGCATAAATGCTCTGCTATATTTGTCTCTGTTTATTTTTCACGTTATTTGTTATTGTTTTGTAGCTACCTCCAGCTTATGCGCCCAACTTCTGGCTTCTGTGTCTATGAACAATAAAACCATCCATTAGGTCTTTTCATGTTAGCCTCTCCACAGCCACTGGCAAATCCCTATAGCCCTCCAACATGCTTGTCTTCTGGAAGCCTCCGCCATGTGGTTCTGTCATCCCTTACTATTTGTTTTACTATGTATTGTCAACAAATTGGCACCTGTGCTTGCTCAAAGGAAGGCACGTGTACTCAACTAACCCCATTTTCCTCTTCTTGCCCATATGAGGACTCTTGTCGGTACAGTGAAACCTTGTTAAACCGTAGTTGGCCGGAGCTCGAAAAAAGTACGTACTAAACGGTAGTACTGCTTAACCGAAATAGCGTCAGGTCGCTCACTTACCTGTCAAAAAAAGAAATTTTCAGGGAGTGCGATGAAAGAACAAAAAACGTGCAGTAATTTATTAACTTCGCGTGACAAAGTCTGTAATCTTCATTTGATGACGCGGCGGCCTAGCAGCAACGACAGCGGCCTCAAACTCACTTATGCTGTGAGCCAGCTTTTCCGCCAGCCCCCTCTTTTCTGTTTTAACTGTTTTAACTGTTTTGCTGTGGAGAGGTTGAGGTGCCATTGCCTCGGCTACTCCATATCCCCTCTTTTCGGCAAATACCCGCATGACACTGACGCAATGCGCAGCTTCGGCCACTGTCAGACCTGGATCACCTGTGTTGTTGCTTTCCATGTCGTCCTCATCACTATCAATTGGCGACACTTCGACAACCGAGGCAACAATGGCTTCGTTGGACATGTCCGGAGATGTCTACACATAGCTGTCTGCATCTCTGAAGTCGCGGAAGGACATGCCTTCCGTAAGCCCTGCTGCTCCAGCACTTCAGCTAGCAGAGTTTTGCAAGCTTCCTCTACGATGTCCGAAGTCTGGTCGATGGTGTCACTGGCGTCATCTGCGTCACCCGCACACACAATGAAGCCAGCACGCTTGAAGCAATTTTCAACTGCCGTTGCTTCAATCTGCCGCCACGAGTATTCAAGCAGGTGAATCGCACCAATCAGGTTGATGGAAAATAATTTGCCACATTCAATGACGAGAAGAAATCTGCACAGCAGATTCTTCTTGCAGAACTGTTTTACAGCTCGAATGATGCCTTGGTCCAAGGGCTGGGCAATCCCTGTTGTGTTTGGTGGCAGAAACGCCAACTTCACAGCCGTCAGGTTGTCCAGGAGGACATGCACCGAAGAGTTGTCTAAAATAATAACAACTCTTCTGTTCTTAGCTGCAAAACGACGATCGATGAGACGCACGTACTCCTGAAAGAATTTTGCCGTCATCCATGCTTTGGTGCTGATGCGATAGACGACCCCTGATGGCTACCGGACGCCTTTGAAACATCTAGGCTTCGCTAACTTTTCAATCATGAGGAGCGAAGTTTTGTCGGTTCCAGTCATGTTTATGCAAAATGCCACTGATATTCTGTCTTTTGCATGCTTGCCGCCGGTGCAAGTCTCGCCATCGAACGTAAGCGTTTTGTCTGGTAGCAGCTTAAAGAATAGCGCCGATTCAACCATATTAAAGATGTCATCAGGTGCGTAGTCTTCCAAGATGTTCTTCAGCTGACTATTTTGCCACTGCTCCGCGCCATCCACGTCAGCAGCAGCACCTTCTGCCGAAACAGTCCTCGTGGTAATGCCGTGCCTCGCCTTAAACCTGGCTAGCCAGCCATTACTGCACACAAAGTTGTCATGGTTGAGCTGCGAGGCGAAAACCAGGGCCTTCTCCACGAGCAGGGGTCCACTGATAGGCAAATTTTTTGACCGTGCAGCTTTTAGCCACTTTACCAGCGCCTCCTCTACATCCGAAAACGCCGAACCGCGTAGCGGGCACCTTTTCGCAGTTGCAGCAGCACTGCCAAACGACTTCTCTCTGGAATTCCAAATTCCACACATCGTGGTTAACGGCAAGTCCTTTTCGCGTGCAAGCGCCGATTTTTTCATGCCACTTTCAATTGCACGAATTATTTCCAATTTCTCCTCTATTTTCAGCACTCGATGCTTTTGTCCCAGCTTCGGCATGACGCAAGTATAAAGCAGCACAAGCACACATGCACAACACGTGAAAAACGACGCGAGAGCTGTTCAGCACGTATCAACCAGAGAACAGCTATGCACGGCGCCAAAGGAACAAAGAAAGCAAAGCAAGTGCACACAGTGTTTGCGTGTTTGTGCAAAGCGCCATCGCGTGGACAACATCAGAAGCCTAGCCAGCCGAGTGCTTCTTGTTGCAGAAAAATCCAAGAGATGGCGCTCACCAACACAGTGCTCATCACCATCAAGACAAACAAGCGAGGCGTGTTGCGATCTCTGAGGCTTGCTGTTCTGTCGGGACGCTCAGTGGGGGATGACATGCCGCGGCGAGTGCACAACGAAAATTGGAAAAACTACTTATTAACCGATACATATGCGATAAGCTGGTACGGCTTATGTGGATACAAAATGCATTATGTTCAATGGCTGCTGAGTCGGGGATTTGACTTCACTACTTTTAAAACGAAACTACTGTTTACGCGGGTACAATTTAACGAGGTTTCACTGTATTCGCCCAGTCGTGTATACCCTTCATACGGCGTCCCTAACCGCTGCTCCACCGCTTGTTTGCCATCACCCTAACGTCGCCGTTCCCCATCGCTCCAACCACGCCGCTATTCGTAGCCGGTCAATTATGAATCCTCTTGGACGAAAAACTAGATCATGCAGCTCCGGAAGATAGTGCTGCATCAATTGTGACTGATCGAAATTCTTCGTTGACGCTCCCCACTAATACAAACTTGATTGAGGTGTATGTGAACGGCTTTGAGGGCGTTAGTTGATACCAGAGCTCAAGTGTCCACAATGAGTGCTCATCTGTGCCGCCTACTCAAAAAAGTCCTCACGCCTGCAGCGACTAAAGTCCTTCGTGTTGGTGATGGTGGAACTGTGGACATCACTGGAATGTGCACCGCTCGTGTTAGTACTGCCGGCCGCCATGTCCCTGTTTTATTTACGGTGCTTGAAAATTGCCCTCACGACCTAATCTTTGGCACAAACTTTCTATCGACGCATTCTGCCCTAATCCACTGTGCCCTCGGTACTCTCTGTCTAGAAGTTCCTCTTCTCCCGGATTCTCACCCTGATCTCCCAAACAGTCTGTGCACCACTGACTTCTTCCAGATACTACCTAAAGCTCTCACATTCGTTGAATTGGCAACACCCTCTCCCGTGCTCAACGGTGATTACATCGTGACGCCAATTCCTAATGTTGTCCTGGCGCCGACATTACTGTCCCACACTCCGTCGTAACCATGGCCTCTAACCGAACATATTTGCCTGTTATCAATATCGGTTTAATCAAACAAGTGCTACCTCAAGGAATTTCGGTTGCCCCGCTAAGACCCTTCATTGACGACCACGTCACCTGTTTTGCGGCAGACATATGTCCCAATCAGCCACGTCACCCGCAGGATGCCACGTGCCTCGATGCAACCTTACGCTCCATGATTGTTTCGGACGTCAAACCTGAGAAGTCAGCCACGCTATGCCGCCTTCTGGCTTCATACCACGACATATTCGACAAAGACAGCCGTCAACTCAACCAGCCTTCACTCGTCAAGCACCACATTAAAAAAATCTTCAGGTCCCATGTTAAAAAATCTTCAGGTCCTGATGGAGTACCGAATGAGTTCTTAAAACGCTATGCACAATGGGTTTCAAAGTACCTAACAATTCTTTTTTCTAAATCTCTGAAAGATGGTCAAGTTCCGGATGACTGGGTAACTGCTAAAGTCAAGCTCCTACCTACATAAGAGTGGAAATCCCCATTCTGTTATTAACTATCGGCCGATCTCATTAATTTCAACTTCCTGTAAACTACTTGAGCATATAATACATAAGCATATTTCAGAATTCCTAGATAAGCACAATATTTTGTCAGGTTCACAACACGGATTCAGGAAAGGATTTTCTACTTGTACTCAGCTGGTAACTACAGTTCATGATTTCGCACTATCTATAAATTCTTTAAAACAGGTAGATCCAATTTTTATGGATTTCGCTAAAGCATTCAATACGATCTCTCACAATAAATTACTCTTCAAATTGGATTTAATTCTTAAGAATACTCAGCTTCTAAATTCGATTTCCGGTTATCTTTCGAATCGAAAACAGTACGTCTTTGTCAATGACTATTGTTCTCGTACAGTACCGGTTGACTCGTGTGTTCCCCAGGCTCTGTGCTCGGACCCTTCCTCTTTTTATTGTTTATAAATGATATATCACATGACATACCTGTAAAAGTTAAGTTATATGCGGATGATTGCATCCTGTACTCTGAAATAAAAAACCATACTGATCAAACTCATTTAAACGATGCATTTCAAAAGGTCATTCGCTGGTGCGATAAATGACAGATGTCAGTTAATTTTAAAAAGACCGTTTTCATGAAAATTTCTCACAAACGTAACACTCTTCATTTTGCATATTCAGCCAATAATGTTTTTTTGCAGGAGGTACAACACTACAAGTACCTTGGTCTTTGGATTTCGAATGACCTTAACTGGACGAGACATATTAACACTGTAATAAGCTTGTGCAATTACAAATTATTTTACCTTAGACAAGCTCTTAAGCACTCCACTCCCGCCGTTTGCCTTGTTGCATTTAATGCAATTGTTCAACCTACTTTAGATTATGCATCCATAATTTGGTACCCTTACACAAAAAAAAATATCAGCGAAATGGAAAAAATTCAAAAGAGAGCTGTTAGGTTTATTTATAACAGTTTTGGTCATACTTCAATAACATGTTTATTAGCAAAAGCTAACCTCCCAACACCTACACAAAGAAATAAAGTATTGAGATTGGAATTTTTCTTTCAGTTAGTTAAAGGTTATTTTAAGTTAGACTTATCACATATACTTCATTTGTCCACAGGATATTCCACAAGGCAGAGGCATGCCTTTACAATAACCCCATTTTTCACCCGTAATAACACATTCAAGTATTCGTTCTTCCCTAGGACAATTACCGAATGGAATAACCTTAGTAACGAAGTTGTTTCCCAGTCATCCTTGAACCTTTTTCCTGCGCAGCTCTAGCAGCGAGTGTGTAATTTCTATGACATGTGCTCCTGTTGTTTATTTCAATCACTGTAACCACTCTCCACTTGTGATCATCTTGAATGTAGCGCTCATTTCTCTATATGTTTTTATGCTTGTTTATTACAAACCACTGTTCTTTTTTTTTTTCGTTCTGAAAGTGTGTAAATGCCTTACTGTTTTATATTTATTTGTTTGCCGATTTGTAAATTTATCAAATGTATATCCACCATGCCAAAACCCTATGTTAGGGTTGCAGTATTCATAAATAAATAATAAATTAACACAGGTGATTCTCATCCCATTCATCGACGACTATACCGGGTGTCTGCTACGGAGCAAAGAGTAATTCATCAAGAAGTCACCACAATGCTAGCCAAGGAATAATTGAACCCTCTTCGAGCCCTTGAGCATCCCCCGTTGTGCTCGTTAAAAAGAAAGATAGCACGCGGCGCTTCTGCATGGATTATTGTCATCTGAATAGAATCACGAAAATGGACGTTTACCCTTTACCCGGCATCGATGACGCTTTCAATTATCCCCACGATGCCCTATACTTTTTTTCAATAGACTAACGTTCCGGCTACTGGCAGATTGCTGTCGACTAAAAAGATCAAGAGAAGACTGTGTCTGTAACTCCAGACGGCCTGTATCAGTTCAAGGTTATGCCATTTGGGCTATGAAACGCTCCTGCCACATTCGAGCACATGATGGACTATCTGCTACTAGGGTTCAAGTGGTCAACATGTCTTCGTTATCTTGACGATGTCGTTGTATATTCCTCAACATTTGAGACCCATCTTCAGCGTTTGTCAGCTATTCTCGACATATTCCGCGCTGCAGGCCTTCAATTAAACTCGTCGAAGTGCCACTTCGCACGACGGCAAGTTACAGTGTTGGGCCACCTTGTAGACGCCTCTGGTGTGCAGCCGGACCCGGAGAAAATTTCTGCAGTCACTAGTTTTCCTGTACCTCAGTGACTCAAAGACGTCCGAAGTTTTGTAGGACTTTGTTCCTATTTTAGAAGGTTTGTGAAAGATTTCGCAACCGTCGCTCGAACCCTCACTAAGCTTCTGAAGAAAGACGTCACATTTACGTGGGGTACCGACCAAGCTGCTGCTTTTTCTCACCTAATCACCCTACTGAGGACTCCACCTATGTTGGCTCACTTTGACCCATCCGCTCCGACAGAAGTTCGAACTGCCCTGCCGCGGTGGTCTACTGGCTAAGGTACTCGGCTGCTGACCCGCAAGTCACGGGATCGAATCCCGGCTGTGGCGGCTGCGTTTCCGATGGAGGCGGCCCATGGAGGCGGCACATTCCGATGTTGTAGGCCCATTTGCTCAGATTTGAGTGCACGTTAAAGAACCCCAGGTGGTCGAAATTTCCGGAGCCCTCCACTAAGGCTTCTCTCATAATCATGTGGTGGTTTTGGGTCGTTAAACCCCACATATCAATCAATCATTCAAGAAGTTCGAACCGATGCTCGTGGTCACGAGGTCGGAGCCATCCTAGCCTAACGCCAATGGGGGCACGACCGAGTTCTCATCTATCCAATCCGCCTACTCACAGCTGCTGAGCACAACTATACCTTTACAGAGCGTGAATGTCTTGTTCTTGCTTGGGAAGTCTCAAATTTTGGCCCATAATTATATGGCACAAATTTCTCTGTAATAACTGATCATAATGCGCTATGATGGCTTAGTCAACTGAAGGATCCTACTGGCCGGCTTAGGTGCTAGGCTCTGCGACTGCAAGAGTATACCTACAGGTGATGTACAAGTCCGGATGCCTATAACAGGACGCAGACTGCCTGTGCCGCTACCCTGTTGCTGAGTCGAGCACTATGCCTGACACCGACACCGACCTTTGCGTTTTTTCCCTTTCGACAATGACATGCATCGGTGACGAGCAGCGCCATGATGCGTCCTTACGTACTATCATTGAGCGCCTTGAATCACCATCTTCCAATAAATGCCATTGCTCATTCATGCTCCACGATGGTGTATTATACTGCCAAATTTTTGAGCTGGATGGACCAGCCCTGCTGTTTGTCATTCCGAAACACCTTCGCTTGAAAGTTCTACATAACCTTCATGATTTTCCGACTACCGGTCACCTTGGTGTGTCACCCACTTACGACCGAATACGCCGACGCTTCTTTTGGCCAGGGCTTGCACGCTCAGCCAGAAGATGCGGCTTGTGAGAAATGTCTGTGTCACAAAACACCATCGACGCTTCCTGCCAGATGCCTCCAACCATTGACATTCTGTCAGAACCGTTTTTTCGCGTTGACTTGGACCTACTTGGCCCTTTCCCCTTGTCTTCCTCGGGTAACAAGTGGATAGCCGTGGCCACCGACTAGGCCACGCGTTATGCCATCACAAGAGCTCTCCTAACAAGCCGCGCCACAGATGTCGCCGACTTCCTCCTCAAGGACGTAATTTTGCAACATGGAGCCGCACAGCAGCTGCTTACAGACCGTGGCACTTTTTGTCGAAGTTCATAGTCGACATCTTGCAGTGCTGTCTGCCAGTACCAAGTCTGCCAGTATGAGACCTTCGTTAATAAATAAAGAAAGAAGTGTACACTTAAGGGCTTGTTTTTGCGAGTTTTGACAAAATAATAATGAAATCTAACAAACAATACTGCCAAGGAAAGTATAGGGGAGATCGTTAGACCGAATTGTAAGGTAAATGTGAAGAAAAGTGGATAAAAAGATAACTTGCTGTGGGTAGGAACCGAACCTGCGACACTCCCACGTTTAAATTCACATATACACCTAATAAAGTGGCTGGGAGGATAGCTGCCGTGGTAGCTCAGTGATAAAGCATCGAACGCGTTATTCGAAGGTCACAGGTTTGGTTCCTGCCCAGGGCAAGCTGTCTTTTCACCCACTTTTCTTTCTTCACATTTACCGTACAATTCGGTCTAATAACCTCCCCTATACTTTCCTTGGCATTATTGTCTGTTAGATTTCATTATTATTGTGTCTAAACACGGTAAAACGAGCCCATCAGTATACACTTCTTTCCTTTATTCATTAACGAGGGTCTCATACTGGCAGACTTGGTGCCTTAGGTTGTATATAGGTGAGCTCATGATGATAAGGGGCGCGAAAAAACGACACACAACAGAGAAGAAGTACACGGGACGACGCGCTACTAGCAACTGGAATATTTTATTCAGGAAACACCATTTATACCGCAGTGACATCAAATTTAACCCAACGAATCGACCAAAAACTAAAAACTAAAAACTAAAACTACATGCTCAGCATGCCTACAAGTAACGTTGCAGATAGGCTATCTCCCCTTCCTGCAGACTGATAGAGGGGTGGCTGATGCAATCGGGCCCCTCCCTCTGGATAAAGAGGGCTTCTATAATCTCCCTCTCCGCTGAGCCCCTGTGCCTGTAGATTACAGTTGTCTGCTCAAATGCAGGCTTACAGTTACTCTGATCGCACTCTCTGCAATGCATCGCCAGATGCGTGAACGGCCTTCCTATTAAAGAGCTGCTGTGCTCTCGCAACCGCACGTTGAGGCATCTACCAGTTTGTCCTATGTATACCTTGCCGCACGGCAGTGGTATTCTATATACAACACCACGTGCGCAAGGAACGAACTGCCTTACGTGCTTAATGGCACATCCTCTTTTTTCACACTGCTTTGGCCTACCTGTCTTCTTACCAACCGCTGAGCAGATGCGGCCCACCTTGTTTTCTGCGGAGAACACGAGATCCACCCCATACCTCGAAGCCACTCTCTTAAGGCCGTGCGAAAGCCAGTGGATATACGGGATTTTTGACACTCTTTTTCTTCCCTGCGGGACATTCTTGGCTAGACCTGTCCCAGGCCGTTGCTTAATGGACTTTTTTATTTTTTCGCAAGCAGCAGCTAAAACACTGTCAGGAAACGCCGCGTCTCTTAATCTTTTCACCTGCGCGAAAAAACTTGTCTCCATAAGATGTGGGCATGATCTGTCCAACGCCGATTTTAGGCACGTCATGGCAATGCCATTTTTTACTAGGCGAGAGTGCCCAGAGCTGTAATCAAGAAGCGGCTTCGCGGTCCTAGGGGAAAACATCCAACACACGTGTTTTTGTTGGAATGACAGCTGCAAATCCAGAAAACGCAGCTGTCCATTCTTCGGCACTTCGCACGTGAATGTCAAGCCCCGCCCCTTATTACCAAACACACTGAGCACTTCATCAACTCTGCTATCAAAGTTGGCTGAATTAATCAACAGCAAATAGTCGTCCACATATCTGTACACTTTCTGGACCAAACCATCAAGGCCAGTTACAAGATCGTTGTCAACTCTGGCTAAAAAAATGTTGCTCAGTACTGGAGCCACTTTGGATCCAATACAGATCCCTGATCTCTGCACAAAGTTCTTACCCTTCCAGCCGACGTACGTGTGTTTTATGTAAAAGAACAATAGTTCTAAAAAACTTTGAACAGAGATGCCGCACTTGGTCACAAACTTCACTTCATCATTGTTGCCAATGCACTCTTTCACACTAGTCATCAGTTCATCATGAGGCAGTGAATTATATAAGTCTTCTATGTCGATGCTAAATCCCGAAGTGTTCTCATGGGCATTTCCTTTAAGGAAATTCACTACCGTAGACGAGTTCGGAATGATGAACGGGTCCTCCACTTTCAGTGAACTCAACTGCGACTGAAGATAGGTAGACACCGCAAGACACCAAGTGCCTCTCTCCGACACAATCGCACGGAAAGGAAAGTCTGGTTTGTGTGTTTTCACTGAAAAGAATGTCTCCATAGTTGAGCCTTTCATCTTTTTCACTTCACTGCACACTTTTTCCAAGTTTAACCGAAGTAGGAGCTCGCGCACTTTTTTTACTACCTCCTGCGGCTTCTCCGACACTTCGCGAAAGTTTTTACACACCGCCGCACCTGCTTTTTCACTGAACATACCTTCAGGCATAACTACAAAGGATCCTTCTTTGTCCGACAGAAGAACACGCAGGCCATTAGTGGTAAAAAAATCAATAGCGGAATCAAGACTAACAACCCTTTTCTTCCTACCTTCTGACCGCGGTAGAAGTTCCACGCACTCTGTGATACACCTAGATTTTTCTTCTTCCTTGACCTTGCTGGACACCGACCTTGCCAAGGCCACCTTATCTATGGGCCGTAGGTGTGGCTCCAAACAAAACTTTGGGCCCAGCTGAAGCACTCTCTTGTGTTCCTCAGGAATGTGGACGTCATCCATGACGACTACCGGCCGTTCAGGGAGGCGCTTTTTCTTTCTTGTCGGCAGTGTAGGACGAACGCTGTTCCAGAGGAACTCCGTGACTTGGTCAGCGATTTTCGTCCAACTCCCGAACGCGCGCATTCCACCTTGCCGTTCACACGAGACGAGAAGGCAATCCCTGAAGAAACGCACCTGATGCGTTTGACATTCACGTGCGAAGTGCCGAAGAATGGACAGCTGCGTTTTCTGGATTTGCAGCTGTCATTCCAACAAAAACACGTGTGTTGGATGTTTTCCCCTAGGACCGCGAAGCCGCTTCTTGATTACAGCTCTGGGCACTCTCGCCTAGTAAAAAATGGCATTGCCATGACGTGCCTAAAATCGGCGTTGGACAGATCATGCCCACATCTTATGGAGACAAGTTTTTTCGCGCAGGTGAAAAGATTAAGAGACGCGGCGTTTCCTGACAGTGTTTTAGCTGCTGCTTGCGAAAAAATAAAAAAGTCCATTAAGCAACGGCCTGGGACAGGTCTAGCCAAGAATGTCCCGCAGGGAAGAAAAAGAGTGTCAAAAATCCCGTATATCCACTGGCTTTCGCACGGCCTTAAGAGAGTGGCTTCGAGGTATGGGGTGGATCTCGTGTTCTCCGCAGAAAACAAGGTGGGCCGCATCTGCTCAGCGGTTGGTAAGAAGACAGGTAGGCCAAAGCAGTGTGAAAAAAGAGGATGTGCCATTAAGCACGTAAGGCAGTTCGTTCCTTGCGCACGTGGTGTTGTATATAGAATACCACTGCCGTGCGGCAAGGTATACATAGGACAAACTGGTAGATGCCTCAACGTGCGGTTGCGAGAGCACAGCAGCTCTTTAATAGGAAGGCCGTTCACGCATCTGGCGATGCATTGCAGAGAGTGCGATCAGGGTAACTGTAAGCCTGCATTTGAGCAGACAACTGTAATCTACAGGCACAGGGGCTCAGTGGAGAGGGAGATTATAGAAGCCCTCTTTATCCAGAGGGAGGGGCCCGATTGCATCAGCCACCCCTCTATCAGTCTGCAGGAAGGGGAGATAGCCTATCTGCAACGTTACTTGTAGGCATGCTGAGCATGTAGTTTTAGTTTTTAGTTTTTAGTTTTTGGTCGATTCGTTGGGTTAAATTTGATGTCACTGCGGTATAAATGGTGTTTCCTGAATAAAATATTCCAGTTGCTAGTAGCGCGTCGTCCCGTGTACTTCTTCTCTGTTGTGTGTCGTTTTTTCGCGCTCCTTATCATCATGAACCAGCACCAACTCGCCCAACTTTTTACTTTACTGAGTATTATTTCTTGTACAAAGGGCTCTTTTGAGTGTTCTAACGCAGTCTTGTTCAACCCCTCGGTGATGACGGCCCTCATCGGAATCTACAAATGCAAGGCAAGAACAGCATCTTGGTATGCAAGAGAATCCTTGTGCCCCCCTGAATTGCAACAGATGTGTGGATGGATGCAACCTTCGGAAGGCCATTGCCGACGTATGTGCAGGATTCTCAGCGCTGAGTGGCAGCATCAGGTGCGTTTCTTCAGGGATTGCCTTCTCGTCTCGTGTGAACGGCAAGGTGGAATGCGCGCGTTCGGGAGTTGGACGAAAATCGCTGACCAAGTCACGGAGTTCCTCTGGAACAGCGTTCGTCCTACACTGCCGACAAGAAAGAAAAAGCGCCTCCCTGAACGGCCGGTAGTCGTCATGGATGACGTCCACATTCCTGAGGAACACAAGAGAGTGCTTCAGCTGGGCCCAAAGTTTTGTTTGGAGCCACACCTACGGCCCATAGATAAGGTGGCCTTGGCAAGGTCGGTGTCCAGCAAGGTCAAGGAAGAAGAAAAATCTAGGTGTATCACAGAGTGCGTGGAACTTCTACCGCGGTCAGAAGGTAGGAAGAAAAGGGTTGTTAGTCTTGATTCCGCTATTGATTTTTTTACCACTAATGGCCTGCGTGTTCTTCTGTCGGACAAAGAAGGATCCTTTGTAGTTATGCCTGAAGGTATGTTCAGTGAAAAAGCAGGTGCGGCGGTGTGTAAAAACTTTCGCGAAGTGTCTGAGAAGCCGCAGGAGGTAGTAAAAAAAGTGCGCGAGCTCCTACTTCGGTTAAACTTGGAAAAAGTGTGCAGTGAAGTGAAAAAGATGAAAGGCTCAACTATGGAGACATTCTTTTCAGTGAAAACACACAAACCAGACTTTCCTTTCCGTGCGATTGTGTCGGAGAGAGGCACTTGGTGTCTTGCGGTGTCTACCTATCTTCAGTCGCAGTTGAGTTCACTGAAAGTGGAGGACCCGTTCATCATTCCGAACTCGTCTACGGTAGTGAATTTCCTTAAAGGAAATGCCCATGAGAACACTTCGGGATTTAGCATCGACATAGAAGACTTATATAATTCACTGCCTCATGATGAACTGATGACTAGTGTGAAAGAGTGCATTGGCAACAATGATGAAGTGAAGTTTGTGACCAAGTGCGGCATCTCTGTTCAAAGTTTTTTAGAACTATTGTTCTTTTACATAAAACACACGTACGTCGGCTGGAAGGGTAAGAACTTTGTGCAGAGATCAGGGATCTGTATTGGATCCAAAGTGGCTCCAGTACTGAGCAACATTTTTTTAGCCAGAGTTGACAACGATCTTGTAACTGGCCTTGATGGTTTGGTCCAGAAAGTGTACAGATATGTGGACGACTATTTGCTGTTGATTAATTCAGCCAACTTTGATAGCAGAGTTGATGAAGTGCTCAGTGTGTTTGGTAATAAGGGGCGGGGCTTGACATTCACGTGCGAAGTGCCGAAGAATGGACAGCTGCGTTTTCTGGATTTGCAGCTGTCATTCCAACAAAAACACGTGTGTTGGATGTTTTCCCCTAGGACCGCGAAGCCGCTTCTTGATTACAGCTCTGGGCACTCTCGCCTAGTAAAAAATGGCATTGCCATGACGTGCCTAAAATCGGCGTTGGACAGATCATGCCCACATCTTATGGAGACAAGTTTTTTCGCGCAGGTGAAAAGATTAAGAGACGCGGCGTTTCCTGACAGTGTTTTAGCTGCTGCTTGCGAAAAAATAAAAAAGTCCATTAAGCAACGGCCTGGGACAGGTCTAGCCAAGAATGTCCCGCAGGGAAGAAAAAGAGTGTCAAAAATCCCGTATATCCACTGGCTTTCGCACGGCCTTAAGAGAGTGGCTTCGAGGTATGGGGTGGATCTCGTGTTCTCCGCAGAAAACAAGGTGGGCCGCATCTGCTCAGCGGTTGGTAAGAAGACAGGTAGGCCAAAGCAGTGTGAAAAAAGAGGATGTGCCATTAAGCACGTAAGGCAGTTCGTTCCTTGCACACGTGGTGTTGTATATAGAATACCACTGCCGTGCGGCAAGGTATACATAGGACAAACTGGTAGATGCCTCAACGTGCGGTTGCGAGAGCACAGCAGCTCTTTAATAGGAAGGCCGTTCACGCATCTGGCGATGCATTGCAGAGAGTGCGATCAGGGTAACTGTAAGCCTGCATTTGAGCAGACAACTGTAATCTACAGGCACAGGGGCTCAGCGGAGAGGGAGATTATAGAAGCCCTCTTTATCCAGAGGGAGGGGGCCCGATTGCATCAGCCACCCCTCTATCAGTCTGCAGGGAAGGGGAGATAGCCTATCTGCAACGTTACTTGTAGGCATGCTGAGCATGTAGTTTAGTTTTTAGTTTTTAGTTTTTGGTCGATTCGTTGGGTTAAATTTGATGTCACTGCGGTATAAATGGTGTTTCCTGAATAAAATATTCCAGTTGCTAGTAGCGCGTCGTCCCGTGTACTTCTTCTCTGTTGTGTGTCGTTTTTTTCGCGCCCCTTATCATCATGAACCAGCACCAACTCGCCCAACTTTTTACTTTACTGAGTATTATTTCTTGTACAAAGGGCTCTTTTGAGTGTTCTAACGCAGTCTTGTTCAACCCCTCGGTGATGACGGCCCTCATCGGAATCTACAAATGCAAGGCAAGAACAGCATCTTGGTATGCAAGAGAATCCTTGTGCCCCCCTGAATTGCAACAGATGTGTGGATGGATGCAACCTTCGGAAGGCCATTGCCGACGTATGTGCAGGATTCTCAGCGCTGAGTGGCAGCATCAGGTGCGTTTCTTCAGGGATTGCCTTCTCGTCTCGTGTGAACGGCAAGGTGGAATGCGCGCGTTCGGGAGTTGGACGAAAATCGCTGACCAAGTCACGGAGTTCCTCTGGAACAGCGTTCGTCCACACTGCCGACAAGAAAGAAAAAGCGCCTCCCTGAACGGCCGGTAGTCGTCATGGATGACGTCCACATTCCTGAGGAACACAAGAGAGTGCTTCAGCTGGGCCCAAAGTTTTGTTTGGAGCCACACCTACGGCCCATAGATAAGGTGGCCTTGGCAAGGTCGGTGTCCAGCAAGGTCAAGGAAGAAGAAAAATCTAGGTGTATCACAGAGTGCGTGGAACTTCTACCGCGGTCAGAAGGTAGGAAGAAAAGGGTTGTTAGTCTTGATTCCGCTATTGATTTTTTTACCACTAATGGCCTGCGTGTTCTTCTGTCGGACAAAGAAGGATCCTTTGTAGTTAGCCTGAAGGTATGTTCAGTGAAAAAGCAGGTGCGGCGGTGTGTAAAAACTTTCGCGAAGTGTCTGAGAAGCCGCAGGAGGTAGTAAAAAAAGTGCGCGAGCTCCTACTTCGGTTAAACTTGGAAAAAGTGTGCAGTGAAGTGAAAAAGATGAAAGGCTCAACTATGGAGACATTCTTTTCAGTGAAAACACACAAACCAGACTTTCCTTTCCGTGCGATTGTGTCGGAGAGAGGCACTTGGTGTCTTGCGGTGTCTACCTATCTTCAGTCGCAGTTGAGTTCACTGAAAGTGGAGGACCCGTTCATCATTCCGAACTCGTCTACGGTAGTGATTTCCTTAAAGGAAATGCCCATGAGAACACTTCGGGATTTAGCATCGACATAGAAGACTTATATTAATTCACTGCCTCATGATGAACTGATGACTAGTGTGAAAGAGTGCATTGGCAACAATGATGAAGTGAAGTTTGTGACCAAGTGCCGGCATCTCTGTTCAAAGTTTTTTAGAACTATTGTTCTTTTACATAAAACACACGTACGTCGGCTGGAAGGGTAAGAACTTTGTGCAGAGATCAGGGATCTGTATTGGATTCCAAAGTGGCTCCAGTACTGAGCAACATTTTTTTAGCCAGAGTTGACAACGATCTTGTAACTGGCCTTGATGGTTGGTCCAGAAAGTGTACAGATATGTGGACGACTATTTGCTGTTGATTAATTCAGCCAACTTTGATAGCAGAGTTGATGAAGTGCTCAGTGTGTTTGGTAATAAGGGGCGGGGCTTGACATTCACGTGCGAAGTGCCGAAGAATGGACAGCTGCGTTTTCTGGATTTGCAGCTGTCATTCCAACAAAAACACGTGTGTTGGATGTTTTCCCCTAGGACCCGCGAAGCCGCTTCTTGATTACAGCTCTGGGCACTCTCGCCTAGTAAAAAATGGCAATTGCCATGACGTGCCTAAAATCGGCGTTGGACAGATCATGCCCACATCTTATGGAGACAAGTTTTTTCGCGCAGGTGAAAAGATTAAGAGACGCGGCGTTTCCTGACAGTGTTTAGCTGCTGCTTGCGAAAAAAATAAAAAAGTCCATTAAGCAACGGCCTGGGACAGGTCTAGCCAAGAATGTCCCGCAGGGGAAAGAAAAAGAGTGTCAAAAATCCCGTATATCCACTGGCTTTCGCACGGCCTTAAGAGAGTGGCTTCGAGGTATGGGGTGGATCTCGTGTTCTCCGCAGAAAACAAGGTGGGCCGCATCTGCTCAGCGGTTGGTAAGAAGACAGGTAGGCCAAAGCAGTGTGAAAAAAAGAGGATGTGCCATTAAGCACGTAAGGCAGTTCGTTCCTTGCGCACGTAGTGTTGTAAATAGAATACCACTGCCGTGCGGCAAGGTATACATAGGAGAAACTGGTAGATGCCTCAACGTGCGGTTGCGAGAGCACAGCAGCTCTTTAATAGGAAGGCCGTTCACGCATCTGGCGATGCATTGCAGAGAGTGCGATCAGGGTAACTGTAAGCCTGCATTTGAGCAGACAACTGTAATCTACAGGCACAGGGGCTCAGCGGAGAGGGAGATTATAGAAGCCCTCTTTATCCAGAGGGAGGGGCCGATTGCATCAGCCACCCCTCTATCAGTCTGCAGGAAGGGGAGATAGCCTATCTGCAACGTTACTTGTAGGCATGCTGAGCATGTAGTTTTAGTTTTTAGTTTTTTGGTCGATTCGTTGGGTTAAATTTGATGTCACTGCGGTATAAATGGTGTTTCCTGAATAAAATATTCCAGTTGCTAGTAGCCGCGTCGTCCCGTGTACTTCTTCTCTGTTGTGTGTCGTTTTTTCGCGCTCCTTATCATCATGAACCAGCACCAACTCGCCCAACTTTTTACTTTACTGAGTATTATTTCTTGTACAAAGGGCTCTTTTGAGTGTTCTAAACGCAGTCTTGTTTCAACACATTCACCCCTCGGTGATGACGGCCCTCATCGGAATCTACAAATGCAAGGCAAGAACAGCATCTTGGTATGCAAGAGAATCCTTGTGCCCCCCTGAATTGCAACAGATGTGTGGATGGATGCAACCTTCGGAAGGCCATTGCCGACGTATGTGCGGATTCTCAGCGCTGAGTGGCAGCATCGAAGGTGCGTTTCTTCAGGGATTGCCTTCTCGTCTCGTGTGAACGGCAAGGTCGATATGCGCGCGTTCGGGAGTTGGACGAAAAATCGCTGACCAAGTCACGGAGTTCCTCTGGAACAGCGTTCGTCCTACACTGCCGACAAGAAAGAAAAAGCGCCTCCCTGAAACGGCCGGTAGTCGTCATGGATGACGTCCACATTCCTGAGGAACACAAGAGAGTGCTTCAGCTGGGCCCAAAGTTTGTTGGAGCCACACCTACGGCCCATAGATAAGGTGGCCTTGGCAAGGTCGGTGTCCAGCAAGGTCAAGGAAGAAGAAAAATCTAGGTGTATCACAGAGTGCGTGGAACTTCTACCGCGGTCAGAAGGTAGGAAGAAAGGGTTGTTAGTCTTGATTCCGCTATTGATTTTTTTACCACTTAATGGCCTGCGTGTTCTTCTGTCGGACAAAGAAGGATCCTTTGTAGTTATGCCTGAAGGTATGTTCAGTGAAAAAGCAGGTGCGGCGGTGTGTAAAACTTTCGCGAAGTGTCGGAGAAGCCGCAGGAGGTAGTAAAAAAAGTGCGCGAGCTCCTACTTCGGTTAAACTTGGAAAAAGTGTGCAGTGAAGTGAAAAAGATGAAGGCTCAACTATGGAGACATTCTTTTCAGTGAAACACACAAACCAGACTTTCCTTTCCGTGCGATTGTGTCGGAGAGAGGCACTTGGTGTCTGCGGTGTCTACCTATCTTCAGTCGCAGTTGAGTCACTGAAAGTGGAGGACCCGTTCATCATTCCGAACTCGTCTACGGTA